>CM068960.1:2969217-2984391 GCA_035128595.1 Eptatretus atami
TCAGGTGAAGCTAATGCGAAGGAGCAGTGTCCACAGGGGATGTGGTCGTCAATCACTCAGTCAGTCTGTAAACACTTCAGTCATTTATCGCTTGAACAAACACACCAGTTTTGGATTAAACTTGGGCCACAAGCTCATTTCTGATGCCTATGAAGGTGTGTGTTCATTTAAAGGCGTCTCTGGGGTTTTTTTTTGACCCCCCCAAAAATCGGTATTTGTTTTCCTCCAAAACTTACACAGACTTATTTCAATGAAACTTACCACAAACCTTCATCAACCATGTAAGTTACCAAAGTGTTTCAAACCGCATTGAAAAATCTCCCGCTTATTAAATGGGATTATGGGGGGGGGTGATTGTGGCGGGCGTTTACCACCCACCCTCCAAAAAAATAATAAATAACAGCTCTTCTCTCTTGTATCTGGCAACGATCATAGTCCTGAATGTAATCTTGTATAGAAATCCTATTTTTTGAGTGTCAAATCAGACTGATGTTTGCATCAAATTACAACTCACCGTGTGCCATTGATGTTGAAAAGCTACTCAACTTTCACACTCGCAGTTCTTTATTCTTCTTCTTCTTCTTCTTCTTCTTTCTTTCGGCTGCTTCCCTTTAGGGGTCGCCACACGGATCATCCGTTCTATGATCCGCATATAATGATTTGGCACAGCTTTACGCCGGCAGGCCCTTCCTGACGCAACCCTGGTCACCTCTTACGGACCAACAGGGCATTATGGATACACCTTATTCTAACCGGGGCATACACCGCGGCTGCAGTACACTGGTACTCACTTTCGCCGATACCTCGAAGGATGACAGCCTGAGTTCAACCTCCTGGTGCTGTATTAATTCAAGCGGCCAACGGGCTTGAACTCAGGAACCTTTTGGATTCCCAAAGCCCCGCTACCCTCACCACAACGCCAACATCAGGCTAAGACGCGGAGTCTTTATTCAAGCTGATATGAAATGTAATTGTACCTATGAAAAAATTAGGGGGTTGAGTGAGGGGTACTCAAGCAGACTGAAGGGGGGAGGGGATGCAACCCCCCCAACCCCCCTCTAGATCCACCACTGAAGTTGCAGCTCAAATCAGGGAGAATGCGTACATCCCAGCCTAGAGCTGGATTTGGCAAGTCCAAGATGAGAGGATCGCTGAGGAGTTTGTGAACAGGACCTGAGTGGAGATTTTTAGGGGGGGCGTCTGGTGTTTTGGGGAATCTGAAGAGTTGTGGAGAATCAACTCCACCGCACCCGTGGAGTGCGTAACCTCTGCCAGGCTGCATTAACTTTATGTTTTGTATCCCACTGATAGGACCTTACTGGATTCGGACCTTGCAACCAAAATCTAATTGTTTGTTTCTTGTCACCGAAACAAACTCGTCCACCTTCATTTTGTCATAACTCGTCATAATTTTTTGAGATTATCGGCAAGACTGAATTGTCGTTTTTCAATGGTAAGAATCACTTAAAAAAACTAAAAAAATTTCTCTGTATCTGGATCCGGATTCAGATCTTCACCAAAATTGAATCCATTCGTCTGTGGAGTCACACACCCAACCTATCCCACCAAGTTTTGTCGAATCCGCCATAACTTTATAAAGATATGCTCACAGAGAGACAAACAGACAGATAGGGATAAAAACATCATTCTGGGTCTACCTTTGGTGTGGAGGTAATTACAATTATTAAGTAGGTAGTATTTGTGGTGATAAGAGTATTTCCTCCACATTCACAATACGTGCACAGATGCTTATCCTTAATGTATTTTTTATACTCAGGAAGAATACACCTGTTCCACATCAACAGGAAGCTCACCCTCGGAGCCAAAGGTCACAGTCAATGCCAGGTCGTGATTGTTGGTGCATCGTGATACAGGAATGTTCATTCTTAGAAACCCTCATTTTCAGGTAACTGAAGACGTACATGCACTAACATGCCTGATGACTGCATTAAGGAGAAATCTTCATTTGAAATGAAAGAAAACAAATGTCTGATGTTGATTTCGTTTTTATGATTGTTATTGTAAAGCGCTTTACTTTTGGGTTGATCACAAGGTTTTAAATTCAAAAAATTGCAGAATGTTGACATTCAAGGCAGATATGACACACAGAAGTAGAAGTTATAATTTATCGAGCGTTCCCAGTCTTTGTCACTGCCCTGTTTGAATGAGAAGTGTGGGAAGTTGTGATTGTTGAATCTGCTTTCCAAGGTGTGTTTGTATCAGATCCATTAAGCACATGATCTGATAAAAAGAGTAGGTGCCTGTTTTTTTTATTTTTTTTTTTTTTAAAAAGAAGCGAAAACAAAAAAAAAAAAAACAGGCAAAGCAGATTTAGAGTCTCGACGACCAGGGAATAAATTTGGAGACGTCTATATATTACCGAGCAAGTATGGTGGAATTTTTGACTCAAAAATATTATTCTGCAAGGAAAATGTCATGGAGACGTTACCGATATACACCGGTACCAAGTCTGATACACAACCAACAGACCAATCAGCCTGCTCCACAACAGAAGCCAAAAGGAGTGGAATCGGTCATTACTGTTTGATTTCAGAACATAATCTTCTCTGAATCATTCAGCCGTCAGGTTTCAGGTATGGGGCATGCGCCAGAGCAGCATGTCGCTGCGGTCTACTTTCCATCAGTCCTAACAGGGCCTCTGTCTGGCCATCCCCCAGGCCAGAACCGCCTGGACCCTCCTTGAGATCTCCTTGAGATTGTTGATCAATCTGCGACACCATATAGAGGCACGTGGTCAGCCATTGACCTCCTCCACTCACGAGGCTCCCTCGCTAAGCATAATCTGGTGAGCAGGATCAGCTCAGGGAAAACGAGCCACATGTCCATACAGCTGCAGCTGACACTCACAGACTGTGCAGGGTAACAATCCCATTTGAGTCTCTCTCAGCAAACCGCTCCATTGATACAAAGTCTGACCAGCGACAGCCAAGGATTCTCCGAAGAAGACCTGACAAAGGAATTAAGTCTCCCTCTCAGATCCGGAGTCAGAAATCCAAGTCTCACCATCCATTAGAGCTAAGATTAGAAGCACAAAGGACCTGACGACTCGGAATTTCGTCTTCCGCACAGGTACTGGCAGTCGCCACATCCATGATCCAGTGAATCCAGACTCCCAGGCCCGACCCAGACGTCGATTGACCTCTGGCTCAACAGCCTATAGCAGGAGACGTGATATCATTGCCAAGGTAAGTGAATCTCTCCTGTGCCTCAACATCCTTGCCACAAACAGGAACAGACAAGATAGCAGTATCCAATGATGTCATGAAAGCCTGATCTTAGTTTTGACCCAGGAAACCCACAACTCCAGTGGCTCACACTCCTCATTCAGCACCTCGAGGGTGCCCAAAAGGATATTCTAGAGTTTGCACAAAGGATGGACTGCATCATCATGCGAAAATAAATTTCAGAAGATCTTGACAATCCCAACAATCACAACAGCTTGAATCTCTCGACATCTTCCCCAGAATCCAGTCCATACAAATTGCTGAAAGTATGGGGTGGGCCCCAGTACACACCCCTGACGAACTCCAGTAACAACTGGAAATAAGTCGGAGATGGATATCACCACATTCTCCACAGCAACTCTCAGTACCATTGAGTATAGAGTTCAGACATCAGATTGATCAGTTTGGTGATACCCCACGAAGACCAAGAATCCTTCCAGAGAGGCATCCCGTTTTCACTGAGTCGAACGCTTTGCAGAATCAACATAAGCTACAAGCACCCCCTGCTGAACCTTCTCATCTGCCATCGGCTGAGGTCACCGAAGAGAAGGATACGCGTCAATCGTTGACCTCTTTGGTGTAAAAGCCCGACTGCTCTGGACACTGCGTGCTCAAGCATTATGGTGACGAACCCTATCTGGAATTATCCGAGCAAAGACCTGGCCTGGCACAGAGAGCAGCGTCACCCCTCGGTAGTTGTTGCAGTCCTGGTGATCCACTCTCCGTTCCAGAGCAGGGACCAAACAAGGCCCCTCTTCCAGTCAGTTGGGATAATTCCTGTCTTCCAAACAAGCACAGAACTGCATGGAATGACACGAGTTTAGAGGCATTTCCACCAGCCTTGTACAAAGTTCAGCATGGATGCCACAGATCCAGACTTCACCACATTTCAACGGTTCTCTGCAGCCTGTTTTCACAAATTGAAGGGGACACAGTTGATTGGAGTGTTCCGAAAATAGGGCATAGTTAACACCCATGACTTCCAACTCAACAGCTGGTGGATCATGCTTCGGTACAGCCGTTCAAAGTTAAACCAGCCAGCGGTCTTTCACTTCGGAACTCCTCTGTCAAGAGCCCACCACCCTCCACTCTAACTGCAGTACATTGAGGCATGGGCTTGGAGGAATGCAATGCGGCAAATTCCCCTTAAGCAGAAGAAAATCACTTGACCCCAGGTGATGCTCTACCCCCTTACAGATTCCTTGCACGTAGGCCTCCTTGTCCCACCCTTAGCCGCATTGTGCAGTTTTATGCCTCACCTCCCTGAACAGCTCGCAATCTGCATTCAAAGCCTGGCCCTATGACTCTCGTCAATGGTATCCAGTCATCCCTTGAGAGACAAAAGTTCTTTCTTTGCCCAATGGGATTCTCCAAAGACATCCACCGAACAAAACATCCAAGGACGGTGGTCTGTGAGGCACTCCACAACTCTATCAGGATTCCCCAAAACACCAGACCCGCCTCCAAATCTTCCACTCAGGCTTTCCCAAAACTCCTTCTCAGCGAATCCTCTCATCCTTGAGCTCTTGCCAACATCCAAGCCGAGGCTGGGATGCTACCATTCTCCCTGATTTTGAGCTGCAACTTCAGTGGTGCGATCTATAGGGTGGATTGGGGGCGGCGGTTGCAACCCCTCCTTCAGCTGCCTGAAGTACCCCTCACTTAACCCTCCTTCCATCAACCATCCCTCAGGGGATCCTTTGTCCCATTCCCTCAGGGGATCCATTCCTTGTCATTGCGTCAACCTCTCAGCTTTATAAGGTGTTTGTGCAATTGTGGGGCATGTCACCAATATATGTGGAAAGGAAATTGGGATCATCTTCGTGAACATGGATCATTTAAAGTCATGTGATTTAGCTCATGTAAAAGTGTTGACCTTGAGATCAATTTTTATCCTTTTGCATATTACAGTCCTCAACCTGCACTTCAGCAGCCTCACCCTGATATCAACACATGGTCTTCCCAGGAGATTACACACCAAAGGATTTTTTTCAACGTTTTTCCTGAACACCTTCCTGCTTACCAGGTAAATATGTTTCAGGTATAAGCAAACATCAAATCATGCATTCCTTGTTCAATCATTTTTGTTGTTTTATGGTTTTCATCAACAAAGAAGGGAGTAATTTCAACATTACAGGAGGACAGATTCCACTGTTAATTAATGTGAAGTATTGGGGGCAATGAAAGAGCCTTTTATGATGCTTGTCACATGAATTGTCTACAAAGTCTTTTAGAAAATGTAATCATGTTTCCTTACATGCCTCATCAGGCAGCGTGTTCTTTGGGAAGAACATATTACAATTTACATGACATAAATATAGTATGACATGTTCAGTTGTACATGGTTTTCGTATTGCTATGTGGAACAGTTCAATGCGAGAGCGCTGAGGAACTAAGGATGGTTGACCTGTTTAAAAGGGAATTAGCTTAAACATCTTGAGATTAAAAAAAATATGAAGAATATAGAGATTTCTCGAAGAATAGTCTGCCAAGATGATGTGTGTGTGTGTTTGTGTGTGCGTGTGTGTGTGTGTGTGTGTGTGTGCGGTGTTTATAGAGATAAATGCGGTTTCTGAGGGAGCCATTCAAATAATGGCCGGGAAAAGTAAAAACTTATAACTTAAGCCACCAAAACCCAAAAAAGACGGACTGATTTCCTCCCCCTCCCATTTACAAGAAAAATGTAAAATTGAGACTGACTCAAGACCCCAAAAGCCCAAAATGAACATGATTTTCTCCCCCTCCACATACAAGCAATGTAAAATTAGACTGATTCCCTTCCCTCCCATTAAGCAAATGTAAAATTGAGACTTATGATTAAAGCACTTCTTTCCTTTCGATATTCTTCCATCAAAGACGAAACCAATGAATATTTTGTCCTCCATGTTCTACTTTGGGGAATAACTTAATTTTCCTGTATACATCTCATCCCATCGGAATATATTTCACAAAGATTACTTTGGAACTGGTTCTTCGGTTAAGTGTCTTTGGTGAGCAGAAATGAAATGATACAATTCTCTCATAATGCTTCTTATTTGACCCAACCTCCTGAGCCACATATCATTTGAGATTGTCGTAAATTGTTTTTCATTGTTCAAGTGATAACCACAAAGTTTCAGTCCTTTCAAGGATATTTTTTTTCTTACATCCTCCAACTTATTTTAATTAAAATTTATCTGGCTTATTTGTTTTCATCAACTTTTACACCGGTTATTTCTTCAATAAGACTTATTGATATTTTCTCGCATTCTTATGTTTCCCATTTTAAATACCAATGGCGTTACATCTCCACTCTTTGCTTTGTTTATTGCTTGATTCTATAATTTATAAAATCAGTAAAAAGACGGCGGTAGCCTGTTAAAAAATTCCCAACCCAATATCTTACACTTTATAACCATAAGGGAGACTATTGATTCCATTACTTAAAATATATCTATCATCAAAAAGCCTCCTAATTGCTTTCTTAGTTATCTTTCTGTATATAATTATGTTTATAAACTTCTTATGTATTATTTTCTGTACTCTTCCTTCTTTAAGGTTAACATTGTAATAATGTTAAGTTTATTGCTTTCCTTGATTATATTTTTCATTTATTCCACTTGAGTTTTATCACACCTTTCAATGTATTATTATCAATATACGTAAAAGATAAGACTTTGATTCAATCCAATAAATTCACTCATACCTTCCCACCCAATATCTTTGAACTACCAATAACCTTTTTATTCTTTGTAGGAAACAACACATCACCTGACTTATAATTACTTGATTCATATATAATCTAACTATTAATTCCAGCAATCTGTGTGTGTGTGATGTGTGTTGTCTGTCTGTGACCGCCGTTTCTCCGACAACCGCCTACCGATCTGATTGAAACTTGCCAGGGAATATTTGCCGGACCGCGAGATGTTGCCTTTTCAGACGGTTGGATATTATCGGACGAGTGTTCCCCAATTGACGCATTTTATTGCTTTTTTCAGTGTTGAAATGCTGTATATATCGCCAGCTGAAGTCGTCTCCACCTAATCATGCCATTTTTTCCCAAATTAATAATAATAATAATAATGATAATAATAGCCACAATAAGGCCATAATAAAAAGGAAAACGTCATACAATGACCAATGTCTTGTCAACCAATAACACCTATATATTGTCTGTCAACCAAAATGACTAATAACGTCTGCAACCAATACAGGGCCATGCTATGACATCACGGATTGACTTCACAAATTAATGTTTATTATTTATTATGTATTTTTTTGCACGATTGACGTACACAATTTCTTCTTCTTCTTCGTTGGTATGACGTCACAATCCGATCTGGGGACCTGAGTGTGTGCCTTTTCAAGTTTATATCTTCTTATCCGTTTCGCTGTTCTCCAGGTTTCCCAAGTTGAAAGCTGTTTTTCCCAAGGTTTGAATTAATTGTCAAAATTATTAATAATCCATGGTTTGAATTTCCCAGAGGAAACAGCTGTTCCCAAGGGTTTGAAAGCTGTTTTTTCTCCAACGGTTTGAATAATTAAGATTTGTGTGTGCAAGCAATTAAGTCTGTCTTGTAGACATTTTGAATACATTTACAGAGAGAGGGCGAGAGAGGCGGGCGAGAGGAGGGGAGGAGAGAGGTGAGGTGATGAGAGGGGGCATCCACAATCAAGAGAGGGGAGAGGAGGGCGAGAGAGGACGAGAAGGCAGGCGCGAGAGAGGAGGGCGAACTAGGGGAAGAGAGGGGCAAGACGAGTGGAGGAGAGAGAGGGGCGAGAGAGACGGGCGTCACAATCTTCTACTTCTTTGTTTATATTGACTCACAATTGACGTGGGGACCTGAGTATGTTCCCAGGTGTTTCCCAAGTTATGCCATTTATAGATACGGTTGTTCCGATCTTATTAAACAATGCCCAATCCAGTCGTCGTTTCACGAGAGCGAAGGAACGAAGCTGCATCATACTGGCGACGCACCTACGGCACGCACCTATGGGGCCCGCACTAGTATATATCAATATTATCATTCATATCCTCATTATAATCACTGTTTTAATTTTCTTATTAAACTATCTGTTATCCAATATATAACAATGACACATTATCCTTATACTTTGTTTTTTATTATTATAGTAATATCATACATTAACGACTTGACAAGTCAAGAATGATGTTCCTAGATAAAAGGTTTATTCATTTCAAATACTCTCTTTTCAAATAGAATAGCATAAAATTCTCTTGAAACACCTCTGCTCGGTTCAAACTTGTCGTCTATTAATTAACTTTTGACGCCTGTTTCAAGATGTAGCAATCTTTAGTTTGTGCTTGATCTAACATTTTCCAAGTCTTTCAAATACAGCATTATTCAGAATTTATAAAAGTCCTTCTTCAAAAGTCTGTTTTTTTGCTTCTGTTCTCCTTTTTGTAATTAAAACAATATACTTCTTTAACCAAATACTGTTTAAATTTCAAAATCCAATGAATTTTCACTCACTCTCAACCCAGCAGATAAATTATTGTCTCAATTCCTATGTGCAAAACATAACTTTCTTTATCATTTAATGTAGTAAGTAGTTTTTCTGAGAATTTACCTTTATATTAAATGACTTTGGTAAGTCACTCACCATTTTTTCTTGGACTTTCTTGATCAGGGGCATAAGGTGGTCTTTATGTTTTGATGAAGTTTCTTCGGTATTTAAATCAACGTCAAAAGAATATCCCAACTTCAGCTTCTCCAATTATTTTGAGAGAAGACAACAATGTCTTGTAAACTTTTTCATAATGTTTTCTTAACCCCATTTAATGTTTTCCATAGGTAAAGAATGCGAACATAGCCCACCCATGTTAGCATTCATAATACATCAGGTAAGATTGTCCTCATTCTTATTATAATCAGGAAGATATTGTTATTTGCTTTCACATATCTCTTGAACATACTGAGATATTCCTCCTCTTTTAGCCTTCTCTATCATTAAAAGCGTATCTATATCACTGATTAATTCCAAATTTTGTTTTGTCATTTTAACATAGCACTCCACCAAACCCGGAGCTGTGTAATAGTGAACGGGGTCTAATCCATAAGAATTTTATTATAGACAGATTGTTCTAAAAGTTTTCAACACATCAGCCAATAACAATACATTCAGTTTAAGATACAAATAAGCCTGGTGTTGGCTTAGTGTTAGGGTGGTGGCTTGGATCCTCGGGTCCTGAGTTCAGCCCCGTTTGGCCGCTAAATAATATACACCAGGAGGTTGACTCAGCCTTCATCCTTCCGAGGTCGCAAAATGAGCACCAGTGTACTGGTAAGGGGGACACTGCATCAGCAGCAAAGCCACGTCCCAACCAATGATGCATTCAGCAGCCACAGGCTGCACTCGATAGAGAGGGAGAGAGAATACAAATCATGATATTCTCCAAGATTCTTTATATTAAACTTCTCCCAACCTTTTAGCTTGGTGTATAATCTCAATCGGATATATGAGTTTTTATTCAACTTGCAATAGAAACTTTCCCTGAAGGAAGTTGTGTTTCTTTAAACTTCTCAAATGAATCCATATAGTCATACGGATATATTCCCTTTGTGATAAGAGATCAATCTCTTCTTGATTTGAGAAATGTGATTAAGATTCGGTAAGTTTTTAATATTGATGCGAAGTTAGATAATGACTTGCCATAAAACTGTATGTGTCAAGAAATCTAATATGGGGGATGTTATGAATTGTTTTTGCTGAATGAGACGTATTTTGATCTGTGTTAGGAATGGCAGAAATATCTCCAGATGTCTTTGAAAGTTCATTTCTATAAATAGATGTGCGTCATAGTGAGCGCTTGTTGTTGAAGAAAGACTGGAATAAAGTTTGGAGGCTTTGTAATTAAGTTTTACAACGGGAATGAGCTGGCCTCAAATATTTACCAGTAAGATGACAATGATCCCTAACTTGACCTCTCACTCAATTTTCTCCTCACAAATATGACAGATACGTTTTCTCAATTCCTTTTTTCTCTCCCTTTGTTAATGACATTGGTTGACAGGTTTTAGACATTATTTGTCTTCGTCTTATATAGTCTTTTTCCAATTGTCTTACAAACTCCTCTGAGGCATCTTCTCCTCTATAAAGTTCTAATTTGTTGTTATTCATCACAAACATATGATTTGATATAATAACAGAAACCACAAGGAGTAGTTTTTGATATTTATTTGTGTTTGATTTATTTGGATTGGAAGAAACAGTATCTATCTTTTCAAGGATACTTTTCAAGATCGGCAATATATCACAAATGATTTTTATAGATTTGTTAAAATCTTTGAATGATAGTTTGAAACCTGCTTTTGGGAAATTGATTACGGTTGATTTATTGATTACGACAATATTTCAAATGTTGATGTAATCTTCTTTTGTGTGAGAGGAGTTGAGAACATCTCTTGCAAGGATACGTTTTACATTTTCTGTATTGCCACATCCACATCCATCATATTCACATAATTAGTGATTAGTTTAATTAGTTCCCCACACCACATGTTATTTAATTAAAAAAATTTGCTCCACCCACACAAACCACATCCACACAAGCTCCACCCCACACAAGCTCCACCCACCCACATAACCCCACCCACACAAGCTCCACCCATCCATACAAGCCCCACCCATACAAGCGCCACCCACACAAGGCTCCCACCCACTCACACAAGGCCCCACCCCCTGTCGCCCCCACCTTTGACCCACCACCCCCCTCATCCCACCCCTATAACCTCTTTATATTCATTCCATGCACTTGAAGACGACTCTTCGGTTTTTTTTGATTTTCCGAGAAGGGAAGGTTCACTTGCCATTGACAGCGGCTGAATGGCGGTTGATGGTCTAGGTAGACTATGAGAGCGAAGCAATTTCCAAACTACTACTCCCCCCCCCTCCTTTGCACTTCCTTTATTCTTATATTTCTCGAATCAAATTAAGAAGTCATACTCAATGGTAAAGAAAAGCAAAAACAGGCGAAACTGCATTACACAACTAAAATATATGAAATCATTAGAATTCGCTTAAGAGTGAAACTATCCTCTTTCTGTTAATAACTTCAAGTTGTCTCTGAGAGTACGCGCAGACACGAGTCTTATCGGACAACACGACAGTCGTGTGCTTCTATTGAGTTTCATTTCGTGTGATATAATTGTTTGATCTACAACAACACTTCTGACATCTAGAACTACTAATGCGTACTTGTGTGCGTGATTCGTAACAATACCATGTGCAGAACAAAATAGTTCGCGCGTATATTGGTGAAGTGATGTAGTGATAACTTGATTATGATATTAATAGACAATAATAACGAATCATAACATTACCCCAGAGATCGAGTTTTTGTGTCCATGTCATCCAGACTAGTAGCAGCGATTTAACTGAACATGACATAGCTTAGAACAACTCGGTTCCATTGCCCGGCTTACGTGAAGAATTTGCAAAATTCTTCCCATATCAAGGTTGCGTGGACAAAATTCACAGCCTATCGTAAGTGATCAAGTTTATATATGTGTCTTGAAAATAAATCGCGTCGTCAAAAATAATATACTCGCTCCACACATAAATAGCTCTAGTTATATATGGTCAGCATACAGGATTAAGAGAAATCAGCACACTATGTCATACGCTAGAGCGCAAGCATCTGAGAGAAGAGCTGAGATAGAGAGACAGAGACAGAGAGAGACACCGAATATACGAGAGACAGAGACAGGAACAGACTAGTGTGATCAGACACGAAGACCATAAGTTAGATAGACTGTAAGATGCTTTCTTTAGAAAGTAGCCAACACAAAGATAATGAGAGACACTATGATAGAAGATATATCCGAACGGTCAAATAGTCAGCATGCAAACACGTGAGGGATACGCGACAGTCGCCATCCTATCGACAAAATAAAGCTTACATAACAAACTTATTGTGACACTCTTCCTGATCTCCTCGAGAACACGTTGCAATGGAAAATTTTTATCACTATCAGCATTACATCATGTAATGACTATTATAAGGAGCATCCCTGAATGTTGGAAGCACTGTACGTATTCTTTATACTTTGAACTGTCCTCCGGTGAAGAATGGTACTCAAATGTGGTAGAAAATTCGTCTAGGATAGAACGCCAGCGATGACGAATTCATATTCTCCTAGAGACCAAAATATCCTGCAAAGCGTACTACATACGCCATATAATCATTCATCTGTCAACAACATGCTTTTTCTTACCCGAATACGATTGATACTTAATTACTCTCGGCCGTCCTCCATATCTTGGATTTTTTAAGTAGTCTGTTTTTTACATATTATTATAATAAATCCCTTACTTTCTTCCAGTACATAGGGCCTGGGACAGATTGAAGCGAAACTTTACCAGGTTAAGCGATTTACTCTCCAATGAGGATACCTCTTCTTCAAGTTTTGTTTCAATATCTATCTTGATTCTATGGCTGTCACATGGCTTTCTAGGACGATGTTCTGCATTGGGGACAACGGCCCTTTTGTGTGGAAAAAAAAGAAAACCATTCCAATAAAAAATCTCTTAAATTGAGTCACTTGCTTCATCAGTGGCGATATTGTTCACTATCTGTTGTGAAGGCTATGAAAACATATTCAACAACCAAATTATACTATTTCTGGAGGATATGGCATGTGTGCCCTGAATTAAGTATTTTCATATCTCATATGTCCTCGATTGTTGAGAATCACACATAGGTTTTAGTATCCTGTAACCTGCTGAGTAGTTGACTCCGGTGTTCTTGCCAAAATAGACACAAATCTCTGATAATTATGATAATAGTACATTCTCTCGGAACTTACCTCGCGCTATCTACAGCCAGTTCGTATAAGCTCAAGGAGAAAATATCTTTGCTCGACACGTGGCTCTTACACATCGGTTAGGATTATCTGTGGTCACATACAACATACATGGTTATAATATACCTAGATTTTGTGTGCGACCCTCATGATAATCCACACATGCATCGGGTTTTACGAGCTGACTCGGTTGAATGATAGTGTTACCGACTCCTTGGACTTTTGGGTTCGGCCCCTTGTACAACGCGAAGCTCTTCGGCCATCCGACTAGTCTTAGTGGCACCGATAACGATAAGAGCTCCTTTATATCATTCTCATAGCTCATAGGTCCAGTGGAGGTAATATTCAGGCAGCGCCATCTTTGGGATTGAAAATGAAACATATTATATGAGTCTTCTCTCCAGCTTTAGCATAAAAGTTTTAGGATATGAACACCATCTTATGTACATCCTAAAGCTGTTTTTAACTAAACTTTTGTGCTGTTAGTGTTCTGATGATTTAAAATAACCACGAGAGACAAGGGCACGGAATACTTCTCATTTTTCACGGCACGACTGTGTTCCAAAAACACTTCCCCATTTTACAAAACTCACCCTAACAGCCCTTCTTTCGTGCTTGAAGAGATAAAGTGAATATAATAGGAAAAAAATTAATTTATTCCCTAAAGAGAACATGGACAAATATTCATTGGTTCGCCTCTTTGAATGGAATGAAATATGAAAGGAAAGAAGTGTTTTAATCAGTGTCTCAATTTTACATTTGCTTGTATGGGAGGGAGAAAAATCAGTCTCAATTTTACATTTGCTTGTTATGGGAGGGAAGGAATCAGTCTCAATTTACATTTGCTTGGATGGAGGGGGAGGAAATCATTCTCCTATTTGGGCTTTTGGGCTTAAGTTATAAAGTTTTTCCCTTTCCCCCATTCATTTGATGGCTGCCTCAGAAACCCCATTTATCCTCAACTATTGTTGGTTCTTATCTCCATATGCAGGGTTTCAGGGGTTGAACAGAGCCCTCACAGGTCTCAAAGTATCCAACTCCATGTGCATGTCTATGTGTAGGTGTGTGTGTGTGCAAGTTGCTGGTGTTGGCTGCTATCTCCACGTTGTGTGTGCGTGTGTGTGTTGTGTGTGTGTGTGTGTGTGGTTGGTTTATCTGCACTAATAAATGTCTGTCTGTGGTTGTTCATAAAGCATAACATATTCTCTCTGCTAACACCCCTACCCCACCCCTCACTGGCTTTGTCCCACTCTAACCCTACCTAATACAGTGCAGCACCCTCCCCACCCTCTCTCTCTCCCCTCCTCTCTCTCTCTCTCTCTCTCTCTCTCTCTCTCTCTCTCTCTCTCTCTCTCTCCCACCCCCACCCCCCCCCCCGACGTATTCTGGATGGTGGTTATGTCCGGAAGATAGTTATCTTTGGACAGACCGTCCCCTCATACTGCCTAACTTTGCCCTTCCCTCACGCTGCCTTCCCTTGCCTGCCCTCACACTTCCTTCCCCTACTCTCATGCTGCATTCCCTTCACCCACCCTCTTTGCACCCACCTCCTTCCTCGCTACCCCACCCCTCCTTGATCTCCCTACATCCTCGCTCCTCCACCCCTCTCTCTCCCCCACCCTCTTTTCTTCCCCACTCCTCACTGTCATCCGGACGGTGGTTATCTCTGGACGTGTCTGGATGGTGGTTATCGCTGGACGGACCCTCCTCTCACACTGCCTTTTCTTGCCTCCCCTCATGCTGCTTTCCTTTCCCCCACTCTTCCTGTCTCCCCTCCTGCCTCACTCCCCACCCCTCTCGCTCTCCAACCCTTCCTCACTCCCCCACCCCTCCTCACTAATCTCTCCCTCCCTTCACCCTTCCCCCTCCCCCTCCCCCCTCCTCTCTCCCTTCCCTCCTTCTTACTCCCAGCATCCTTTAATATCCCTGTCAGTGAAGCAAAGGGTTGTATTTGCTCGTATGTACAGTGTGCGTCAATAAAAGGTTAACCACTTCAAAACTTTATTAACCAAAACATTGAGTAATAAAACAAAAGATTAACTCAAAAAATGAAAACCAGATCATGGAGAAATGAAACTCATGTGTGAATGTGCTTTTCGTTGAGGTGTTCAATGTGAGCA
>CM068960.1:3004551-3021622 GCA_035128595.1 Eptatretus atami
TTATATTATGTATATATATTAAATATAATTATATCAATATATATATTATTAATATATTAGTTGAGCTGAATGCTATAGAGGAGACAGGGAGCTCTGTGCTGGCCGTAGTACTTATATATCTATATTATAATAAACCAGCTCTAAAATTAAGGGAGACAATTGCAAATTAGTTTTGGTTTATTATTTAAGTTGGTGGTTTGGGGTTTGAGTAAATAACATTTTGTTTTTATCATATAAACACTGACAACATTTCTCCCAAATCCGATAAAAATATTGTCATTTAGAGCATCGTTTATTATTGCAGAAATGACAACTGTTCAAAATAACGAACAAAGATCAGTTTTTCAGACCTCAATAATAAAACAACAGAGGTCATATTTATTTTAAACCAACACATACTAAAGTTTTAACTTAGGAAGAGTTCAGAAATCAATATTTGTGAATACCCTGATTTTCAATCCACAGCTTTCATGCGTCTTGGCTCTTCACAGTTCTTTCACATTGCTGTTGGTGGATCTTTATGCATTGCTGGCGCAAAATTCAAGAGCTCAGCTTGTTTGATGGCTTGTAACCATCCATCATCCTCTTGATCACATTCAGAGTTTTCAATGGGTCAGGTCTGGCGATTTGGACTGGTTCATAGACAGGGTCCTTTATCTGATGGCTCACATCCACACCTTATTGACCTGCTGTGTGGCAATGGACAATGTCCTGCTAAAAACCCAATCCTCAGAGTTGGGGAACATTTCAGACGCAGAAGGAAGCAATGTTCTCCAGACATTGTACGTGGCTGATTCAAGAGTCCTATCACAAGACAAAATCTGCCCGATCCAGCCTTGCTGGGCACCCCCAGATCATCACCGATCTCACCAAATTTCACAGTGGCAAGACACTGTGGCTTATAGGCCTCTCCAGGTCTCCGTCTATACTATTAGACGACAGGTGTTGGCACCACAGCTGAAATTGACTAATCAGAGACGATGACTTACTCCAGTCCTCTAACGGTCAATCCTTATGGTCTTTTGCAACCTCAGCCTGGCTCTTTCTTTGCTTGTCATTGATAAGGCTTTTTTCTAGCTTTGCACGACTTCAGCCTGCCCTGGAGCCTGTTTGAAACCGTCCTCCGCGTGCAACTCTCACCCAGCGCCGTTTGACCATTCTTTTTGTAGTCATCTTGATGTCATCTACGGTTATGACGACACGAATGATTGCGTCATCTGGCATGGAAAAGTCGTTTTCGCCCTGTGCCAGTCGCGTAGCTTTGTGTTCGCCCGATGTCTGCTGCTTGACCTTGTTCTTAATCGAACCACTCATCTTTGAATTTAATGATGGAAGCAACAGTATGCTCATGTATCCCTCTGCCAGTGAAAAGCCAAGAATGGAACCCTCTTTCCTCACTCAAACTTTTTTACTCTTTTGGCATGGTCAATAGTTATCTCTTTTGATTCCAATTACTTTGCTGTACTGAACTGGCAGCGTTTTGCCATCCAGCTTTGTCCATTGCAGAGGATAGTGAGACCTACAGCAGTGGTTTTATACTTCTTGTTAAATAGATTCGGCTCAGGGATCAGCTAGTCAGTACTCCAAGTAGAATAGGTGTTGTTGATCAACAGACACTGGAATGGGAATGGCTTGCCATACATGTCGAGATGCTGATTAATTTTTTTTGGACGTGTCGCCCCCGACAGATCCTTATTTTCCCAGAGCTGTATAATATGCATATCAATATATATAAATATCATATAAACCATCATATACATACAAAGACACATACAGCCATTGATATATATATATATTGAATGTATATAATAATTTTTTATATATATTATGTATAAAATATATATCGTTACGGAAATGGCCCTTAGGGACTACTAAATATAGGGATTAGCTCAGACCCGCATTAGCCTGTTTTAGATAGGTTGTGTGGTGTAGGGATGAATATGTGTGTGTCGGGAGGTGTCAGAAGACTGTTTTTATGTTCATACGGTGGTGAAACGGAGAAACAAGAGATGATTCTTCTTCCTCTCTGTATGAAGGAGGGAGTGGCCTAGAGCGAGAGGTGTGGCTGGAGAGGCAGTGAGCGAAGGGCGGAGCTTTGGTAGAGAGTCGCCGGAGAGAAGAGAGAGAAGCAGAAACAAATAGATATGTGAATATGCCTCGAAGTGTCGCCTGGTCTTCGAAGCCAAGCGGCAAAATGGGACCTCGTGGACAGGTTCAGATTTTGGGTTTGAAACTGCAGGCGGTTGAGAGATGCTCGTGTTCGGAGCGAGCGAACAAAGGCGGCCCGGTTGGAATCTGCCGGGAGAGACGCTGACCCGACCTGCACTCGGTGATTCGACCGAGAGAGGCCACTGAAGGACGAAGCGGGAGTTCGGGTTCAGCGGGAAGCCGAGAGGAAGAAACCGCGGACCTTCGGACGAGTCCCCTTACTCACCCAAGCAACGGGCGCGTCCCGTTGCCGATCCGCCTGTGGGAAACTCGACGTCGACTTGGCTTGTATGAGAACAGGCCAGGCGGGGATTGGTGTGCTGACGTGAGACGAGATCAGCTGAGCTCATCTTCGCCTACGTGGGTCAGAGCGCGCGAGACCGCGGGCCACGGTGCGGTGGACTAAGAGAAATACCGCGGCATCTTGCCGGCGCAGCACGTTGAGCGGGAGTTTGAACCTGTGACCCACGCTTGTTACGAGCATATTCCTGCTTTTGGACAGCGGTCTCTGTCCATGAGCCACACAAGTACTCTCTGTGTGCATGCATGCTGTTTGGTCTGTTGTTTTGTTTGCCGTGTTGTATAAGCATATTTCCGCTAGAATCCCCCTCAAAACCTTTAGGAACCGTGGTTCCTAGGTAAGAACAGGTAGATAGTTATATAAATTGTAGTGTTTATTGCTTGGTTATGATCCCTGATTTCCCCAATAAATTGGTTAATTGTATGCAGTTGCCGCTAGGATTAATGCGTGTCGCGTTGAGCAATGATCGTTCGACTTGGCATATATAGCCAAAACTGGTTACAGGCTGGTAAGATCCGCTCGGCACTGACAGCCCCCCCAGCAGTCTGTAATAGGGGTATCTCCCCACGGTTTAAGGTAAGGATTACGTTGGTATATGCATTGGAAGACGCGTGACAGCTGTGCCGAGCCGGCCGGCGTTATACCCCGGAGACGGGTGGCGAGGGTGGGCCCAGGGACCGGTCAGAATCCCCACCCCGGATCCGTAAAATGTCGTCAGGAGTGGGATATTTGACCTGCGGTCATTTGCACCCCGGACATTGAGTAAAAAAAACGGTCCAAATTTGAATTTGATTTTTATGACTTGGAACGGGATCGGAGTGAAAAATTTGCAAATTATAAAGAAATGAGTCGGCAAAATGGCGGGCGGCTCCAGTCTCGCGCGACACAAGCGGAGAGGGCTATTATGCGCAACGAACGAAGGCACAAGGGAAACCGCTCCACACCGGTTCAGCCGCGTTGGACACAAGGTATAGACGCAGCCGGGGCAGATGAATGAGGACGCAGCCGCATACATTAATGACTTCATGGACGCTGTGATGCCTTGGACCACGTGGGTGTGCTGATGATAAGTGAGGAAATTGCAGATTGAATTGGACGAGCACAGCGGCGCTAGACGAGGTTCAGGAGGATGTGTGCATGGGGAAGTCACAACATATGGCCGAGCAAGGAACGAATTCGGCGGGCTGGAAGAAGGACTTAGCCAATGCGACTGGGTTCATAGGGATTAATTGCACACGGAAGCACAACGTTGGCCGATGACAGAACAAATTCAGGAGCTGGAAGAGACTGTAGCCAACACAGTCAAGGGACTAACATGGAGAACGAAGTAGATTGGTTGCTGGTTTTTGCTACAAAAGGCGAGCGAACGAATAAAAGAAAAGAGGAGGAGCAAATTAATCTCCGGGTAGGAAGACACTTGGAGGAAGAATGGAAAAAAGCTAGAAAAGAAAAGGTGAACACATGATTTGGAATTGAAACTACTGAAGGAAGAGGAAGATCAGGCAATCAGAATAAGAGAAAGCAAGAACAGAAATAACAAAGATAGAGAAATCTCTGGACAAGGAGGAAAGAATTGTTGGAAAGTCAAGGACGTTCAAAGACTACAGGGAAAATGAGGAAGTAGAGGGAAGTCCCTAAGTTTGAACAAGCGAAGAGCAAACTGAACAAGAATAGAGAGGAGCAAATAGTAACTCCAGGATAGAAGAACTTGGAAGAAGAATGGAAACAAGCTGGAAAGCGAAAACAGGGACACGATGGAATGAGACAATGAGGAAGAGGTAAGAACAGGCAATCAGGAAGAGAAAGCCTGAACAGGAATCAAAAGAGGAGAGAAGCTCTGAGAAAAGAAGAAGATTGTTGGAAAACGCCGAACAGCTTCTGGAATTAAAGTCCAGGGAATGAACTGCATGAACTGAGAAATCAAGGCACGGTAAGAGAATGGCAAATGGAGAAAGCAGAATGCAAAGAGGTGTGGAGATGAGAGAAGAGCAATTAGAAAAAAGAGCTCTGGAGTTTTCTGAAACAACACAAAGCAGAGAGAGGGGAATTACAAACGAAACTGAGGATGTTGAGTGAGGAAAGAACGATGAAGGAGAATTGAACTTAAGGAACACACTGTCAGGATCGAACAGTTAGAAGCCAAAGCAAGGTTGGTGTGCGGAGATGAGAAATGATTAGAAAGAAAAAAGCTTGGTTACAGAACACCAAAGCAGAGAGGGGAACTAAACGAACTGACTATGTGAGTGAGGAAGAAAGACAACGAGAAGAAATGGTTAAGGACACACTGTGGATCGAGCAGTTAGAAGCAGAAGCAGATTAAGAAATGAGATGCAAGAAAGAGTATTGAAAGAAACATGAGAATTGGGAAGCAGAACAAGAGAGACAATGGGCGAGAACAAAAAGAAAAGGAAGAAAAAAGAAAGACAAGAACAACGAGGAGAAAGCAAGGTTGAGTCAGGCGCCACCCCGAGACTGGGCGTGACGACGAGGCCCCGTCCCCACCTACGCTTCGCAACCGACACAAGAGCAGGGCTCAGCCCGGCAAGCCGGAGTCCATCCGATGATTGGCCGTAGTACGTGCACATGCGCCCCCCCTAGGAGAGGGTGTAGGGCAGCCCGGAATCATGGCGAAACCCAATCCTTATCCCTGTGTCGTAAGAGGTGACCAGGGTTGCGTCAGGAAGGGCATCCGGCGTAAAACCTGTGCCAAATCAGTATGCGGATCATAACGGATGATCTGGCTGTGGCGACCCCTAACGGGAGCAGCCGAAAGAACGAACAACAACATATACATATATATTTGTTACGAATCTCACGCCCGCCAGCATGCGAACGACCGCTTTAGCCAATGGCAGCCGCACGCCCACCGGACGAGCAATTCAGTCGTGACTTCCCGGAACATGCCGAGAACCAGTCACGGGTGTGCCTTCAATGCACACACGCGCCCAGTCCGTATTCTACCTGCGCGCGACAGGGTCAATCGCCGAATATCGATATACCTAAGTATTCGCGCGGGTAACCTACCGAGGGACCGTACCTCGTGAAGGCCTGTTTGGCCACGAACCGCTCAAGCGGTTTCGTTCCGTTCTGGATAACCGAGCGGTATTATCGCCAGACCTCGCCGGACCCGATTCTATTTATCGGTATTCAAAAACCAACTAGTATCCGAAAACAATATGGACTTCAATGGGGGAAAATGACACGACGAACGGGGTACATTTAAACAAGCACATTTATTATACACGGATACATTTATTATACAAGCACATATGCAGTCAGGAATGCAAAACAAACATGCACGTATACAGAAAAAAAGCAAGGCAAAAAGTGCTACGCCGTCTATAAGCAATTATTGTACATCACTTATACGGTTTTACTTACGGGACTCGGCGCCACAACATTCATTCATTAAAGAAAACAAGGAAAAGACCCCTCACAGACAAGGGAGTCAGACTGGGCCTGTGGGCCTTTAAATAGTGGGGCTTTGGTGACCGAAAGGGCCCACGAGACCGTTGCAGGTTACCTGCACCCTCTGGTGCCTTGATGGGCGAGTCGCGACGTCCCGTCCCCACGGCAGAAATTCACTGCAGAACTACTAGTGTGCCGCGGTTGAGCTCCGGCCCTCCGCGTGGCAGGCGAGCTCTCTCCGGCTCTCCCCACACGCCCGCGCAGGTTCGCGCGACACAGCAGGGCTGCGCCTCCAGCCCGCATCTCCTTCGACGCCCGACCTCCACCGACTGACCGCTCAAGCTCCCAACTCGGACACGAGCCCAGATCTCCACGCAGCTCCGGCAGCAGCAGCACAGCTCCTTACGCTGCGTCCAGCGGCAAGCACTCACACCAGCAACGACAGCAACCCCAGCAGCACTCCAGAGAGAGAGAGAGAGAGAGAGAGAGAGCGAACGCTCCGTGGTCCCCTTTTATTCCCACGCTCCGCCCTCCGCTCTCTCGCCCGCCCTCCTTCCAGAACATGCGGGAAACTTCCAGAACATGCGGGAAACTTCTCGAAGGAAGCGTTTTTCCCGCCAAATTAGGGACGCGCGCCGCCGCGGTAGTTCTCTTCGTCCCTTGCAGGGTGGTTGTGTGAAGCGGTTGGTCCAAAATAACGATAGCAAAGAATAACGGCTAACTCAAAGATCACAGCCCTGTCCACACGGATAAATCCATTCAACACGGTGGGGAAATCTAACTGAACACGGACTTATCGGCATAACTAACTAAGGACCTATATGGTGTTCTGCGAATTTCCACAGCCGTAACAATATATATATATATAAATATATATATATAATATATATATTATATCATATAATATATATAAATTATATATATATAACATATATACAGTCATGCGCCACTTAACGACGGGGTTACGTTCTGAGAACGCGTCGTTAAGCGACGTCGTCGTTGTGCGAACATCATTTTTTTTTTTTTCTCGTTTTCAAACATCGTTTTCGAACATCGTACTTACACAAACATAGACACCTAGGCTATATGGTGTAGCCTATTGCTCCTCAGATACAAACTGTACAGCATGTTACTGTACTGAAAACTGTCCGGCAATTGTAACACATCCAAGAGAGACGGAAGACACGTTAGATTTACCTTTGTGCTGTTCATGACGGCCATCGGTGTTGTTAGCAGCAGCATACACTCCTCTGCATCGATTATAGAAAGGTGAATAATTAGCGTTTGGATTTTTTAAATACGTAATCATTGCATCGACGTTATAATTTACAAATGAAGAAACGAGCACCTGTCAATTGTGATATATATTTTCGGAACAGTGCGATTGTTTTGACAACATAAAAGCTTCACTAAAAATAAATTTGTGTTTTCATGTCGACTAAGAAAACGATTTATTCGCGGAATTCTTTCAATTCAAAGGTAATTTACTTGCTAGAAGGTAAACGTGCAAACATTGGTTCAGTTTGAAAGCCGATCTCCTTGAATCCCGATTTAGCACGATCCTGTTTTTTTCGCGATGACATTTTATGGACCTCAACCATCGCATTTAACAGGGCACGCTGTCGTTTATAATTATCATTATGAGGTCATTATGTATTGTACAGTGTACATAATTGTACGTGCTATTTTTATACGAGGCTACATCACTCGGCGATAGGAATTTTTCAGTTACATTTTTTTTTTTTTCCAGAGCTGGCAGATCCGTCGTATATGCGATCGTCGTTGCCCGGAACGTCGTTAAGCGGCGCATGACTGTATATATAATATATATAATATATAATATATATTATATATATATATATATATATATATATATTATTGTTATATATATATACACCAGACGACCGTGAACCCGTTTGGTTCCGGTTGGACAGCGGTTGATAAAAAATCATTTCAATAATAAAAAGACAGCTCCAGCGAACTATACGCCTGAGGTTGTTTTCATTGATCAAATAATCCCGAAGAGTACTTGACTGAATCGGAATTGATTTTTTAATAATTTTTTCGTTTTCCGATTTGAACGAAACTTGATATTACAACGTCAATGTGAAAGAGAGAAAGTCGAAGAAATTATGGTGCGTAATCTTCTAAACACAATTTTATTTATTAATGAACACGGAAGTATTAGATCAAATGGCGATGTTTATTTTATGCTTAAAAATAAACCGTTCTTTGTCGATACTAAATGTTTAAGACGTTAAATAACATCATTTCAAGAAAAAAGATAGCTCCAGCGACTATACCTGAGGTTGTTTGCATTGATCAAATACTCCGAAGAGGACTTGACTAAATCGGGAATTGATTTTTTAATAATTTTTTAACGTTGCCCTATTTGAAGAAACTTGATGCTGCACACCCGCAGGAGAATGGTGAGTAAGGTGGGCCGAAAATTTTTGTTTTTTTGTTTCGTGTACCGTTTTGGCTGTATTTCGGGAACATGACATAACATACAAGATGAGATTTTAGTAATATATATATATTATATATATATATATATATATATATATATATATAATATATATATATATATATAAATATATATGCAGTATCCAGTACGGTATATTTAAAGGAAAGAATTCTACAACTATTCTTACAACCAACCACAAGGCCCAGGGACTACTACTACCTGACTAAAGTAATAAGTGAATGCTGTAACAATAGTCCAAATCTTTATGGGATTGATAGTTTTATTTGTTAAGGCATCTGCCTAAGAGGGTCTGCAGGCTGTTTGACTGACTGTTGCTCCTGATCCAGCTGAGCTTCAGGACAGGCAGTGCTATTTTTAGCTCAACTGGACTTTAGTCAGGTGAGCTAATGCGAAGGAGCAGTGTCACAGGGGAGTGAGTCAGTCCAATCACTCAGTCAGTCTGTAAACACTTCAGTCATTATCGCTTGAACCAAACACACAGTTTTGATTAAACTTGGCCACAAGCTTCATTTCTGATGCCTATGAAGGTGCTGTGTTCATTAAAGGGTCTCTGGGTTTTTTTTGACCCCCCAAAATCGGTATTTGTTTTCCTCCAAAACTACACAGACTATTTCAATGAAACTTGACCACAACTTCATCACCTGTAATGTACCAAAGTGTTTCAACCGACATGAAATCTCCGCTTATTAAATGGATTTATGGGGGGGGGGGTGATGGTGGGGGGTTTGACCACCCACCCTCCAAAAAAATAAATAAATAACAGCTCTTCTCTCTTGTATCAGCAACGAATCATAGTCCTGAATGTAATCTTGTAAGAGTCCTATTTTTTGAGTGTCAAATCAGACTTGAGTTGCATCCATTACAACTCACGGTGCATGATGTGAAAAGTACTCAACTTTCACACTCGAGTCTTTATTCTTCTTCTTCTTCTTCTTCTTTTCTTTCGGCTGCTCCCTTTAGGGGTCGCCACAGCGGATCATCCGTTATGATCCGCATAATGATTTGGCACAGGTTTTACGCCGGATGCCCTTCCTGACGCAACCCTGGTCACCTCTTACGACCAGGGATATGGTACACCTATTCTAACCGGGGCATACACCGGGCTCAGTACACTGGTACTCATTCGCCGACCTCGAAGGATGACAGGCTGAGTCAACCTCCTGGTGTGTATTAATTCAAGCGGCCAACGGGGCTTGAACTCAGAACCTTTTGGATCCCAAGCCGCTACCCTCACCACAACGCCAACATCAGGCTAAGACGCGAGTCTTTATTCAAGTGATATGAAATGTAATTGTACCTATGGAATAGGGTTGAGTGAGGGGTACTCAGCAGCTGAGGGGGGGGGGGATTGCAACCCCCAACCCCCCTCTAGATCCACACTGAAGTTGCAGCTCAAATCAGGGAGAATGGTACATCCCAGCCTAGGCTGGATGTTGGCAAGCTCAAGGATGAGAGGATCGCTGAGGAGTTTGGGAACAGCCTGAGTGGAGATTTTTAGGGGGGGTCTGGGTGTTTTGGGGAATCCTGAAGAGTTTGTGGAGATCAACTCCACCGCACCGGTGGAGTGCGTACCTCTGCCAGGCTGATTACTTTATGTTTTGTATCCCACTGATAGACTTATCTGGATTCGGACCTGAACCAAAATCTAATTTGCTTGTTCTTGTCACCGAAACAACTCGTCCACCTCATTTTGTCATAACTCGTCCATAATTTTTTGAGATATCGGCAAGACTGAATGTCGTTTTTCAATGGTGAAGAATCACTTAAAAAACTAAAAAATTCTCTTATCTGGATCCCGGATTCAGATCTTCACCAAAATTGAATCCATTCGTCGTGGTCACACACCAACCTATCCACCAAGTTTTGTCCGAATCCGCCCATAACTTTATAAGATATGCTCACAGAGAGACAAACAGACAGATAGGGATAAAAACATCATCTGGGTCTACCTTTGGTGGTGGAGGTAATTACAATTATTAAGTGAGCTAGTATTTGTGGTGATAAGAGTATTTCCTCCACATTCACAATACGTGCACAGATGTATCCTTAATGTATTTTTTTCTCAGGAAGAATACACCTTGTTCCACTCAACAGGAAGCTCACCCTGGAGCCAAAGGTCACAGTCAATGCCAGGCTCGTGATTGTTGGTGCATCTGATACAGGAATGTCATTCTTAGAACCCTCATTTTCAGGTAACTGAAGACGTACATGCCACTAACATGCCTGATGACTGCATTAAGGAGAAATCTTCATTTGAAATGAAAACAAATGTCGTTTGATTTCGTTTTTATGATTGTTTTGTAAAGGTTACTTTTTGGGTTGATCACAAGGTTTAAATTCAAAAATTGCAGAATGTTGACATTCAAGGCAGAATGAGCACACAGAAGTTATTAATTTATCGAGGGTCCAGTCTTTGGTCACTGCCTGTTTTGAATGACGAGTGTGGAAGTTGTGATTGTGAATTTGTTTCCAAGGTTGTGTTTGTATCAGATCCATTAAGCACATGATCTGATAAAAGAGTAGGTGCTGTTAAAGCAGTCTCGACGACAAGGGAATAAATTTGGAGACGTCTATTTATTACCGACGCAAGTATGGTGGAATTTTTGACTCAAAATATTTATTCTGCAAGAAAATGTCATGGAGACGTTACCGATATTCACACCCGGTACCAAGTCTGATACACAACCACAGACCAATCAGCTGCTCCACAACAGAAGCAAAGGAGTGGAATCGGTCATTACTGTTGATTTCAGACATATATCTTCTCTGATCATCAGGTCGTCAGGTCAGGTATGGGAGCATGCGCCAGAGCAGCATGTCGCTGCGTCTACTTTCCATCATGTCCTACAGGGGCCTCTGTCTGGCCATCCCCCAGGCAGACGCCTGGCCCTCCTTGAGATCTCCTTGAGATGTTGATCAATCTGCGACACCCATGAGGCACGTGGTCAGCCCATTGACCTCCTCCACTCACGAGGCTCCCCCGCTAAGATAATCTGGTGAGCAGGATCAGCGTCAGGAAAACGAGCCACATGTCCATACAGCTGCAGCTGACACTCACAGACTGTGCAGGTAACAAATCCCATTTGAGTCTCTCTCAGCAACCGCTCATTGGATACAAAGTCTGACCAGCGACAGCCAAGGATTCTCCGAAGAGACCTGGTACCAAAGGAATTAAGTCTCCCTCTCAGATCCGGAGTCAGAATCCAAGTCTCACATCCATAGAGTAAGATTAGAAGCACAAAGGACCTGACGACTCGGAATTTCGTCTTCCGCACAGGTACTGGCAGTGCCACATCCATTGATCCAGTGAATCCATGACTCCCAGGCCGACCCAGACGTCGATTGACCTCTGGCTCACAGCCAGCAGAGACGTGAATATCATTGCCAAGGTAAGTGAATCTCTCCGTGACCTCAACATCCTTGCCACAAACAGGAACAGACAAGATAGCAGTATCCAAGATGTCATTGAAAGCCTGGATCTTAGTTTTGACCCAGGAAACCCAAACTCCAGTGGCTCACACTCCTCATTCAGCACCTCGAGGGTGCCCAAAAGGATATCTAGAGTTTGCACAAAGATGACTGCATCATCTGCGAATAAATTTCAGAGATCTTGACATTCCCAAACAATGCACAACAGCTTGATTCTCTCTGACATCTTCCCCAGAATCCAGTCCATACAATTGCTGAAAAGTATGGGGGCCAGTACAACCTGACGAACTCCAGTAAAACTGGAAATAAGTCGGAGATGGTATCACCACATCTCACAGCACTCTCAGTACCAGAGTAGAGTTCAAACATCAGATTGATCAGTTTTGGTGATACCCCACGAAGACCAAGAATCCTCCAGAGGGCATCCCGTTTTACTGAGTCGAACGCTTTGCAGATCAACATAAGCTACAAGCAGCCCCTGCTGAACCTCTCATCTGCATTCGGTGAGGTCCCGAAGAGCAGAGATACGGTCAATCGTTGACCTCTTTGGTGTAAAGCCCGACTGCTCTGGACACTGGTGCTCAAGCAGATGGTGAGAACCCTATCTGGAATTATCCGAAGACCTTGCCTGGCACAGAGAGCAGCGTCACCCTCGGTAGTTGTTGCAGTCCTGGTGATCACTCTTCCCGTTCCAGAGAGGGACAACAAGGCCCTCTTCCAGTCAGTTGGGATAATTCCTGTCTTCCAAACAGAGCACAGAACTGCATAGAGAGTAAGAGCATTTCCACCAGATATGATTCAGCATGGATGCCACAGATCCCAGGAGCTTCACCACATTTCAACCGTTCTCTGCAGCCTGTGTTTCCACAAATGAAGGTGGATCACAGTTGATTGGAGGTTCGAAATAGGGATAGTAACACCCATGACTTCCAACTCAACAGCTGGTGGATCAGCTTGGTAAAGCCGTTCAAAGTAACCAGCCCAGCGGTCTTTCACTTCGGACTCCTCTGTCAAGAGCCCACACCTCCACTCTAACTGCAGTAATTGAGGGATGGGCTTGGAGGAATGCAATGCGCAAATTCCCCTGTAAGCAGAAGAAGAATCATTGACCCCAGGTGATGCTCTACCCCTTACAGATTCCTTGCACGTAGGCCTCCTTGTCCACCCTTAGCGCATGTGCAGTTTTTATGCCTCACTCCCTGAACAGCTCAGCTCTGCCATTCAGCCTGGCCTATGACTCTCGTCAATGGTATCAGTATCCCTTGAGAGACAAAATTCTCTTTGCCCATAGGGATTTCAAGACATCCACCGACAACATCAAGGACGGTGGTCTTGAAGGCACTCCACAACTCTTCAGGATTCCCAAACACCCAGACCCGCCTCCAAATCTCACTCAGGCTGTTCCCAAACTCCTCAGCGATCCTCTCATCCTTGAGCTTGCAAACATCCAGCCGAGGCTGGGATGGTACCATTCTCCCTGATTTGAGCTGCAACTTCAGTGGTGGATCTATAGGGGGGTTGGGGGGGGGGGGTTGCAACCCCTCCTTCAGCTGCTGAGTACCCCTCACTTACCCTCCTTCCATCAACCATCCCTCAGGGGATCCTTGTCCCATTCCCTCAGGGGATCCCATTCCTTGTCATTTGGTCAACCTCTCAGCTTTATAGGTGTTTGTGCATTGTGGGGCAGTTGTCACCAATATATGTGGAAAGGAAATTGGGATCATCTTGTGAACATGGATCATTAAAGTCATGTGATTTAGCTCATGTAAAAGTGTTGACCTTGAGATCATTTTTATCCTTTTGCATATTACAGTCCTCACCTGCACTTCAGCAGCCTCACCCTGATATCAACACATGGTCTTCCAGGAGATACACACAGATCACGTCCTGAACACCTTCCTGCTTACCAGGTAAAATATGTTTCAGGTATAAAGCAAACATCAAATCATGCATTCCTTGTTCAATCATTTTTGTTGTTTTATGGTTTTCATCAAAGAAGGGAGTAATTCAACATTACAGGAGGACAGAATTCCACTGTTAATTAATGTGGAAGTATGGGGGCAATGGAAGAGCCTTTGATGATGCTGTCACATGAATGGTCTACAAAAGTCTTTAGAAAATGTAATCATGTTTCCTTACATGCCTCATCAGGCAGGTGTTCTTTGGAGAAGAACATAATACAATTTACATGACATAATATAGTATGACATGTTCAGTTGTACATGGTTTCGTATGTATGTGGAACAGTTCAATGGAGAGCGCTGAGGGAATAAGGATGGTTGACCTGTTTAAAAGGGAATTAGCTAAACATCTTGAGATATAAAAATATGAAGAATATAGAGATTTCTCGAAAGAATAGTCTGCCAAGATGATGTGTGTGTGTGTGTGTGTGTGTGTGTGTGTGTGTGTGTGTGTGTGTGTGTGTGTGTGTGTTGAGTAGAGGATAAATGGGGTTTCTGAGGGAGCCATTCAAATGAATGGGGGAAAAGGTAAAAACTTTATAACTTAAGCCCCAAAAGCCCAAAAAGGAGACTGATTTCCTCCCCTCCCATACAAGAAAATGTAAAATTGAGACTGACTCAAGCCCCAAAAGCCCAAAATGGGAGACTGATTTTCTCCCCCTCCCATACAAGCAAATGTAAAATTGAGACTGATTCCCTTCCCTCCCATACAAGCAAATGTAAAATTGAGGCTTACTGATTAAAGCACTTCTTTCCTTTCATATTTTCATTCCATTCAAAGAGCGAACCAATGATATTTGTCCATGTTCTACTTTGGGGAATAACTTAATTTTCCTGTTACATTCATCACCATCGAATATATTCACAAAGATTACTTTGGAACTTGGTTCTTGGTTTAAGTGTCTTTGTTGAGCAGAAATGAAATGATAAATTCTCTCAATGCTTATTTTGACCACCTCCTGAGCCACATATCATTTTGAGATTGTCGTAAATTGTTTTTTTCCATTGTTCAAGTGATAACCATCAAAGTTTTCAGTCCTTTCAAGGATATTTTTTTTTCTTTACATCCTCCAACTTATTTGTAATTAAATTATTCTGCTTATTTGTTTTATCAACTTTTACCCGGTTATTTCTTCAATAAGACTTATTTGATATTTCTCGCATTCTTTATGTTTCCCATTTAAATCAAAGGCTGATTACATCTCCACTCTTTGGTTTGGTTATTGCTTGATTCTATAATTTTATAAATCAGTAAAAAGACGGCGGTAGCCTGTTAAAATTCCCAACCCAATATCTTAACACTTATAACCATAAGGGAGACTATTGATTCCATTCTCTAAAATATATCTATCATCAAAAGCTCCTAATGCTTTCTTATTTATCTCTTCTGTATATAATTGATGTTTATAACTTCTTATTGTATTCATTTTTCTGTACTCTTCCTTCTTTAAGGTTAAACAGTTGTAATAATGTTAAAGTTTATTGTTTCCTTGATTATATTTTTCTTTATTCCCTTGAGCTTCTACACACAACCTTTCAATGCTATTATTATCAATATACGTAAAAGCATAAGACTTTGATCTCAATCCAATAAATTCACTCATGACCTTCCCACATTCATCTTTGAACTTACCAATAACCTTTTTATTCTTTGATGAAAACAACACATCACCTGACTTATAATTACTTGTGTCATATATAATCTAACTATAATTCCAGCAATCTGTGTGTGTGTGTGTGTGTGTGTCTGTCTGTGACCGCCGTTTCTCGACAACCGCCGGTCCGATCTGATTGAAACTTGCCAGGAATATTGCCGGGGACCCGCGGATGTGCCTTTTCAAGGTTTGATATTAATCGGACGAGTGTTTCCCAAGTTACGGCCATTTATTGCTTTTTTCAGTGTTGGAAAGGTGTATATATCGCAGCTGAAGTGTCGTTCCACCTTATCATGCCATTTTTTTCCCAAATTAATAATAATAATAATAATGATAAATAATAGCACAATAATTGGCAGTAATAAAAAGAATAACGTGATACAATGACCAATGTCTGTCAACCAATAACGACCTATATATTGTCTGTCAACCAATAATGACCAATAACGTCTGTCAACCAATGACAGGCCATGGTGCTATGACATCACGAATGACGTCACAATTAATGTTTATTTATTTATTATTATTATTTTTTTTTGCACGATTGACGTCACAATTCTTCTTCTTCTTCGTTTGGTATGACGTCACAATCGATGCTGGGGACCTGAGTGTGTGGCCTTTTCAAGGTTTGATATCGTTCTTTATCCGTTTCAGCTGTTTCCCAAGTGTTTCCCAAGGTTTGAAAGCTGTTTTTTCCCAAGGTTTGAATTAATGTTCAAATTATTAATTAATCCCATGGTTTGAATTTTTCCAAGGGAAACAGCTGTTTCCCAAGGGTTTGAAAGCTGTTTTTTTCCCAAGGTTTGAATTAATTAAGTTGTGTGTGTGCAAGAATTAAGTTGTGCTTGGTAGACATTTGTGAATACATTTACAGAGAGAGGGGCGAGAGAGGGGGGCCGAGAGAGGGGAGGGAAGAGAGGGGGGTGAGGGAGAGGGGGCATCAAGCAATTCAAGAGAGGGGAGAGAGGAGGGGGCGAGAGAGGGGACGAGAGAGGGGGGCAGAGAGAGGAGGGGCGAGACTAGGGGGAGAGAGGGGGGCAAGAGAGGGGGGGGGGGAGAGGGGGGGGCGAGAGAGAGGGGGCGTCACAATTCTTCTACTTCTTTGTTTGATAATGCGTCACAATTGACGCTGGGGACCTGAGTATGTTTCCCAGGTGTTCCCCAAGTTATGGCCATTTATGATACGGTTGGTCCGATCTAATTGAAACAATGCCCCAATCCAGTCGTCGTTTACGAGAGCGAAGGAACGAAGCTGCACATACTGGCCAGCACCTACGGGCACGCACCTATGGGCCCGCACTAGTATATATCAATATTATCAATCATATCCTCATATACATCACTTGTCTTAATTTCTAATATTAAACTATCTGTATCCATATATAACAATGACACATTATCCTTATACTTTGTTTTTTATTATTATAGTAATAGTCATACATTAACGACTTTGACAAGTCAAGAATTGATGTTCCTAGATAAATAGGTTTATTCATTTCAATACTCTCTTTTTTCAAATGAATAGCATAAAAGTTCTCTGAAAACACCTCTGCTCGTTCAAAACTTGGTCTATTAATTAACTTTGACGCCTGTTTCCAAGATGTAGCAAGTCTTATGTTTT
>CM068960.1:3031767-3045131 GCA_035128595.1 Eptatretus atami
GCATCTCTCCAGGGCAACTGCTGGAACCAAACTCTGGTCCTGAATCCAGACTTACCAATCCCATCTGACTTGGGCTGGACAAAGGAGGCCTCTGGGTGGCAGCCTCTTTGGACGACACTGCCAGAGGCATCAAAATCTTGCGATCTCACGAGCTGAGGCCAGCGCCGCGAGAAGGGATGTACCGCCGATGAAGTGCACTCAAGGCTGCACTCAAGGTGCACTGACATAAATGGCATGTTCGGAGAACTGTTAGGTGCCAATCAGACACTTTAATGTTAGCGTTCTATATGGATAATGTGGTGTATAATGTACCCGGTATGTATATAACTGTGTCGAGTAACTGACCTCACTGTAACTTTAAGCTATAGACTAATGTTCAGTGCACGACTGAAAATTAGTTGCACAGATGATCATTAACACAATTCTCACCTGTTCTGGACACCAACAGATAATAATGTGTTTCATATAATTTGTTTTCTGAGGTCATTGACCTGCATTTAAAGCACTTGTTTCATCATGGTTGCATCCGTGATATGTATATAGGCTCTCCAGAAGATAACAGGGACCAACAGTCAATGGCAATACCTTTTTAATGATTCCCAAAACAGACAAAACTGCAGCCAGAATCGGTTAAAAAAATGACAATTTCAATGTAATTGAGGTCATTTGACTACCTTCATATCCTCAGAGGTCAATCTGACTTACCTTCCCGATCTGAAATGAGCTTTACTGGTATGTACAACACGGTAAAAATTCATGCTTTTTAGTCATATTTGCATCAATTGTTATGATTATCGTGCGCACTAAATTGGACATTAACAATAAAACTTAAATCTAAAAGAGGTTGAGAGCTAATAATTAAAAGTATACAAAGCATAGCAGAAAATATGCAAGCAAAACATACAAGATTTAAAAAATCAGATTATGACTAAAGTGGATTCAACACCACAAGGAAATTTAAAATAGTTGAGAATTTAATGTTCAACATGGGACAAGGAATGCAATTGGGACTGTGTATCATTGTGTTTGAATTGCAGCATACGATTATCCGCTCCGTCAAGAGGAGAGGTATTGCATTTGGGTCCTCTCTGTCTGTGTCTGTATGTCTGTCTGTCTCTTTATCCTGTTTATCCACACGATTTTTGGCCACAGTTTCCAAGCAGTCGTTTGAATTTTTTTGTTGTGTGTAGGCTGACGCAAGGCAGTAACGCTAACTTTGTAAGAATCTGAATCCAGATCTGGACAGGATAATTATTAATTTTTAACGTTTTCACCAATGAAGAGAGGGGCCCAAAAACTATGTAAAGCACGATTATCTCAAAAAGTTGTGGAGAGTTTATGACAAGAACTAGGTTGGACCGAGCTGTGGTGTAGGTCAAGAACAAGCCGATTGGTTTTGGTTAAGGTCTGATTCAGATCGACAAATCATGGATACAAAATGTAAAACTATTCATGCGGTGGAGGTAATCTGCTCCACTGAGTGCAGTTCTTGTTTCACGCAAGTGTCAGCTCCAAAGATTATTTTTAATTTGTTTTGTTTGTCCACACAGAACGTGAGTAGAGTTTTCTCTGTAACTGCTTGTTGATTAAATACTAATTTTGCCAGACGGACGCTACTCAATACAGAATGTTTTCAATGATATTTGATGTCGTAGGTCTATGGTGGTGTTTGTGGCAGCAGTGGGAAAAAGGAAACACTTTGGCCTCTGTAATTGTGACCTGATGTTGTCCAGTCCAAGTTGGCAGAATCACAGTTTGAGGTTTGCCAAGAAACTTCTCCACTGCTCAAGATACAAAATAACCACGGAGTCAAGGAGTTGGGTGCAAAAGGTGGCGGGGGGTACAGAGAGCGAGAGAGAGAGAGAGAAGAAGAGAAGAAGAGAGACGAGAAAGAGAGAGAAAAGAGAGAGAAAGAAAGAGAGAGAGATGAGAGACATGGGGACAAGATTTGAAGCCAAACACAGAATTGAGGCATGCGGCCTTCTCAACGAGTGGAGTCGACTCGTGGTGCCGATTGAAGTGCAGGAAGTATGGTAAGGGGAAGCATAACACCAGAGACAAGTTGAAAAGTTCAATCTTGAGGTTGATCAGATTTGTTGTTTTTCTGGGTCTCGCTTGAAAAGTGGATACCTACTTGTTCTCAGGCTTTGGTGAAAGATTCTGGATTGCTTTAGTCTGATTCCTTCCAGAAAGGGAAGGCAAGTGTTTTCAAGCATTTGACACTTTGAGAAAACTTGAAACATCCCATCCACTCTTTAAACAACGCACTTGCAGAGGTTAGTACTTCAACATAGGGCCTCACCATCCAGCCATATATCTTTATTGATCAGACCATATTCCCACGATGGATCTCCAAAGTCCTGCCATTGACCCGGCTCCTTCGTCATGCAAGGTCTTTCCTTGGCCATCGTAAGCTTTGACAACCAACAGGCCTTCATTTGCAGCTTGATGAGTAACCACGTCTCCACTTTGTCGGTGTCTGCAAACACCTTGCTCTCTGATCGCTGTGGAAAGCAAGGCCCGAAAAAAAGCACTGACTCTCCCATGATGAAGCCGAGGTCCTAGGTCTGTTCCTTTCGCATGCGCAGGGAATGGTGTCCTCTTTGCAGTCTACTGCCTCCATCATGGTCTTTCACCTGTGCCCTCTTTGGCTTTGTCTCCTCATTTTCAGCAGGTTGCACATCATCTGCAGTCATCCCTTCTTGTTAAACTTCCCAAAATCTAGGATCATGCCTCACCTCCACTCATTTGTTCCCTCTTTTCTCTCGCCTGTGGGCCCAAACTCCCCAGTCTCTTCTTCCATGGGCTCAGACAGCTGTTCACTCACTACCTCAATGTCATCCCATCCTACTCATAACTCTTCACCCAAATGAACATTCCAAAGCAACTCCTTTTCCAGGAATATTGTGAATTTCCCCTCTCTACTCTTTTTGTTTGGCAGTTGTCGGTTTGGTTTGTTCCTTTCTGTTTTCATCTTCTCTGTTTCCATGTTCCTTTTTTTTTTCTTCATTCAGCTTGTGTGCAAGCTTGTTCACCCCATGTAGTCTTTCCACCCTCTGCTTAATTTCTCGATCTACTTTCACATCCTACTCTGCTGTTGGTATTCCCCTATTTCCATTTGTTCCCTTCCATGCTAGTTTTACAGGAAAATGTCGGATGACCCAACACACATCTGCAACACAAACCAGCAAAACTCAACAGATTTTGCATTCCCTGCGCCATATGCCCCTCAATTGAAACGAAAAAACGCTAAGGGATCCTCCGGGGGGAAAGTCCTGAATCATCGGAAATCCAATCATGGCCACCACCCGCTTCGGCCGCGAAAAGCAGAACAACTTGTAAACGAATCTCGCACTATTCTAATATCGTCACAACTATGTTTTCTGCATCTAATTGTTCAGTATGGTTCAGTATATTGATATACCACAGAATAATCCTATACAAAAAGCCCCTGCAAATGTATTGCAACGCGGTAACACACTAAAAAATTTAAGTCACGCGTTTTCTTGTCCAATAAATGTCAATTTTTTTTGTCCCCGAACAATTTTTTTTTTACCTATACTGATTTGGCTACCTGGACCAAACAAATACACGCAACGTTCGACGACCACCAAGCATAAATCAGCTCTCATCCGGCAAACCAATATAATTATCGACAAATCCACTCTCGCCACACACCATGACAACCATTCACAATTCCCACCTCGGCGGCAATCAACTGCCTGACCGCAGGTTTCCGAAAACCTGCCACAATCGAAAACTTCGCATTAAACTCCAGAAACCTACATCCATTAATCAAACTTACCTATACCCATGTTAGCCAAAAATCCAAGCGCTATAACAGCTCACGAACTCGACAACTGTCGCTCCCCATCATCCTCACTCATTGTCCAACTGGAGTGTTTGCTGCCAGCCAGAGCCCTGCAGTTTCCACAACGCTGCCGACCGTGCCACCCCTCCCACCACCTGTCTGTGGCTCCTTCCGCATGTCGCATCTCCAATGGCTGCCTACACTTCAGCCGGCGTTGCACCTAATGGAATGTACTTTTCCTCAGCAGCTCGGAGCCTCATGATGTCTGAAGTGCACACAACCTCGTCACACCTGTCTGCCAACCCCACCGTCTGTCGAACAGAAGTTCATCTGACCCTTCCATTCCTTGGATTCACCGATACACGCGCAGGCTGTGATACTTTTGCTGCCTTCCCTGTTGGCTGGTAACGCTGTGGTTGAAACACGTGAGAGGAGCCTCGAGCCACCTGTCCCAGTACCCCGGATACCCGGCAGCGGTGTCCAGCGGTGTCCAGTTGAACTTTCCCCGTTGCTTAGATTACTCAACCAAATGTTTTTCTCCTCGCACTCGCCCACATCACATCAACGGAACTCGATATGTATCCAAAAACTGGGCCCTGCCAGCCAGCTGTGCTTGTTTCGCCTTCTGCAATTCTTTCTGAAGGCCAAGCTCCCTTTTCCCATCCAATGAAGACACGATGCTCGCTGTCGGCACCACAGACACTCGCATGCTAGACAATCAGTATGTGCTTGCCATATGTCTGTCAACAATTTTTCGCTCGCTCTCGACTGTTCCCAGATGCGCAGGCTTCTTCGTGTTCTTCTTGGCCTCGCGCGACATAAAGAAACGCGTCACTGGGATCTCTACACGCTTGCCCATGGTACGCATAGGATCGCACGAGGCATGTCTGTTGGTCATCATCCAACTAAAATAAGTGTCTGGCTGACCAGTAGCCAGAACGCACGCGCCTCAGTAGCAATCAGCGAGATCAGCACCCCTGAGCATGGTCGCGTCTCACAGTTCTTCTTCTGAAGCTCTTCACTCAACATAAAAATGAATCGCTGTTTATTCTCGCCTATCCTGGCAAGAAAACCTGTTCCTTCTTCATTGTGACGAACGCATGCAGCTTAAACTGTCACAGTACGTGCCAGCATTCCTTTTTAGAACCATTCTCGGTGTGTTCAATGTCTTCGTGTGGTACTCTCATACACCAAAACACGACTGCGGCATCTCGTACTTCCTTCGTCTACACTATCAGTGTCTGGTCGGCATATTGTCATTGTATGTAGAATCCAGGAGCACCCATGGAAATGCGTTGACACCAAATGCCCGCCATCCAAAACAAAATACTGTTGCCCCATCAATTGGGATATCGTGGACATGGATCCAAGAAGATCCCCAGATGGCATCAGCGAAAGACTTGACTTGGTGTGCCTGTCTCGGAGCTGAAGAAAGGAATCAAAAGAGGGCTGTGGATACGCACAGTTCATATTTGAAGGCCGAACTCCATTCTTCTGCTTCTGGCATACAGTGATCATCTCCTGAAGAGGATTGTGGGTCAACCTGGACTTGCCTCCATCATCTTCGACAGATGACTTCATGCCGAGGGTGACACTTGTCCTTTTCCTCTTATGTGTACTCGGCAGGTGTTTTTCCATCCATTAGATTTCAATATTTGGCTCCTACAGCATGTGCTGTATCGACTTGACGGTGGGAGTGTGCCATGAACTCCAGTGGCAATGTTCCTCAGTACGTGGATCACTACTGAACGGATTCCGTTCCTGTATAATCTGAAGAGCTGATAGTGTGTCCTTCCAGTACTGAGATTGCTTGCCTTGGTCATGGTCCTATCTTCTGCTCTCGCAGTGTTGTAGTTCACACCTGTGACTCCTGCATTGCCTGTTTATTGTCTGCACAGGCAGGCATTGATTAGTAGCCATACCAGCCGTTGTGCTCTGTCATCCCTCGCCTCGGTGACCCACCCGCTGGTCTTCAAACTTGCCCTCATCAAGAACTTGTTTCGATGATCAGGTAGATGAAGAACCTGCCCACAGGCCGATCACTTGCAAACCACATGGGAACCCCTCATCAAAACTTTTTTGGACATTGGAGTTGAATTTGAAGTTGGACATCTGCTGCAGCCTACAGATTTATACCCTCAAGCATTCACTTTTTAGAAAAATTTATTCTTGTATATAATAACTGACCATAACTAGAAACAATTAGAGGCAGAAAAAACATATTTACATATTAAAATATCAATCTTTAACAAATTTTCCCACATTTCGCCGAGCCGGGTTGGCGGCCATATTGGATTTCCATGATTTCAGGGACATTCCCCCGCAAGATCCCTTAGGAACTTTTTTTTCTGTCCACTGAGGACATATTCAGAAACCAAAATTTGAGTTTGCCTTTGTTGCAATTGTGTGAGGTGGACCAAATATTTCTGCTAAATGCCTTGTCAGTGAGCCGTTATCATTATACACTTAATTTTTTTTTTTTTTAGACGAGCACACAGGATTCAGTCCGTACCATGGGCAGGAAGAAGATTAGCATAATTGAAGATGAAAATGGTGAGAGAGAAGAGAGAGAGAGAAGGAGAGAGAGAGAGAGAGGAAGAGAGAGAGAGAGAGAGAGAGAAAGGTTCGTTTGAAGAATTCCCAGGCTGATTAACATCAGGGACAGAATATGAGAGACCAAGCCTGAAGGGAGAATGGCTGTTTTGCCATCCTAGTGATGCTACTTTGAGTGCATGCCAGACCGCCGGTGATTTTGAGACGTTTCTGGGAAAATAGCCCAGACGAGATGTTGACTTTCCACAAAACACATGATCAGATGAACCAACTGAAATACAGAGGAAGAGCAGGAGATATTTGCGAGAAAGTTTGTCATCACCCAATTCCAGAAGGAGTGTTTTGCTTTTGAGAGATCGGTTATTTGAATTCACAAGATTGAGTAAATGCTATGGAGTCGAGAAGTCCTGCTGAGTGCCATGCTGTGAGAGGTACCACAACCCAGCCAAGTTCAATGTAACTATGAATCATACATGAGGAAGAGAGAGTAGTGAGGATGAGTGATTAAACGTTGAACAGAGAGAGAGAGAGAGAGAGAAGAGAGAGAGAAGAGACAGAAAGAAAAGAGAGAGAAAGACGAGAAGAGAAGAGAGAGAGAGAGAGAGAGAGAGAGAGAGAGGAGAGGAGAGAGGAAAGAGAAGGAGAAAAGAGAGAGAGGATAGGAGAAAGAGAGAGAGGGAGAGAGAAGGGAGGAGGGAGAGGGGAGAGAGAGAGGAGAGAGGAGAGGAGAGAGAGAGAGAAGGACAGAGGAGAGAGAGAGGGAGAGAAGAGGAAAGAGAGAGAAGAGAGAGAAGAGAGGAGAAGAGGGGAGAGAGAAAGAGAGAGGAGAGAGAGGAGGAGAAAGAGAGAGAAAGAGAGAAGAGAGAGAGGAGAGGAGAGGAGAGAGATGGAGGGAGGGAGAGAGAGAGAGGAGAGAGAAGGAAGAGAGAGGAGAGAAGGAGAGAAAGAGGAAGAGAGAGAGAAAAGAGAGAAAGGAAGAGGAGAGAAAGGGAGAAGAGGAGGAGAGGAAGAGAGGAGAGAGAGAGAGGATAAGAAGGAAAGAGAGGGAGAGAGGAGACGAGGTGAGAAGGGAGAGAGAGAGAGAGGAAAGAGAAGGAAGAGAGGGAGAGAGAGAGAAGGAAGAGAGGAGAAGGAGAGGAGGAGAGAGAAGAGAAGAGAGGGAGAGGAGAGAGAAGAGGGAGAAGAGAGAGAAGAGAGAGAGAGAGAGGAGAGAGAGAGAAGAGAGAGGAGAGAGAGAGGAGAAGGAGAAGACAGAGAGGAGAAGAGCAGGAGAGAGAGAGGAAAGGAGAGAGAGAGAAGGCGAGAGGGAGAGAGAGAAGAGAGAGAGAGAAGCAGAGAGAGAAGAGAAGGGGAGAAGGAGAGGAGAGCGGAGGGAGAGAGGGAGAGACAGAGAGGGGAGGCGCAGTCAGAGAGAAGGGGACAGAGAGGAGACGGAGGAGAGGGAGGGAGATGAGAGAGAGGCGGGCGGAGAGAGGAGAGACGAGGGGAGACGGAGAGGAGGAGGTAGGAGAGGGAAGGAGGAAGGAGGAGGAGAGAAGGGAGGAGGATAGAGAGGGAGGGGGAGAGAGGAGGGGGCGGGTGAGGGGAGGGGGAAGGCAGAGAGGGGAGAGGAGAGCAGAGGAGAGAGAGGAATGGGAAAGGAGGAGAAGAGAGACGCAGGACAGAGGAAGAGGCAGCGAGAAGTACATGATCGGACATCACAAGGGGGAGGAGGGAGAGAGAGGAGGGAGCGGAGTGCCCGAGGAGGGCGAGGTAGAGAGGGCGCGAGAGAAGACCCCTACGGCGAAAGGAGGAGCGGGGAGAGAGGAGGGAGAGGATGAAAGGAGAGGGGAAGAGGAGAGAGGAAGAGAAGGGAGGAGAGGAGGAGAGGAGAGAGAGGAGAATAGGGGAGAGGAGGAGAGAGAAGAGGGGAGAAGAGAGGAGAGAGTGCAGAGGGGGAGAAGCGAGAGAGGATAAGATTAATGGGAGCGAGAGATGGGGAGGCAGAGGATGAGAATGCAGGAAGAGGCGGTGGAGAAAGAGGAGAGAGGATAAGAGGAGAGAGGTGAGTGAGCGAGAGAGAAAGAGGAAGGAGAGAGGAGTAGGAGTAGGAGAGAAGGAACCAAGAGAGAGAAGAGAAGAGAGAGAGGAGAGAGGGAGAGAGAGGGAGAGAGATGAGCAGAGAAGGAGAGGAGGAGAGGTGAAGAAGAGAGTGAAGCAGAAGGAGAGGAAGGAGAGGAAGAGGAGACGGAGAAGGAGAAGGAGAGGTAAGAATGAAAAATGTTGCTTAATGCTTCGAACACAAAGTTTGTTCCTTCCTTCCAACGGCAGTTCACGAATCTCACATTGCATGAAGTAAAGTACGATTTCATGTCTCCATCCTTTTGAAGGCACTATCCACTTGTGCGATAAATTTTCAGAATATAAAGCTTTGAAGTATGGAAAGGGGGTTTGGGCGTGGGGGTCGCTGTGTAGTTAGGGGTGGTGGGTAGGGGTGAGAACCTTCCACTGAAGCCCTCGTCAGATAGAACATTAAATGAGGAAATATCCGGAGACTGAAAATACTCACACTTTCCCAAAGAATGAATGGATTGAGGAAGTGACTGACGTGGTGTTTTAAGAATTTGGCACATTTCAAAAAAAGATCCTCAATTTAATTTCCATTTTGTTATTTTTGGGTATGAGAACGTGCAGAGGTGGCACGCAGCCATGATGATGAATTCACCTATATATTACCTGTTAAACGTCTTAAATAGATTTTATAAATACATCCATGAAATGAGATATAAAGGGAATGCGTTCATCGACCAGATCGAAAACATGCAGCTCCATTCGGATCACTAATTGCCTTGTTTTCAATAGCGAGTTGAAACTGCATCCAGTCACTTGCGGCTCACCAGCGGATCAAGATTCGACGATGGTGACCCACTGCAGGTTGCTTTACAGATAAGTGGGTTCCTTAAATTTTGGATAAATAACTATGTAGCCTTACCCGGTCTCGGTAGTGATATGGGAAGACAAACGAAGGAGAGCCAGGAAGAGGAGGAATGGGACACGCAGACGTGGTCCGATCGGAATTTGAAGTGCGTGCTGGGTGTTGTACACGGCTCCATTGAACGAGGTTGTTCAGGTGGTAGAATCAGGCGGTGTTGCATCAGTGAGTTGCCTTTTTCTGACGGGAACTGGATATTAAGGCAAGGAGCGTTGCGCTGGGGGAGGAGTGAGACATAACACCCACTCCAAGCTCAATCACCATTCGGCTGTTTTTTGTGCTGAAAACTGAAAGCCCCCCATCGGGGAAGGACATGCCCACGTTTTTTACGGGAAAAAAGGATGACCCGTTTGTGGAGGTTTCGAGGCCCCCCTTTGTTTGTTATTTCAACCGCCAAGCTTGGTTGATGAACTAACCTCTCTTTCCCGCACAGCTCCTGCCACGAATACAGTCATGAACCGATCGTTTTAAAGTTGGGAATGCAGACTCCTCCAACGAAGATTATCAACTTTTCTTTCTAAGTTTCGGGGCGAGGGGGTAAGAGGTGTCCTTGGCTCGAGGGTAGGTTCCTCTTAAAACGGGTCAGCTTCACCGTCACGTGCAATTAATTGATTTACTCAAAAAAGCACATATCTGTTCGTTTTACTTATTCGAAAGAAAGATTTAATGTCTGCCCGCCCTATTAAACACCCCAATAGGCAAAAGGGTCCACACAAATACTTTTGACCAAAGACAAACTCTTGAAAATGCTGAAATTACTTCTTTCTTTTTTGTGTTCCAACTAAATAAAGAAAAGAAAAGTAGAATAATTAATTATTATTATTAGTTATTACGGAAATGCAGCACACTGGACCAGCGATTCAAAATAATATATAGTTCCTGTGTGAAGTCAAGTCGGGAGCAGGAACTTAACCGGCAACCATGGCCTACCCTTTTCGAAGAATGTGCCTTGGGTTCCAACAACACCAACAGCAAATGCAAGCTGGCTTAGCCCATGCTGAATCGTCTTGAGGACAGTAAAAACCATCATCATCCCAGTCACCAACGACAAACTACCACGACTTGGCATACTACTACTATCTACGACTACTACAAGCTATTATTATACGGCCTCCGTAATTATTCCAACTGATGAGATCGTCCGGGGCCTGCATCAATTGGAGCTAATTAACGGCCAGGGAATTGGGGAATTCATTTCAGGGTTCAGCCGACAACTCGCTGACGTCTCGCAAAAGACACCCGTGGGATCTTGAACGTCAACGCAGACTAATGCTTACCATGCGGACAGGACATACCCGGCTTACGCATCCATCCGAAGGATGGAGCCATTGTAATATAACTCATGCTTTTCTTATCCGCGTGATGTTTTATAGGTTTCGTGATTCTTTCTCCCAGTTTTATGTGTGCAGTAAATAGCTGTGGGTATCAAAATTTTTGCTGGGGCGCAGCTGCTGCCGCTTGATGCAGTGCCCCCAGAAGTTTGAGAGAGTATTGAATTGTCCAGGGCGTATGGCGATACTTTTTTGGAATTTTTAGACGAGTACATACAAAAATACTGCAGGCCGTAAGAACGGTATTTATAAGGGAAACGGAGAAACCGAGCGTGCATTCAATTGGAGCATGTTTCTGGGCTGGCACAACAAGGGCTGGTCTCAAGGTCGGATCCCAATGGACGACTGCCAGAGTAAGCCCCACAATCATTGGCGTACAATGGAGTAGAATCGGCCAACGGTACCAACCCAGAATTTAGCGAACAGGGTGAAACACGGCCAGAGTTAGATGAACGATGGGCTGACTAGGGTAGCTGTATCGACAGCTGGCCAGGTTTAGAGACCCACGTGAGAGAAGCTCGATAAGCCATGTCTGGAAATCCAGTGAGTGAACTGAAAGACTGGACCAAGACGTGCTCCCCTCTGATCGCACCCCTTACATGATATATATAACCCAGCGTGGAGATCACTTAGGGGTCGCCCACCAACACTTCACTACATTCAACAAACCCGCCACGTAACCACCATATTTCAAACACCTCACCACAATTAACAAGTAACCACCACGTCAATTGAAACACCCTCACCACAACGTAACCACCACATTATTCTCAAACATTCACCACATAGCGTAACCACACGTCAGAAAAACACCTCACCACCTGTAACCACCACAATATGAAACACCTCACAACACATATCCACCCGTCAATAGACACCTCACACACATAGTCCCAGCAGGTATCTGTCATATACTAGAAAAGTCAGCGTCATGCCACCATAACAACCACGTATTAACACCTAACACCACATAACCACCACGTATTAAAACACACCACCCACATTTAACCATCACGTCAATGATAACACCTCATCACCCTACCACACGTTATTACACCTCAACACCATCAATAAACATACAACGGTTATTAAAACACCTCACACCACATAACAATCCACGTTATTAAAAAAACACCTCACCACCCTAACCCAACACGTATAAAAAACAACCTCACCAACCAATAACCACACACGTTTATTAAAAACACCTCACCACCATAACCATCACGCTTATTAAAAACACCTCACCACCACAATATTCCAGCAGTCAATAGAAAACACCTCACACCACATAACACACTCATGAAAACACCTCAACCACCACGTTATTTCAAAACAACTCATCACCACTTAACCAAACACTCATTAAAAACCTCACCACACATAGTCATTAAAAACACTCACATACCCATATTCCACCACGGTCAATAGAACACCCTCACACCACAATAACCATCAACGTTTATTAAAAGGACCTCCACCACATCATAGCACACCTCAACCACCACAATAACCACCACTTATAAAAAACCTCACCACCACTAACGAACATGCAATTAAACACACTCACCCACCACTACCACACGTTATTAAAAACAACCTCACCACCACTACGAACCTGTCATTAAAAACTACCACTAATAACATCAACTTATTAAAAAACACTCACCACCACATATCACCAGTCATAGAGCACCTCACACCCATAACCACCACGTTATGAAACACCTCAAGCACACTAACCAATCCGTATTAAAACCCTCACCACAACATAACCATCATCGTATTAAAAAACCCTCCAACCACATATCCCCAGTCAATAGAAACAACCTGACCACCACATAACCATCACGTTATTAAAAAACACATCACAACCACTACCAATCACGTCACTTAAAAATACCTACCACCACAGTATCCAACCACGTTATAAAACACCCTTCACCACCACAAACCATCACGTTATTAAAAACACCACACAACCACCAGTTCCACCCCGTCATAGAACACTCACTCCCACATAACCACCAACTCAATAGAAACACCTCACCACCAACATAATCACCACGGCCAATTAAAAACACCTCACCACCACTAACCACACGTCATTAAAACCACCTCACACACATTCTCATCACGTCAATCTCACCAATATCTTTTATAAAAACACCACAACAACACCCCATCCAAAATAGAAACACTCACCACCAATACCACCACGTCAATAGAAACACTCAACCACCTACATAAGCACCAGTTATTAAAAACACCTGCCAACCAACACTAACCAACACGTCAATGAAAAAGCACGCTCACCACCACATATTCCAATCACGTTTAAAACACACTCACCAATATCCACAGTCAAAAGGGCACCTCAACCACCAAATCACCCCAACGTTATTGGAAAACACTTCCAACCAACCATAACCAACAGTTATTAAAAAACACCTCAACCACCACGATAACCATCACGTTATAAAAACACCTCACCAACCACAATCCACCCCGTCAATAGAAACACCTCCGACACAGAACATCAGTTATTAAAAAACACCAACAACATATCCACCCCGTCAATTAGAACACCTCACCACCACATAACCACCACGTCAATAGAAAACACTCACCACCACATATCACCACGTTATAAAAACACCTTCACCACCAACTAACACAACACGTATTAAAAACACTC
>CM068960.1:3062951-3081000 GCA_035128595.1 Eptatretus atami
TGCGAAGATGTTGTTGGTTGTAGGTGACGGTGGTGAGGAATGTTTGTTTGTTTGCCAAATAAAAGATAGAAAAGAATAATATAACCTCAAAGATGCAGCAGCCCGGCTCCGAATACCCCGTAGACATCGGTGGGAATCTATCTGGAACACACTTTCGACATAATGTCTTCAGGGATCTGAATGTGTTCTGTGAATTTCCAAACGTAACATAATATATATATTATATGAATATGATATATATTATAATATATGTTATATGAATATATAATATGTGGAATATATTGTTGCGCGATTTGGAAACCATGAGAACACAACATCAGGTTCTATAGCTCAGTTTTTCGGTAAGTATGTGTTTTATAGATAGCTTCCCATCCCTTGTCTAATGGGTAATCAATGTAAATGCGCTGGATTTTATTTATAGTTGGAGTCTTAATCGGGATCTGCATGAGAAGAAAGACGATCCTCCCGCCCCGCAGATTCTAGCAGCGTAAACAGAATGACAGTTAGAACAATGCTGTGAGAAGAAACAACAATTCTCCCGCCCGGATTTTCCGCCGGCGCCAGGGAGGGGGAAGGGCAGAGCGCGCAGGCGGCATAAAAGGTGAGGAAGGAAGCCAAAGAGAGGACGCAAGTGAGAGAGCAAGCGAGGAGGAAGCCAGCAAGCGAGAAGCGAAAGGAGCGAGAGCCAGAGTGAGAGCGCAGGAAGGAGCCGTTTCATCTTCTTGACGCTCATTAGTGTCGGAGCGCTCGTGTTGCGGGAGGCTCGTCTCCGAAGGCTGGATGGTTCTTGCTATGCGTCTGGAAACGTCTTCCTCCTTCTCTCCTCCTCCTCTCCTCTCTCTCTGAAGATCGAGCTTGTGAAAGCCATCACAGCCGGGCCGGAAGGTGGTGTCGTGCCGGAGAGAACGGAGTCGAGGTTTGGTGGCGCGGGACGGGTGCCGACCCGAGTCATCTTGAAGACCGCACGCGGGGACAGGTCAAATTAGACCTGGTCTTCAGCTCCATATTCCCGAGCTGAAGGCGAAATAGGGCGTCAGCCAGCACTTCCTTTTGTGTGTGTGTGTGTGTGTGTCCGTGGGCCCGTCCTTAAGTAGTAATGTTAAGTGCTTTTGCTGTAATACATGCATTGTTGTAATTCGTTTAATTTCCTCTTACGTGCTCCCAATCCCCATTAATGTTGAATAATACCGTCCGATTGTTAATGTTCAGCTCGTTTTGTGTTTCTTCGCATTACTGAGCATGCGGCGTGTTTGAGATTTGTAAAAGCTGTTCGGCCTAAGGGGACGTTTGGACGACGGTTCTGTGGCGATTAAAACGCTCGATGCACACGGAAGTAGCGCGCCAATCGCTCGTTTTGTAGCGAGTTTCCGTCGAGGGTGAATTTCCCCCCAGTAGATTCCCGCGGGATACTTAGGTATATAGAATGGCTATACCTATTCAGCGGGTGACTCTGTTGGCGACTTCGTCCAGCAGGACCGTGCTCCGGACTTCTCCGGAGTGGACGACCTAAATTCCCGGGCGATCGGTCGAGCCGCTACTGCTCATCTAGCGGTGCGTGCTCGCGGCGGCGTCGGCCCTGCAACATTATATCTATATATATGTATAATACATATATAATATCATAAAATAATTTATTTATATATAATATATATACATATTAACGTGGCATAGGGTTTCCAATAAGACAGATTTGCAAATATTTTTGTCAGCTCTCACCGATTGATAACTGACTGGTTGGCAGGTCATTTCCCCATCGTATACTATCGTATGTGATGACATTTTTGCTTGTTGAGTCTCGGACGGAATGGACAATTTTCAGGCATGGTCAAACCCATCAGCGTGAAGTTTAACGACGGAGCTGGAATCGTCAAACACGTTAGTATGGACCTGTTGGTTGATAGATCCACATTGGTTCACCATCCGTCTACGGAAGCCAACTTTCACAGCGGCAGTATACTCGGTGGGACTCCTACATGCCAGAGACAAAATTGGCTTCATCAATATCCTGGTTAACAGAGGCACAGAGGATTTGTTCACTTGTATCCTTCCGCAGAAATTGACACAGTCATGACATGACATCGGTGAGAAGGTTATGCCTGAGCAATATATTAAGGAGATACTGCAGCAAGTTTCAAACATCGACAAAGCTCTGAAGATTGTCCGCAAATGTCCAGTCTATTCAGGATGCACTGGAAAGGGCATATCAGAAGGTTTGAAGACAAATCACACATATTGTGTCCACACATTTCGGCCGTGCAACCACGAGTAATCTTTAACCTATCACCGTTTGCTGACGTCAGTCAACAGGATGTGCTTGCACCTCCAAACCAGCAATGTTATTTATGAGTTAGTCGATGTGAGCCGGTACGTGGGCACAAAACTAAGATTGGCTGATCGGATCAAACAACACGTTCCCCTTGGTGATTAGAAAGATGTGAGGGTGAGAAACACAACCAGTGCGAGCATGGAGAATTATCCAGCAACCACCAGCCACTGGCATCTGCTTAATTCTGCATTGCCAGCACCTGGTTTGCCAACCCTATCTGTGCAAACCATACAATGCAGATATGTTTAGATATGAGCCGAGTCGGAGTGTTTCATTTACGTATGTTGGAAGCACTTCATCCTTCTACCGATCAATATTATGTTGTCAAAAGGAATTTGGTACGATCTCTGTGTCTCTTTCAGCATGGAAAGATCAAGGGAAGTGGTAACAATGGTTGAATTGGACTTCGGGGAAAACATCCCCCTCTCTCAGATGCGGTGCAAAACGTCAATCATCGACGAACTCTGGTCCAGCAATGGAGTCGAGGTGAGATGATGAGCCGACCAATGGGCGTTCGGATTAACCGTGACGTCATAACGGTTGAGCCATCATGTGTCTAACTTATTGATGACCTGCGTTAAAGAACGCTCACTTCCCCTTCACTTGCGCGGTTTTATCCTGAAAGAGTGCAGCACGAAAAGCTTCGTTCTCACTTTATGTCGTGTTTGTTTGTAATCCATTATTATTATATATATTATATATATATTATATTATATATATATATATTTATATTATGCAGTACATACAGGTCCACATGCATACATTCATACATAGAGAGATCATAAATAACTATTTGATGTGGTGGGGGGCTTGCATGCATTAGGGATCTGAAGAACTATGGAGGCAGGGGTCCGGCGCAAGAGGTTTTAACGCAAGCGGAAGGTTTTCAGGTGAAGGGACCGCTAAGGAGCAAACTGGTCTTCCAGATTGGGTTGGCATGGGGATAACTCTCCACCTATAAGAACTTTGTTACATAAACTGCAAGGTATGAGATTTCTTATGCAGGGTCCTGCAGGAAGCTCTCGCCAAGTACTGAGTGTGATTACTCTGATAAGTCCATTAGAAGTCAGGAGTACGAAGTGATCTCTTGGTCCAAGTTTAGTCATTTGGGACGTGGAACGTCTGCACCAGGATGAAACCTCAAATCAGTTCAAGTTATTAGAGAGGATGCAAATATACTATTGGATATGCTTGTATATTGAGTCCCGTTGGACAGGTTCAGAGGCAAATGCTATGATGGCACATCATCTCTACTCTGACTGAAGGACACACACCCGGTGTAGCTCTTATAGTTTGTAAAGATAAGTTAAGCATGATATAATGAGAACCTATTAGCGAGAAATGATCAGAGCAGTTTCAACTCAAAGTATTGGATGCTTACCATCATACTGTGTTAACTCCAATCGAAGCAGCTGCAGAGAAGGCCAAAGAACCATTGAATATGAGTTTGTTACAAACAAACCAGTGGCTAAAGTCTCAGTATGACATGCCTCTGATCATAGGTGAATATGCAAGCCAAGGTTGGGCAGATAATACTCACTGAGAACAAGCTATGGGGATACACGATGTTGTGAGAACTGAACATGGCGACTTCTGCATTGATTTTGTTGAACAACAATTGTGTTAATCAGAGGTAGATCCCCCCCCCCCCCCCACATGGAGGTACAAAACTACTTGGAAGTCAGCTGATCATAGTCAGCATATTGGACCACATCATCATTAGAACAAATGGCAATATTCCACAAGGTGTACACACTTTTCGTGGTGCTGATAATAGCAGAGATACAATCTTGTTGGCGGCACCGTATTAACTGAAGCTCCAAAGGCAAAACTACTCTTCACAGGTAGAAACATTCGACATTGCAAACTCAAATCTCAAGAAACATAATGACTTTGTCATTGAGACGAGAGAAATATTTTAGGCACTAGACTGAAAGAGGAAGAAGACACGTAGTCATGATGAAATGGACACCGGTCAAAGAAGTATATAAGAACTTTAAGAACGTCCTGGTTTTAAAAAGGAAAAGAATAAAGGAAGGTTAACACAAGGAAATGGAAGACAAATGATGAAGGGAAGCTATTGAAGGAAAAGATGTTGAGCCTAAGTACCTCGGCTCCAGATAAAAGGTCCCTCATAGCTCAACAATGCCAAGATACAATAAGTCAGGAAGACTGCAACAAAGACAAGAGGTCATTTGGAGGAGTTAGCTGGAAGCTGAACAGGCTGCAGCAGGGGAAAGATGAAGCACAGTACATAAGATCATCAACAGACTGCGTGTAAAAACACCAATCAACTCTACCCTGTGTAAAGATAAAGAGGGAATGGTTATAACTACCAGTAATCACAAGCGCAGATGGGTTCAACATTCCATGATGTTTGAAAGCTTCAGATGTCAGCATGAACCAACTGACCCTCTACCAGCAGAGGATATCCTTAGTATCACATATGAGCACTTTGAGAAGAAGTCGAGTTGCATCAAGCCATGAAGAGTTGTAAATGCCACGCATCGATCCTGCACCATGGAATGCTCAAGTGTTATCAGCATGTGAATGGGTGCTCACTGACTCTCTCTTCAGAATGGTTGGGCAAGCGACGTTAATCATGTTGCTGGCCAAAAGGCCTTTCATGTCAAGCTGCTCAAGAAAGGCGATCTTGGTAATGTGATAACTGTAGGCGATAACATGACTTTAATTCCAGCAAAGTTTTTTGAAGATACTCAACGAATTCACAGGTTATTGACATCAAGTTGAGAGAGGAACAAGTGGATTCAATTAGCAAAGGAATGGAGGGGTGGGGGGGGGAATTGACCAAATCTTTGGCACTATGTAGCATCAAACTGAACGTGGCTTAAATGGAACACACCTCTTTATCTCAATTCATTGACTTTAGAAAGGCATTTGATAGGGTCATTCATGTACTGTGGAAGACACCGAGATCGTATGGAATGTCCAAGAAGATGGTTATCTAATAAGCAAATTATATGAACCTTTTGAATGCAGTGTTATCATGAACAACTCCTTATCAGGTGGTCTCCCGATGGAGTCTGGAGTTTGCAGGCTTGAATCATATCACCGATCCTCTTTCTGATTATATTGCTGCAATCATGAAGGAAACCATGTCAGATAGAACCTAGAGGCTCCAGTGGACCTTTCCACCCAATTTGAACATCCTGGACTTTGCTGATGATTTAGCTATTTTGTCATCAAGGAATACATATTGCAAGAAACTGACAAGCTTAGCGAGCTTTGCCAAAGGCGGTTCAATATTAATCCACCAACACCAAGGTGAGGAATATCAAACATACCTTCTGTATTCACTATTTCAAATGGAGAGCCTAGAGATGTAGAGGAGTTTAATACGAGGCAGTCTCATCAGTAAAGACAATGACCAAGAGAAGACATCAAGGCATATTCCGCAAAGCTTGTTATATAATTTGTCAACTCCATTCTAATCTGGAGTCTAAGCAGTACAGCCTGAAGACACGACAGATCATAAAGAATGTCAGTCTGTTCTCAATATAGCTCTGAGCGGTGCTGGTGGTAATTGAGATATGAGCAAGGTAGAGTCTTTTCAAATGGATGCCTGAGGTAAAATCTGCCGCATCTTCTGGCCAATGAGATATCCAAAAGACGTGCATGAAAAAACTGTTGGCCAATGCCATTGCCCTTGAAATTAAGTGTTGTTTTCCAATGGCTTGTCCGGTGCTTAGAAGTCCTGATCGAATTCCTAAGGTTTATTTGGGAATGGACACCCATCAGGAAGGAGGACAGTGCCAAAACATTTAGGCACGACTATGGTAGTTGATTTGGAGGACATGGGTTGCATGGTGTGAGGCAAGAATTAGCTAAGGATAGAGATAATGGTGAAAGCTCATAGCAGCCTTACGCCATTGGGACGAAGTGGATAAGTAAGTACGTAATACTAAACTGCTATTGCAGCTAAAGCTTTCACTATTCACTTTAATCCATCTATACAGAACCCCTTCTCCCCAATTCCCTCTACCCCTCATACAATTTTCTCAAAGCCTTCATCACTCCTCCCATTTTTCTCACTTTTCCATGCCTTCCTTCACACTCTTAACAAACTTCATCACCATCACCGACTTCCCTCAACCTTCATCCACTCATATCCCTTCTCTCACTACTTTCAAAACCTCATCCTGAGCACGAGCTGGCAGTTTTAAGTAATTCTGTTAGGTCGTGCATAGCAAAAAAAACAAGAGTGCATATAAATAAACACATCAAATGATCATCGATAATTTTCCAGTGTCTAATGGTTTTCAAGCTGAGAATTGACATCTTTTATAGCACTATGACTGTAATAGCACTAAGAACCAGGAATAGTGCTACATTATATACTCACACTTCAGCCTTGATATTTTGGACTAATTTATAAAAACACTTAATTATTATTCAAATTGCACATAATACCCCCTTTTTTATTTTAGGTAGTGTATATGGCAGACCTCTGCTAATTGGCTCCTCAAAAAAATAAAAAAATAATAAAAAACGCAGTTAGCGTATTGAAGCAAAAACATGCCGACGTGCTTGTGTGAATTTATAATAATCGTGGTTATATAGCTTGGCTAATTAAATTTGAAATTATGAGACTTCTGATGATATATTAGCTTAGAGAAAACCAACATGGCGGACGCATCTCCTTGAAATTTGGGTGGAGTCAAGCCAGTCATCAGCCAATGGGTTGCAAAGCTTCATATTCATGCAGCTTCATTACGTTTTTCAATTTAGAAGATTATAATATGATATATATACATATCATACATACATACATATTGTTACAGTCGACCGCAGGATGGACTTGAGGTCAAATCCTCTTCTGCTGCATCACAACTTAGCGAGGATCGTCAAGAGACATATGCCATCGCACAAAAACTCGAATCTGTATTTACTTCGGTTTTGGCATAGAGATAACTCAGACAATGATCGTTGCTCTATGTCAGATTGTCTGTCTGACAGGATAGGCAAGCGGTGGCCCAGACGATCTGGCAGTGTTTATAAAGCTCCGTGAGATAATGCACATTTTACATGGTCATGCTTTTTAACCATGCCAGGGGTTAATACTTAATGATGAACCATGAGCAGCTGACAAAATAAAGGAAAATATAATCAGATGTAAAATTGGGGGAGGGAGATTGGATGAGGAAGCATATTTACAGATAGTATTTTCAAAATTAATGTACAGTACTATACTATAACATTCAATAGAATCAATAATAGTGCCCCGTGCTCACCGATCAACTATGATAAGCTTTAATGTACTAACGATCTCAAATAATTACTGGACAGACGAGGAATTCCAAGACAATGAGATGATGGGCAATGCCTGAGATAAGCCTGGCAAAGAGTCTGGTGCAGTTTCAGTTTCAGTCTCGTTAGGGGGAGAGGGGGGGGGGTTGATTGACCGTTCCGTGGCCACCGGTCGAGGAACTAAATAGGGATGCAGCTGATGTGGTGACGCAAGACACAGAGCTCTCTCCCAGGTTTCAGCACAGCTCAGCACTCCAGAAGAAAACAAAACTCCTTCTCTGATTCAAAAGGAATTTGATCGCATATCTGCCATTTTTGTATATCCCCAAGTGGCTCTCCATGCGTTATACTCTGCCAACAGAGGCGTTTTAAAGCAGTGCACGACCAGGTTTAACGGCTTTCTCAGCTCAATGATCCATGTTGGCTGACTGCAAAAAACTTTCCCAATAGCACCCTGCGTGATGCTTATGCCTGAAGTGGCCTTGCGTTAAGCACCTTGCGCCTCAAGGCCTTGTGCCCTTTAAATACAGAAATAACAGAGGTAAAGATTTTCAAGGCAGGGGAAACAAGAGTGGAAGGCTCACAATTATCTGTCTATACCTTCAATTAAATCTGTGATCCTTGTACACAAAACCATAAGTACGTTTATGCTGAACATTTTCATAATGAAATAATATAGTACTTCTCACACTTTCACCCACATCGCCAATATTATAATATATTTACCAACACACATAGTTATGTGTTCAGGTCCGTTAACACAAATGGTGGATGAGCGAACTGGCGGTTTACTCCTCAACGACGTTCCAAATTATGGCGGACAACGTGTGAGTGGTCGGATGAGAGACAGAGAACTTCCAGTTTTTTAAACCAAGTGTTTATTTCTTGTAACAAGATACAAGAACAGGGATGATGTATCGTGACAGGAGACGATGTCAGGTTGCGGAGGTCGGAATGCAATCAATATCATAATAGGTACATCGGGTAAATGAATCTAAGAAACTAAGGTGTCTTGCTCAGTCCGATGGGAGAATGGAAAACTGGGGGACTCAGCTCTGGTGGCACGGGACTACAGGTGATGTGGAGGAACGAGAGCAGGATGATGAGGGGAACAGATGAATGACAGGATGATGAGAAACGAAGCACATGGGCATCAACCCAACGGGGCAAGGCAAGGAAGACGAAATGGGCAGATACGCAGGTAGCCAGGGCAACAGGGCACAGGCCGAGACAGGCAGGCAGTGACGACTTCTTAAAATCTCCTCTCTTCTCGCACACACCAAAAACTCCAGCACGGTTCCGTTTCCTCCAAATCAACTCCAGCCATGTTCTCCTCAGACTTCTACTCTCTCGCTCCAACGCTCTGACCAACTCTCTTGTTTTGCTCCTCCTTTTCTCGCCAAGGCTCAGGGGTTGAATACTTATTGATGCAATACTTTCAGTTTTCATTTTAATTAATTTGGAAATATTTCTGAAAAGCACTTTTTCATTTTGTCATTATGGATATTTTGGTGGATAGTGACAAAATTAAATGACTCACTGGACGACTGATATTAAAGATGGTTTCCGGGTGAACGTCAAAGCTGACATGTGTCGTGCGAATGGATATCAAAAAACCGTATACACAGGAAAAAAAACATCTATCAGAACCACGGAACACTGTAAATGAAATATAAATAATTGAAAATAAATAAATGCAGGGAGCGCCCCGAGACGATGGGGGAGCACAAGTAATTTTACGTGCAATGACATCGAAGGCGATCTAACTAGGCGAAACACAGAACCATCTGAGAGCATCCCTTAATGGAATATATAAATAAATGAAAAAGTAAAATAAAAAACTTCCTCCCAGGTCACTGGTCACGTCAAGAATAACCAGAATTCGGAATTATCTCATATAGGTTCCAAAGTCATTGAGCTGTTTGATGAACTGATGGATTTATTTCGTAACATTTGGCCAAGGATGTGTGGTAGCTTAGTTCTTTCTTGGGCGTAATTTCACAAAAATAAGTCAGTTAAAATCCCTGACCTTATATAGCATGAAGTAACTTGCCATTCATAAAGTTCCTTTTGCTGCAATAAATTTTCGTACAGCAGAAGAAGATTCAACAAGACTCTGCTCCAGTGCTTTATACACAGCAACCTGAGTCTTTAAAGCCAGTCATGAATCACCGATATTTTGCATTCATTACTTTCGTCTTTAGCAGCTTCTTTCAAGACACAACATATCTTGTAGTGCTCTAATTATGGTTTCTCAAACCTTTTCATGAAAATAAATACAATCAATTTGGTCAAGTGTATGGCTAAATTTGCATCCCAATTACTTGCGCATCTTTTTCAAACTCCATTTAAGCATCCAATCTACAGATTGTTTCATTAGAAAGGCAAGTCATTGAAATGAAGATAAAAACTAACATTCCAAACAAAGGAGTTAATATTCAGTCTGAGGCTATCACACAAGGAAAATGGTGAATTTGCTAATTTGGTGATTAGTTTGTCCAGATGATAAGTTATATTTAATAGCCAGATTCTGATTCCATGATAAAAGTCGCTTTGGTGCCATTCCTGTTTTTTTTCTGATTATTGCCATCATAGCTTACTATTCACGTTTGTCAGTTTCCTAATCACATTTATAAATACAGTATCAGCCCTGGTAGAGCAGATCAACCAAAGAGGGAGCAGGCAGACAGAATGTGGGAACTCGGGGGAAACGGTGGACAAGAAGCTTGGAATGCACCACAGTGCAGTACTGGAAGAGGAGTTGTAGGTAGAAGGGGAACAGGTTCTCAGACAAGCAACAAAGAGAGAATGTGAAGACCATGAGATGATGGTAGACAGAGGACTTGAAGTCTGGAAGGAAGAGCATGAAAAATAGACACTAGGCACACACGCGAACTTGGACGCAGGAGAAAGCATTAACAAGCCCATCAAGACTGGCGACGTCACACCAGATCGTTGTGGTTTGACAAAACGATCCCAGGGGAGAGCCATGCATGGACACGTAGTGACCGAGGTCAGTTATTTCATTTGCCTTTGTTAGATAGTCTTGGTCCTTGTCAAAGGGTATTTGTGGGCATGCGTTGGCAAGGCTGTATGTCCATGTAAGTCTTCCCCCTCCCCTTCTGTGTTCAATCTCTCTTCCTCCACACCCATCGTTCTGTTCAATCCTCTGTTACTTTCAAATCATCTCTTTACCTACCCCATCCGGCCATGTTTCAACGTCCACCAATAATCCTCCTCCACAAACATCCGTTTCAACAGTCCTCATTCACCCATCGGTTTACTTCACTCCGTGCATTTGGTCATCCCTCCGGATGTACGGGTTCCTTTCCGTGTTCCCTCCAATCCACGGATTGCTGGAAACCCATTGGGTGCTCTTCGCTTTCGATTGGTGTCCGTGTCTTACATGATGTTATGGCGCTTGGGCTCGGCATGGCCTGCGCGGTGCGGCCCTTCCTTGCGGGCATGTGCAGTGCAAACAGTGGTGATTTGGGCATTTTTCCCACTGAAGAGTGTGCGGGGGCTCTCGTGGCGGTTTAGAAGACACATGAGAGGGTGGGGTGGGGCTTGTTGAACAGTTCTCAAATGAAGTTGGGTGGGCATTATCACAAGTGACTCATGCACCCCACCATCAGCTGTGGACCAATGGGAGGAGGAGAATACTTGTAGGAGGAGGGGGAAGAAAAGCTGAAGAGAAGAAGAAGAAAGCAGAAAGGGAGAGAAGATTGTGACGTGCTCGCCGCGAGCAGCGACGAAGAGCGCTTCTGAGCAGATAGCCAGAACAGAAAGGGAAGATGAAAAAGGCAGGAGAAGCAGAAGAAAAGCAGAAGACAGATGCAGAAGGCTGAGGGAAGCAGACAGGAGAAATAATGGGACAAGGTACTTGAGCAAGAAGACTATAAGATTGAGATAGGCAAGTGAGGGAAGGAACGGAAAGTAGGAAAAGAAGGAAGTTCACAAGCATTGGTTGTGAGCTTTTGTGGATAAAGAACACTCTTTCCTTGAGCGTCATCCCTGCTCTCGATATGTCAGCAGAAGAGAGGAGGATGAATGGAGGACCTCATCGCGGGGGCCTGAGGAACTGAGGCAGAGGAGGGCGAGGTCGCCACATTAGCTCACATTCTGTACGCTAGAGGGACTCGTCTACTGGTTTGGGCACCTCAGGGCCAACTGATGTCCCATCACCACTGCCCATCTTCCCATCCATTTTCCTCACATTCTCCTGTATATTTGTGTGAGGTGAGGGAGAGAGAGACTGCTTTCCTTTCTCATACATTCTTTATTTACTTTCAAGTCTTGTTTTATTCTTGCGCCTGAGTGAATGATGCAAGTCTTTGTAATAGATTGAAAAAATAGTGTTATGTACATCTGTTAGGTCTAATATTGATTCTTGTGCATTACCATAATTAATCAATATTTATTATTTTTTGAACTTTTAATCTGAAAAATCTATATTAATAACCAAAAAATGTGCTGTATGTCTTTTACCAATACATCTCTTCTGTTAATTTGCATGCACTAAGCTGAGAGTGTGGTGTTATATTTGGGAGGCACATAGGGAGGCACGTGAAGCAAGAATCGGGAAGCTTAAATGCCAAAAAATTAAATAGTTGTTGTAAATTTGAGCCCTTTGGAGCTTGAGGCCATGATCCGTTGCCCTACCTCTGATGGCCGAAACATCAACAATTGGCATGTGACAGTAGAAATCACTGCATATGAGTAAGAGAGAGTGGGGATTGTGGTTCGAGATGTCCAATGTTGGCAAGAGGGAGATGTTATGCAGTCATCCCTATTCGAAGATGGTACAGCAACCACAGGAGGAAAGTGGTTGTGGACAAGCGCAGCCAAGAACTTCTGAGGGATAGAAGGGGAAGAGTACCCACAAACAGTGGGAACTGGATTCTTGACAAAACTGAAACTATGCCATGGACGGGGTTCAGCCTGTCAAACTGAAAGACATACCTAGCAGAGAACATCAGCATACGGGCCATCCTGTGGGAGGAAGGATTCTGTGAGGTAGATGTCAGGTCTTACCAGTGCTGATTGGATTGAGCAATGCTGTCATTTGGGAGTAAAGATCCGGATGTTGGAGGTCATAGATTAGGAATAGGGAGGATTGCTCTTGACAGGCGGGGAAGAGGTTAGAGGTGGGGGAGATGTAGACGGGGGAGGTGGGGTATGCAGAATGGGAGTGGGTGAGTAGGGATGGGTAGGAGATGGGGAAGAAAAGAGGGGGCAGTGCTGGGAAGTGAGAGGGAGTAGGAGCTGGGAAGTGGGAGGGACAGGGATCAGGGGAGCGCGAGGGAGCAGGACGCCTGGAGAAGCAGAGGGCGCAGGATGCTGGGGAAGTTGGAGAGGGAGCAGGACGCTGGGGAAGTAGAGGGGGAGCAGGACGCTTGGGGAAGTAGGGGAGCAGGACGCTGGGAAGCAGCAAGGGGTGGGATGCGGAAATGCGAAAGTTAGGGGACATGGTAAAGTAAAATGGGGCTGGACACAGGGGGAGAAGAGAAGGCAGGATAAACGAAGAGAGGGAAAGGGGCCAGGATTCAAGGGGAAGCCAGGTGCTGAGATGCAGAGAGAGACACAGGGCATGATGCAGTGTCAGGGGGGAGGGGCCGGAACACAAGGGAGAAGAGGAAGGTGAGTCAGGGAAAAGAGGGACAGGACAGGAGAAGAAGAGAGTGGCTGGACACAGAAGAGAAGAAGGGTTGGGAGAAAAAGAGAAAGGTCTGGGGGAGAAGAAAGAGAAGGTCTGGGGGAGATAGAAAGAGAAGGGGAGTCTGGGGAGAAGCAGGGGGAGAGGAAATATGCAGGGAAGCAGGGGAGAAGAGGGCCATGATCAGGAGGGGAAAGAGCTGGAACACAAGGGAGAAGAGCTGGTCCAGTGGGAGGAGAATAGTGCACGGAATGCAGTGAGAAGAGAGGGCTGGTGCAATATGAGAAGCGAGGGGCTGGAGCAGAGTGAAAGGGAAGGGCCAGACACAGGGTAGAAGAGAAGGGCTGGGACAATGGGGAAGCAAGAAGGATGTGGGAAGTGAAGGAACATGGAGGGGGTGGGGAGTGAAGGAAGTAGAAGGTCAGGACGAAGTAAGAAAGGGGGGGGGGGAAAGAAGCAGGGAGGGGTAGGCATGGAGAAGCAAGGAGGGGTGGGTCAGGATGAACAATAATTAGAACCAAGCGGGTTGGGTCAAGGAACAGTTGCAGTTGTGGTGAAACCCATGTTAGACGACCTGGGGGATGTACTGAAATGAGTTTATTATATCGTACCACAGACAGTACATGGGGTTTAATTTAAGGATTCCAAGGCCCGGAGAGACAAAACAGAACTATCAGGATTGGGATGGGGCACGTTTTTTTTGATCAAAGGCATGAAGAAAAACAGCGCTGTATGAAAACAGATGGTGGAGAGCACAGGTTTATGCATCATTAGAAATGAAGAGAGGGGTGAAATGTGTTTGAACAAGTTGTGGGAAAATTGAACATTTAAATTGCCAATTAAAAAGTTTAAATTGTCGGGAGAAATGGGGTAAGAGGAGAAAAGAAGAAAGAATGAGAATAAATTTATCATGTCTTTTTTATTTGTTTGTATAACGAAGAGTATAAGGAGGAATAAAATGAGGTGTGGATAATAAACGGAGATAATGGAGACATGTCCTGGGTATGGAAATAGTTGGGAAAACAAGGAAAAACAACAACAGGTATGACAAACTACAATGCTGAGATGGAGGATAAAAAAAGTGACAGAGCTGAAAAATCAGCAGAGTGAGCACTCAATATGAAGACCAATCGACACAAGGAGACATATAAAATCTACGCAAAACAGGATGAATCCGGAATAATTACTTAATTTTGGAAGCAATCCTCAGAATGGACAAGAGAAAGTGACACGCGAGTTTTCTGGAAGCTGGGCTATGCGGGGCTGTGATTGACTAGTAGAGTAGCAAGAATTTGAGAAAGTTATTGATCAGAAATATGAGTGGCGTAATAGGAAGAATGTCTGACTGGGATGATTTTATGGGATGCTCCGGGAATTCAGAACCATATTAATCAGTCAAGTGATACAATTTGATAGTAGAATAATAGTTGGCTTTCGAAATTAGATGACACATAGTTGGAGGTAGTATCTTGATAGTGGAGAGAGGTTGATCAGATTCAGAAAGTCGGATATTCATAGATTTGCAAAGCGGTACATAAATGTGAGGTATGAGGTATTGGGAAGATAAATGAAATCGAGACTCATAATGCAAGGGACGATCCTGGAGATGTTGACAAACAATAAGGCTCTGGGGTGGGTAATAGAATTGGGGCAGTGGGGGGGGGGGGAGAGTTGTGGGGTGGGGTGGGGTAGCAGCAAATTGCAGGCGGCACATATAGGCAGCTCTCACTCCCCCCCCAAGCCAACTGAAACATTTACTTGTGTGCGAGGGAAATTTAGAAAGGATTCTGGTAGAGGTATTGTTTAGTCAGGAGTTTCTGAAGATACAAGATTCTGGCCTGGGGGAGGGGGCGACAGGGGTTTGAAGATGGATAGGAGCTAGCTGTTGAGAAAGACCAGAATGAGCTGCTAACAGAGGCAAGTCCACTCATTTCATGGGGGAGCGAAATACTACTCACAAATCTCTGATGCATTAACATTCCACCAGAGACCCTCCATGTGTTTGAATGTAAATAACTGACCAAAATCAAACAAGTGAGGATTCATCACAAACACGCAAAACATGAACAAAGAACAAAAAAATTCACATGCATGTGATTAATTGTATCTCGCAAAAGCACATTCAACAAAATATGTGGGTGTCACACACAGAATATCCTGAGGCGTTTTAATGCCAAAAAGTCAAAGACTCATAAGATATGGCTTTAATATGATGCTCTTTTGGCGAAATAAGGAAGTGCAAACATTAATGCAGAATGTGCTGGAAATCATAATTGTGATGAAGGGCTTGCGCAGATTCTGTCGACTCCTCTCCCCTCCACCACCACCACCACAACCACCCAGCCTTGAAGCAAATAAATGAAGTGTAAAGCTTCCAAATGCAAAGCAAGGGAGGAAATAGAAAACACGAGCGGCGTAGCTCCAGCATGTTTGCGCCAAGTTCTTCAGAGCTGACACAGTGCAGTGGAATTTACTGAATCCAAGTGAGTAACATGCCTGAGATAACTTGGATGCTGTGCAGAAAATTGAGGCGATGCAGAACATAATTTCATACCAGGAGTGCAGAATCCTATGCAGACTGCCTCCATAAATGGAGTCAAAGCAAGTAATGAGAAAGAAAACAATTTCTGCTCCATGTTTTTAATACAATCTGAAGGCACATTGAAGAGTGAGACAGAGGGTGAAGAGGTCCAAGCAATTAACAAGAAGTAGAGGAAATAAGTAGACAGGAGTGACAGAATGGGCAAAAAGGCAATAAGGACAAACGAATCGGAGAATAGATAATAAAAAAATGAGTGCTTTACAACAAACATTTTCTGATCAGTGAATGTTGGGATTCATAACCTGACTGCATTCAGCATTGAATGTCAGTTAATTTTGACATTCAGTGCAGTAGACTTGTGCATTGGTATAATATTGGCCTCATATGACAAGTTTAAGCAATGAATCGAATTCATAACAATGTAACACAAGAGTTATTATTAATCAGAACCAAAACTCTGTGCTTATTTCAATTTTGTTCATTGCAATCGGATGCTTGCTTGAATTGAAAAAAAGGCACAAAAATCAATTGTATTATATTTTCAATTGACAGAAAAGATACAGTAAGCTTGAATGGAAATTAAGCATCAGGGGATATCCCATCACCTGATAACTAAAGAAAATGAAGTGTGACAATTTCACAAGAGATGCCTCGTTTGAAAGAGATAGGCATTTCTGTTGATCAGAAACGGAAACGAATTTAATTGTGAAACACCAGAGCTTCACTTCATAAAAATTAATCATATTTGTCTGTTGAATAAAATATACTCGCATCTGTTAAAACATTTCGACCTCCTCTATTATTTTTCGGATCAACCAGAAAAATAACACAATGAACCTACAAACCCAGTACAAATTTGACACCATCCATAATCCATTGAAAGAAAAAGGTGCAAACGCTATTGATGTTGTAGTAGATGCATTTCAAATACCAACTTTTGAGCATTCGGCACAGCTTCTCAATCTTGGTATTTGCGGTTGCTAGCATACAACACATCAACACACATTACTCACGCATTATGAGTTGAAAGAATACTGCACGCACATTGTATGAAACCGGGGGTTGCTTTCCAAAACATAGCAATATCAAATCCCACAATTTTTGTGAAATACAATAAGCATTTTTGAAGAATTTGCTAACAGTTTATCATCGCTTGTGTAACGCCTTATTTTATAATATTCTCGAGACATGAGACTGCAGGCAAAAATAAACAATCAATTCTGAATTGCAATGGATGAATCAATAAAAAAACTATTGAATGGTGTTGCTAAGGCTAGGTCACATTTGCCAGTGCGGCGTGGGTTCCAAAATCTGGCTGCCACTAGCAATTATACGGCGGCGCGCAGTATTTCCACAGTCAACAATGTAGAGTCAACAATGTAGCAGTCCTTGTTTTTTATTTTTTCGGGTAGGCGCGTATTTATAAATTGCTGGAGACGAAAAACGGGGTGCCGTACGGTTTTGATTTGATGTCGCACGGTGACCTAGGCGCGTGCGCCTGCGGTGGCCATAGACTTTCAAGGCAGACGCAAGGTGCCCGCAAGGCGACGCAGGGGGCCTAGGCGAATGTTGCGGCCAGACGACGGTACGAGTGGTATCATATACAGTTCTTTTTTTACTGAAATAAAAATACCAGTATTATAATGACTAACTATATTATAAATAATCCGTGGTGCCCAGAATCCCGAACGCACCCATTGTTTGAACATGTCATCCGAACTTTTTCGAGAAATTTTGCCCTAAAAACCTAATACTTTTAAAAAAACCGAACACAACGTAGCGTTCATGTTTGTTCCAGTGTCTCCCCCATCTTTTCGAGCCGATCTTCGCGCTTTGTTCATTCAGTTTGTCGTGATAGTCCTCGTGAAAAATCTCTCGTGTGCGATCGATACTTTAGGCCTCAGTCAATTTGCTCTACGGCGAGGAACGGCGCCGACGCCTCTGAATTGACAGAAACGTGCGCGGCCGAGAGAAACTGAGGTGGCTCAGGTGCTACGCCGATGGCTAATTTTTACGGTCTAAGTGCCGTGGAATTATAACGTGAGTTATAACTTTTTTCATTTCTACGTTCGCCGTAGCATTCGACAAGCGAAAAAAGACTGGTAAAAAAAAAAATCGGATTCTGGGGGCACCACGGTATATTATAGTTATAGTATATTCAGTTATATATACTGGTATATTTTTAAATCAGTAAAAAAAAGAACTGGTATATATACCCACTCGTTACCGTCCGTCTGGCCGTACGTTCGCCTTAGGG
>CM068960.1:3103902-3117481 GCA_035128595.1 Eptatretus atami
TGAATCATTGTGCAGCAGCCTTTTAAATTAGGCTATGCCACAGTGATCGTTGGCGATACGTGCCAGCGCGCTATGCATAGTTAGACTATCGTGGGCATAGGTTGTGAACGCGACAACAGGCTAAGCATCATGGTATAAGTTATCTATAAGACAACAACGTTGTGTCGTTACTAAATATGTTATGGCCATATTTATTTTAACGGACCAACTCGTTATTGATACGTCCGAATCTTTTAAAAAAACATCAAAGTTCAGCGTAAGCCAGTGTTTTACATACATTTTTGATACGTTGCCAATTGCTGGCTAAACTTCAAAGATGTCTTGGACTTTCCAACAACTTTTACAATCAACTTTTTACAACCAACTTTTACAACCACCTTTCACAACCGCTTTTAAACCCGTCTATTTGGAAACACATTTACAACCAACTTTTACCACGCCTTTTGCAAACCAACTTTTCGAAACAACATTTACAACCATACAACCACTTAACAATGCTTTTACAACCAACTTTTGAACTGCCTATTTACCATCCACTTTTACAAACCACTTTTACACCCAACTTTTACAACCTCTTTTACAACCCTGGTTTTACACAACTTTTACAACCGGCCTTTAGAAACACATTTTACAACCAACATGTACAATCAACTTTACAACTGCCTTTTACCACTGCCTTTTCAACCAACTTTTAGGAAACAACATTTTACAACCACTTTTTACAAACTTAAACAATGCTTTTACAACAACTTACAACTGCCTTTTACAACCAACTTTTACAACCATCTTTTAAACAACATTTACAACACATTTTACAAACCACTTAAACAATGCATTTTAAACCAACTTTACAACTACCTTTTACCACCAACTTTTATCAACCACATTTTACAACACTTTTACAATCACCTTTCTACAAACTGCCTTTTACCACCGGGCCTTTTGCAACCAACTGTTTTCGAAACAACATTTACAAACCACTAACAATGCTTTTACAACTAACCTTTTGCAACTAGCCTTTACCATCCAACTTTTACAACCGACCTTTCACACAACTTTTACGAACCTCCTTTTACAACCGCATTTTCACCACCACACTGCTTTACAACCGCAATTTTACAACCAACTTTACAACTTTACAACGCCTTTCACAACTGCCTTTACCACCGATTTGAAACCAACCATTTTACAACGCTTTAAACCAACTTTTACAACCGCCTTTTACAACCACTTTTAGCAAACATTTACAACCAACTTTAGGAAAAATTTCACAACCAACTTTTCCAACCACTTTAACGCTTTTACAACCAACTTTTACAACTAACCTTTTTACCACAACTTTTCAACCAGCTTTTCCAAACCACTTTTACAAACCACTTTTAATAACTTGCCTTTTACAACCACACTTTACACCCGCATATTTTACAACCAAACTTTTACAAATGCCTTTTTACAACCAACTTTTACAACTGGCCTTTTACCACCAACTTTACAACCACTTTTATAACCAACTTTTACAAACATTTTTACAACCGCCTTTCCAACCAACTTTTACAACGGCCTTGTATCACCAAACTTTACAAAACCAACTTTTTACAGACTACCTTTTGTTAACCAACTTTTAAACCGTCTTAAACACCAACTTTTACAACCACTTTTACAACCAACTTTACAAACACTTTTACAACGCTTTACCACCAACTTTTTTACAAACAACTTTTAACCACTTTATAATCAACTTTTACAACTGTCTTTAAACAATCAACTTTTACAATCAACTATTTACACACACAACTTTTACAACCAACTTTTACAACCGCCTTTTACAACCAACTTTTACCAACCGCCTTTTACAACAACTTTTACAACCAACTTTTTACAACCGGGGCCCTTCTTCTATTTTTCCTTCTTCCCTTCTTTTTTTCTCCCCTCCTTTTCCCTTCTTTTTTCTTCCCTCTTTCCCTCCCTCTTTTTTTTTCCCTCCCTACCCTTTCTTTTTTCCTTTTTCTTTCTTTTTTTTACAACCTACTTTTTACAACTCCTTTTTTCAACCAACTTTTACAACGCTTTTACACCAATTTTACAAACCAACTTTTAACAACCCAATTATACAACCAACTTTTTCGAACGCCTTTTACAACCGCCTTTTACAACGCCTTACAACTGTCTTTTAACAACCAACTTTTACACACTTTTACAACCACTTTTACAACCGCCTTTACAAAACCAAATTTTTACAACCGCCTTTTACACCAAACTTTTACACCCACTTTTACACCCACCTTTTTTAATCACTTACAAACTGTCTTTTAACAATCAACTTTTACAATTCAACTTTACACAACTTTTTAACAACCAACTTTTACAACCGCCTTTTACAACAACTTTGTACAACCGCTTTATACAACCGCCTTTTTACAACTGCCTTTTACCACCACTTTTACAACAACTTTTACAACCAACTTTTACAAACCAACTTTTACAACCGCCTTTACAACCAATTTTACAACTGCTTTTACAACCGTCTTTTACAACCGTCTTTTTACAACCTTCTTTTACACCGTCTTTACACGCCTTTTCCATCGCCTTTTACAACGCCTTTTACAACCACCTTTTACAACCGCCTTTTTACAACCAACTTTTAGCAAACAACTTCAAACAACCTTACAAACCATTTTTACAACCACCTTTTACAAACAGCTTTTACAGACATTCACTTTTAATTTCTGTCATTAAATTAATTTTTAATGATTAATTTTAATGAAAGACATTGAATTATTTCTGTGTTCTCTATCAACACCCCCCCCCCCCCCCCCCCCCCCCCCCCGCCCCCCCCCCCCCCCCCCCTGGTTCATTTATTTTAGTATTTTTTGATAATATAATTTGAAACACAGATATTAATGAACAAATATGTGCTACTGTATTGTGGAAATTTGTCCAAATGAGCTGTTCCACTTTTATCAACAGGTAAATGTTCTCACACCATATGTCAATTCACACAACATGTGAACGAATAATCCCCTGGATTCCACTTGGGGCTTCAAGTGTTATTGGCTTTTGTTGAAGATTTTAAAAATTAATTGGTATTTTGGTGCAATTGTTTGACATGTTACAAAACCAGAATGTTGAAGTATTAGCAGGGACTGGTAGGAGGGGTTCGTGAGTTTTAATAGATTGGTTAATTACATGGTTGGTATTTCCTCCGCAAGTAGGCAGCATTAGCCAAGTTGAATTGGTGATGTCTTTAACTTTGTATTCACATTTAAACTTTCCTTTGGAATTCAAGCATACTGCCAAAATTGATAATGGAGTTTAAACTTCTGCAGCATGAGAGGAGCGGTTTGGTGGAAGGAAAAGGTTTGTGTGATGGGTTTCCGGTTCATGTGTGCACCTTCATGTGTTTAAATATACTTTGTATTGCCTCATTCGTAGTTAGTTTTATGGAAATAAACATGTGAGTCTTGTTTTATTTACACATTATCAAACAAAGTCTACATTTCCTTGATTTAAAAAAAAATTCAATTTTTTTTTCCAATTGAATTCCAAATCCACGTTACACAGAAGTAAAGGAAATGGTGAACGAAGGGTTTTATAGAGCATATGGGGTATGGTGGTGGCTTGTTGTCGAGGGAACTTGATGCCGTATGAGAGGTCGTGTGTTAAAATCAGCTTAAGGAGCAGTTGTGAAGGATTTGGGTTCCAAGTTTCAGATGTCAGCTGTTTCAGGATAACTACTATGCCACGAGTGGATTGTTCTGTAAAACCAGCTGGCTCATTCGTGACCTTTCATTGTGGCAGAGAAATCGCTTCTACCACCACCTGATGGTGTTGTCTGTATATGATGCAAGACACTTCATTGTGGTTTGAGCTCTCTATTCTTTCGATCTTATTACAGGAGGTTGTGAATTGTTGGGCTTGCCCTTTCTGCTTTGTTTGAAAATGAAAATCATGTTTCTGTTTTACCATATCTACACCCTCCCCCAATCCCCACCAATCATCCATGCAGAAGCACACGTCCTTCCATGACACCAATCCCATCCACACCACAAACCCGATGCACGGACTTTACTCAATGGGAATGGGGAAAGAGGACAATGAGGCGAGGTTAGGTATGAAGAGCGTTGACACATAACAGGACAGGATGCAAACAATCACAGCTAATGAGGTTTTGCAGGGGGTATTCTTTTGGGAGGGGGGAGGGGTGGTGGGTTGGGTGAGATTTGCCATAACACGGAGGCATGTTGATACTTGACACAAAGCCACAACGCAACTTATTACATTTTCTTTTCTGTATCAGAGAAAGGTTTTTAGAGGCAAAGCCGCTGTAGTGACTAAACTATCCTTGGTACTGTTCTTTACATTGTCGAGATAAAAATTACACGATGCTATTTTTACAGTGGAGAAAGTCGGGATTTCGGATGGAAGGGAGTGAAAATTTCTCATTTTTTATGTGCAATACGTAGACGGCCTCCAATAGCTCTCTAATATGATAAATGCACTGATATGTCTCATGTTATTAATCCCTCATGCAATATATCTACGAGGCGGGTCTGCATAAGCATTCATACTGTAGAAAACATTCTTGAATAAGGACAACCTGGGCTAAGCCTCAGGTTACAGTTCCTACCAGATTATAATGAAACAAGCCACTGATTGCAAGCAACCTGACATTAAACAACCTTTGATACAACATTATTCATGGGTTAACAGCAATATTTAACGGTCCATCTGTCCTCTGGATGACCCGGTAAAATCCCGACGAGTTGAGTGTATTAACACGACCGTGATTGACACGATCGCCTTGGGTCGATCTCACCAGCATCACGTGTCAAAAGCCACAGATTACCGTCGCGAATTGGACTCCAAATCCACCGAGCGAAGCGTCACACAAAGATGACGCGCCTGGCCACGGCGATATGCAAATGAGGCTGAGCGAGCCTGATAATGTGAATCCAGTGTTCTGGTGTTGGATCACAAAAGCCAAATAGCCTCAACGGGTCTTTTTAAATCACCTCAGGCGATCACACACTAATCAGAATGAACCACGGAGACCAGATATATTTAGAACTAGCAAATAGGACTCTGTCACCTCACTTGGTGGGATCCTAGAAGGGGGGAGGAGAAAAAGAGGGGGGAGAAAAAGAGAGATGAGAGGAGAGGAGAGAGAGAGAGAGAGAGAGAGAGAGAGACGAGACGAGAGAGAGAGAGAGAGAGAGAAGAGAGAGAGAGGAGAGAAAGGGAGATGAGAGTGAAGGGGAGGGAAAAGGACAGAGGAGCGGAGGGGGGCAGGAGGGGTGGGGAGCAAGGAGGGTGGTGAGCGAGAAGGGATGGTGGGAAGGGAAGGATGAGGACTTAGGTGGAGGAAGGTAAGCGATCGTGCGGTGGCCGTGAATTTCGATTCATCTGTTTCATCAAATTGATTTCTAGATGAAAAAAGTGATGATGGAAACAAAATTTATGTCTGAAATCCATTTTTACCCGTATAATATTAACACGCCAGACAGACAACACCGGATGTATCCGGGCCAACCGTCTGACACAGACACTGCTGACACTCTGAACAACTTCATCGCGACGTGCCAGGACAACACGCCAACCGTCCAGGACAACAACACGCCAAATGCGTCAGGCAAACACGCCCAAGCGTCCAGGAGAAACAGCCACCAGACGGCTCCACAACAAACCTGGCCACAGAATCCAGAGACAAAATACCATCCAGACATAAATACGCCGGATAGCTGTCGGAGGGAAAACACAACCCGATTGCATCTGGAGCCAGCTCCAAAGAAAACTCTGCTGTGATGCGTCCGGAGACAACACCGCCTGGTGCGTCGAGCTAAGCTGACCGGAGCAAAACACTTCGGCACTTGCTGAGCAAACTCCCGTAAGGGCAAACATTGCCCGGACCGTCCAGAGACAACAACGTCCAGACAAACCCGTCCGGATTTGTCCAGGACGACGACAGGAGGGAGGGAGTGAGAGAGGTGAACGGAGGTGCTGCCTGTTATTGGGGGGGGTTGGAAGGATGGACAGAAAAGAAAGAAGAGGGGGGGTGTAGGGGAGTTGCGAGAGAATATGCTAGGCTTTGAACAAAAACACACAAGACACAAACACCTGAAAAATTTTACAAGATCTTTAAACTTTTATATTAAGTTCTTTCACCTATTTTCCACATCTTTTGTTGTTTTCCATCATTTCCACAACAAACATGTTCAGTATCTATGGTGCATGCTTTTGCATCATACGACGTGACCATGGAGATATCAAATCATGTGTATTGTTCATGAAAGAGCTGATCATTCTCATTTGAAGAGGAGATTTTTTGCAACTTTTGTTGTTACTTGGTGGGGTGTTTGGATGTACAACATTGGAACCATGTTCTGGGATTACATGTGTTCACATGCAAATGACCCTTTGATAGTGAATTGGGAGAGGTGTGTGTTGTAACGTATGGCGTTTCAGGTTGTGTTGTGCAAAGGTCTGTTCCCAGATATTAATTTGTCTCGTTTCCTTTGATTGTTTCCTTTCAGAGATTGTTCATTCATTTATTTCCGGCAGCACACTGTTGTTGGTTCAGTCGGTACAAACGACGTTAGGTGTTGGGTCCCGTTACGCAATGTCGAGCATAGTTCAGGATCTTAGCTTTCAACATTTTGGGACCAGTCCACTGAAGGTGGCCGGTTCACCTATGCTCAATGAAGGTGAAACTCATTTGATTGGAGATTTTCATTTATTCAACCAAACCAATGAAGACACAATCATTCGGACAGGCAATGCATGCAATGATAGGAAATCAGCTTACGGCATGAAGGTAAGCCTTTTGTAGTTGTGAAAGATCGATGTGTTGGTCCCAATGTCGTCTGTTTGCCATGCACTCCGTGGTGCTAAACAGCAGCGAATATGAACTGATGACACAGCCTGCAGCAGAGCTGTCTGCTGCTTCCTCGATGACATGTTAAACAAAGAGCTCCAAACGTAAAGGGTTGGCTCTACAAGTGTAAGCGTGAACGGAGATGCCCGCTGGGCAGAAGCCTGGATGATTGCGTGTGCGCTTCAAGCGGTTTCCATAACACTCGTTTCTACAACACAGCTCAGCTTTACAAATGGCCGATTTATCAGTCGTTCGTGTCATGGGAAACAATTTCAGGGTTTATAACCTTTCCTGTTGAAAAATCCACTTTGCCTCAACTGAGCAAAGTGCAACGTTCGATATACTGCAGCTCGCTACAGAAGTCAGGTCATAATATCTATGGGTAGAGATCTGTATCGGCGGACTATGCCTAGAACAGTTTAAGCACATTGAGGCAAGTAGAACTTTCACATAAAGTTCGCTTTCATACAGAGTCTCGACTTAATTTACTTAAGTATCAATATTGCAGTCAGGGAATTGTTCAATGATATCTGTTACAATGAATGAACTTGTTGTACAATATTACAAGTTTACCAAGTTGCTTGAATATTATGACAGCTATTACCTGTGGATTGACTTTAGTACAAGCATCGGGTTGGAGGAGATATTGGCGTGCCCTGTGCAATGTGACTCCAGCAACCAGGTGCCACTGTACCAGCAGGAATTTGTTGCAGCCAGTTATTGCAAGTCACAGTCCTCCTTGTCATTGGCAAAAACGATTTGTGGCACATTACCTGCTATAACCCTGTCCGGCGTGTTTGAATTTTAGAGTTTTGGTGGTGCTGGCTCTGTCTGCCCATTGGCCCATGGCACCTGCATGTTCACCACAACACACACCCCACACACACACAACACACACACCACACACACACACACACACACACACACCACACACCACACAACACACCACACACACCACACGTGGGAAGCATTGTTCATTCAGAAACCAATGGCCAATGGGAGTTATTGCCTGGTTAGACACACGACGCCAGGTGGGAATGCAATACAAAATCATTTATTCCTCTATTTCGGTATATTTATTCAGGGCGGGTTGACTGTTTAATCTATTATTGATGTCGCTGAGAAATAAAAATGTGGATTAAGGGATTGTTTGATTCAAGAAACAATTTGTAATGTTGGGACAATGAGTCTGTTTTCAATTCTTCAGTTATATACCAACATGAAAATAGGGTGTGACAACACAGGCAGTGCAAAAGGTATGAGACTGCTGTACTGTCCTTAACCAGTGGGCACAGCCTTGAAAGATGGCATACCACCCCCACTCGCCCCCTCACACCGAGTGTATTTTAGCCTGTGGTTTTAAAACGTCGCTATACTGCTAAAATCGGTATATGTGACTCCACATAGGCCAACACAACCACTACTGGAGCAATGGCCTGATGAAGTCGACCAGTACAAGTATACCATGGGTCTAAATAACTAGAGACGAATCGATGTCCATTGATGAACACAGGGAATGGCCAAGTCGTAGGCAGTGGCACCAATCATGCTTCTAAGCAATGCTCAGCGCAGTGATTCATCACAAAACCCAGTGCCTGGTAAAGGCTTTAGGGCCAGAAGAAGGAAGATTATGAGAACATGAATAACATTGTTTCTAGTGTGAAACCATGGATCACATGTTTCTTGTGTTTGTAACCAGGTGATCACATTTTGTTTCTTGTGTGACAACCAGGATCACATGTTTCTTGTGTGACAACCATGGGATTCACTGTTCTCTTGTGTGAACAACCAGGGATCACATGTTTCTATGTGTGAGACCAGAGATTGCAGTTTCAGTGTGGAACAGGGATCACTGTTTCTGTGGTGAGAACAGAGCATTGCACGTTTCCAGTGGAAACAGGGATACATGTTTTCTAGTGTGAGAAGGCAGGTTCACAAGTTTCTCGTGTGAGAACGACCAGGGATCACATGTTTTAGTGGTGAGAACCAGGAGATTGCCGTTTCCAGTGTGAGACAGCGATCACATTGGTTTTTAGGTTGAGAACCAGAGATTCGCACGTTCCAGTGTGAGAACCGGGATCAGCACGTTTGTATGATTCGAGAACCGGGATCACATGTTTCAAGTTGTGAGAACCCAGGATCACATGTTTTTCTGTGTGGAACGGGATCACATGTTTCTTAGTGTGAGAACCAGGGGATCACATGTTTTAGTGTGGAACCGAGATTGACACGTTTCAGTGTGAAAACCTGGATCACACGTTTTGTGTGGAAACCATGGAATCACACGTTTCTTTGTAGAGAACCAGGATCACACGTTTCTTGTTTGAACCATTGGATCACCGTTGTTCTTGTGTGGAACATAGGAGCACACGTTTCTTGCTGTGGAACCAGTGGATCACACGCTTCTTTGTGTGAGACCATGGATCACACGTTTCTGTGTGATGAGAACCATGGATCACACGTTTCTGTGTGAGAACCCATGGATCACACGTTTCTTGTGTGAGAACATGGATTGTAATGCTTTCTAGTGTGAGAAACCAGGGATCCGCATGTTTTCTTAGTGTAAGAAATGGTCCATGTTCTTGTGTGAGAAACCAGGGATCCTATGTTTTCAGTGTGAGAAACCAGGGATCACATGTATTCTAGTGTGAGAACCAGGGATCTATGTTTCTAGTGTGAGAACCAGGGATCATGTTTTCTAGTGTGAGAAAAGGGATCGCATGTTTCTAGTGTGAGAACAGGGATACATGTTTCTAGTGTGAGAACAGGATCGATGTTCTAGTGTGAGAACCAGGGATCACATGTTTTCTCGTGTGAGAACCAGGGATCATGTTTCTCATGTTGAGAACCAGGATCGCATGTTTTTCTGTGTGAGAACCAGGGATCGCATGTTTCTAGTGTGAGAACCAGGGATCTATGTTTCTAGTGTGAGAACCAGGGATCACATGTTTCTGTGTGAGAACCAGGATCACATGTTTTCTCGTGTGAGAACAGGGATCGCATGTTTCTTGTGTGAGAACCAGGAGATCGCATGTTTCTAGTGTTGAGAACCAGGATCCATGTTTCTGTGTGAGAACCAAGATCGCATGTTCTGTGTGAGAACCAGGGATCGCATGTTTCGTGTGAGAACCAGGATCGCATGTTCTTCGTGTGAGAACCAGGATCACTATGTTTCTAGTGTGAGAACCAGGATACATGTTTCCGTGTGAGAACCAGGGATCGCATGTTTCTGTTGTGAGAACGCTCGATTTTCTGTGTGAGAACCAGGGAATCAGCATGTTTCTGTGTGAGAACCAGGGATCGCATGTTTCTGTGTGATGAGAACCAGGATCACATGTTTCTAGTGTGAGAACCAGGATCACATGTTTCTTCATGGTGATGAACAGAGACGTTTTGATAGACAGGATCGTATGGTTTCTAGCTGTGGAGAAACCAGAGTCCATTTTCCTAGTACTGAGAACCAGGGATCGTCATGTTTTAGTTGTGAGAACCAGGGAATCCATGTTTCCGTGTGAGAACCAGGGATCACATGTTTTCTGTGAGAACAGGATAACCTATTGAGAAGTGATCACATGTTTCTCAGTGGAGAACCAGGGATCAATGTTTCCGTAGGTGATACCCAGAGTCGTATGTTTCTGTGTGAGAACAGGGCTCGTATGTTTCTAGTGTTGAGAACCGGGATCGATATGTTTCTAGTGCTGAGAACCAGGGGTCGTTATGTTCTAGTTTGGACCAGGGATCGTATGTTTCTCGTGTGGAGGAACCAGGCTCGTATGTTTCTAGTTGTGAGGGAGAACAGGGATCGTATGTTCTAGTGTGAGACCATCGGGATCGTATGTTTCTAGTGTGAGAACCAGGGATCGTATTGTTACGGGCTGTGGATAATTCGCAATACACCATAAAGGTTCCTTATATTAGCTATGCTGGTAAGTGAGTGTTCAGATAGGGTTCCCACCGTTGTTTAAGGAATTCTCGTGTTCACCGGGCTGCGCGCTTTGGGTAGCCGTTTTTCTTATCTATCGTTATTTTTGACCACATCCAACAACCCACCCCCTCTTTCCCACTACGTCCGCTTCCGAACGGCAAAACAAAGGTGCCAAAGAAGGAACTGCGATTGTGCGCTGCGGGTTTTCCCGCCTGTTTTCCCCCTGCGTTGGTGTGAAAGGGAAGGGGGGCGGGCAGCTCCGCTGCCGATTGGTAGGAGATGCGTAGAGGCGGTCGGAGTAGAGGGCACGCCCCTTTTTCGAGAGCTTCTCGAGGGAGGCGGAAGCCGAAACGGGGGAGGAGCGAATGGCGGAGGCCCGCGCTTATAAGGCTGACCGCGCGCGGGTCTTCTCTTTCTCTTGCTGGTTCGGGCAGCTCAGTGTTCAGTTCATGTTCGTGGTGGTGCTCGTCAAGCTCGCAGCTCGTGTTCAGTTCAGTTCGTGGTGGCTTGCTCGTCGAGCTCGCAGCTACGTGTCAGTTCAGTTCATAATCGTGGGTGGCCTGCTTCGTCAAGCTCGCGCAGCTCCGTTGTTTCAGTTCAGTTTCGTGGTGGCTCGCTCGTCGGCTCGCAGCTCGCTGTTCAGTTCATTTCGTGCCTTTTGTCGCCGGTGCGGTTCAGTTTCAGTTCGTGCCTTTTCGCCAGGCGTGCGGTTTCAGTTCAGTTCGTGGTGGTTCTTCTTCCTTCGAGCATCTGTTCGTGAGCTCGGGCTTCTTTCTTTTTTCTTTGGGACACGGACGGGAGGCGCGCTTTGCCAGCCTCGGTGGCGCAAGCCTACGACACGGAGGAGAGTTGCCGGAGAGAGCTCGCACGACCGTAGCACCCGAGGGGTGCAGGTACAGCGTCGGTCTCGTGGCCCATTCGGTCACACGGCACGGCATAAAGGTTTACGACCCCGTCTACCCCTTGCTATGAGGGGGTCATTTCTTTTGTTCTTGTTGTGATGATTGTGAGCGCCGTGTCGTAAGTAGAACCTGTTTAAGTGGCTGTCATATAAGCGTATTCGGTGGTATTGCTTTTGTTTCCCTGGCTTTTTTGTATATTTGCATGACTGCCTTCCCTTGGCTGAATATACGTGCTTTGTGTTAAATAAATGTGCCTTTGTTGAATGTATTCCGTTCGTCGTATTTGTCCTATTTCCCTTATTGGAAAGTTGCCATCTTACTTCGTGGATAATTTGGTTGTGGGGTTTGAACACCCGAGTAAAGAGAATCACTGAACCGTCAGGTCGGCGATACACGCTCGGTATTCCCTGCAGCACGGTATGAACCGCTTAAGCGTTCGTGTCCTAAGCCGACCTGCAGGCGTGAGTGCAACCCCTCGGTAGGTTACCCGCGGCAGGTATTTAGGTATATCGACATTCGGCGATTCACCCTATTTCGCTGCGGTAGCAATGCGGACTGGGTTGTTGGTGAGGTTAAGACCCCACCCGTGACTGGGCTCCTGCGGTAGTTCCAAGGGTCACGAGATATGTCCGTGCCGGGCGGCCGACGCGGCTGCCATTGGGTTCACGACGGCCGCATCGACGCCAGGCGGCCAGAATTCGTAACAGTATGTTCTACTAGTGAGAACCAGGGACGATGTTTCTAGTGAGAACAGGCGATGTATGTTTTCTAGTGTGAGAAACAGGGATAGTATGTTTCTAGTGTGAACCGGATCACATGTTCTAGTGTGAGAACCAGGATCACATGTTTCTCGATTTGAGAACCAGGGATCACGTTCAGTGTGAGACCAGATCGCATGTTTCTCGGTGGAGAGAGGAAGGAGCAGTATGGTGGACGGGTGCGAGAACAGGGATCGTATGTTTCTAGTGTGAGAACCAGGGATCGTATGTTCTAGTGTGAGGAACCAGTGATCGTGTGTCTATGTTGAGACCAGGGATTGTATGTTTCTAGTGTGAGAACCAGGGATCCATGTTTCTAGTGTGAGAACCAGGGATGCAGGTTTTCATGTGAGACCAGGGATCCATGTTTCTAGTGTGAAACCAGGGTCATTGTTTCTCATGTAAGAACCAGGGATGGCATGTTTCTCGTGTGAGAACCAGGGATCGCATGTTTCTCGTGTGTGAGAACCAAGGATCGCATCGATGTTTCTTGTGTGAGAACAGGGTCAATGTTTTGTTGTGAGAACAGGGATTCACATGTTTCTCGTGTTGAGAACCAGGGTCGCATGTTTCTGGTGTTGAGAACCAGGATCGCATGTTTCTGCTGTGTGAGAACCAGGGTCGCATGTTTCTGGTGTTGAGAACCAAGGATCGCATGTTTTCTGGGTGTGGCCAGGGGATCGCATTTTTCTGGTGTGAGAACCAGGGATCGCATGTTCTACTGTGAGAACCAGGAATCACATGTTTCTAGTGTGAGAACAGGTCACATGTTTCTTGGCACTAGAAACATACGATCCCTGGTTCTCACACTAGAAACATACGATCCCTGGTTCTCACACGAGAAACATGCGATCCCTGGTTCTCACACTGGAAACGTGTGATCCCTGGTTCTCAAACGAGAAACATGTGATCCCTGGTTCTCACACTAGAAACATGTGATCCCTGGTTCTCACACTAGAAACATACTATCCCTGGTTCTCACACTAGAAACATACTATCCCTGGTTCTCACACTAGAAACATGCGATCCCTGGTTCTCACACTAGAAACATACTGTTACGAATTCTGGCCCGCCTGGCGTGCGATCGGCCGCGTAACTCCAATGGCAGCCGCGTCGCCCACCG
>CM068960.1:3146658-3161539 GCA_035128595.1 Eptatretus atami
ATTTTAAGGTTACTTATTGACTGGCCCTCGTATAATCATTGGAAATGCCTTCAAGATTTTCATTCCAGTAAATGAAGGAAGTCATAAATGTAAACTAAGATTAGAATGGACACGTTGCCTTGAGGCACGGATTATTGACAGAGTGAGCAGATGAGAAAATGCCATGGAGAGCTGTGACTGTCAGCATGATTGGAGGAAGTTGTCAAGCCAACCATGGAGACAGCTTTGAATGCCAGACAGAGAGCTTGGCATGCAGAGTGCGATGTGAGACGGTGTTAAAAGCACGTGATATATATACCCATACACCTCCTGTTTCAGTTTCCATGCCCCCATCCATCCATGCGAAAGGACAAGCAGCGTTTTGAGGCTTGAGTGATTGGGGCGAAAACCAAAATGGTGTTCAATAATCAGATGATTAATGAAGATAAATGATGAGGTCAGCAGAGATTATAGATTCTTCATCTTTGTTTGTCATGGGAAGCAGGCTAACCAGTCTTTTGTTGAGTGGATGAGTCTTTGCACCCTTCTTGTGAGTGGGAATGATGTTGGCCACCTTCCAAGTTAATGCAAATATGAGTTGGGCCAAATATCAGGACCTTATAAAGAGAACACATGGAGGAGTTGCTAGTTCAGCAGAACAGGATCTGACAGCAAGAAGCCTGAACCCATCCAGGCCCATTTCCAAGGCTGTCAATGTCGGCTGGAAACCTCTCAAACTTTTCTGGTGGAAAACTTGCAGGATGAACATGTACATGACCTGGTAGGGCTGGGTTGTGGTAGAGTGCGAAAAGGGCTCTTTGCCTCTCTTCAACATTATCATGTTGAGAGGGTGGTGGGTGGAAGGAGGTGGCAAGACAAGAAGGGATGGGTTTGGGGCTCTGAGACCTTAGGTGTTTTTGATTAGGCTAAAGAGTAAATATAAATTCATGGGGGACAGGGAAACGTAATAAAACATGACAAATTTCATGATGGGGGTGTTTCACAGGGACAAGAGCTTGTAACAGGCTCAGCCAGTGAAGGGAACTATTTCCGTATGCACATCAACCAATATGGCATGGTGGAGACAATCACCTGCTTGTCGAAAGAGGAACTGCCTGTCGGAAACTTCTTGAGTCTATATGGTTGCCATGAGCGCCTGCTGAATAACCTCTCCTCTCGTTTCCACGAGGGTATCATTCCAGACTTCTACAGGTAAGCCCAACACACAATACTTTTACATGAGTATGAATCTATAACATTGCTGTTTGTTCATGTGATGTTACATTATATCGATCTGTTCATAATTATGATAATTGGAATTCAAAATTTTGGAACAGCTCGATAATGCATTCAACTTGGTCAAAAGTTCAGTACTGTGCATAGAGCCAAAATGTCAAACAGTTATCCAGTCCATTAGTGTAGTAGATAGTAGAAAAATCGTGCAAATTATGATACAAGCATTAAATTTGGCATTTCTGTTCTCAGGGCTTTCTGATCAAATCTGCCCGATTGGCCATTGAAAATTCTAAATTTGAAAATATTTGTTAAAAAAAAAAAAAACTTCAAAAAAATTTGAAGTCGAGGCTGCTGAAATTCTTGAACGCAAGTGACATCACAGACAGAGACCAAGGGAGAATGCAGTCATCATTTATGGCTCAGCAACTTATCAATGCCTCTCGTCCACAATTCAAAGATATTTGATGACTATCTAAAGAAGACTCATACCCAAAGGTGGAATCCTATGGTCCAGGTACGAGAGGGTGGACGTAGTGTTTGATGTTACGAAGAAGTTCAAGTCTGAAGTCCGAGGCAAGGTCGAAAAGGGGGCAAGGAATCAGAAGAAGAGTGACAGGAACCAGTAAGACCCCAAGTAACTGGAGAAGCTTTCTTCAAGATGACAGCAACAAGACTGAGCTGTTTCACTTCCTTGCGGAAAAGATGTGTGAAGCACAGACGACAGACGAGTCATGTCACAAAAGGAGAAGTATGCCATTTGCAACACAAGGAGTCACTGGAGCTGTGTCTCCATTTTGTCATGAAGAAACTGACACTCGATATTTTGTACCGCAGGGATGCAAGACGGATGGTAGCAAGTCCATTATCATTAAGGCTAATGACACGGACCGTACTAGTCACAGCAATATCTGTACTGCCTCCTTACAGGAATAGGTCTGAGAACATGTGGATGCTTTGGCAAGGAGCCAAGGCGCGATGGATTCCAGTCCACGAGGTAGTTTCTTGCAATATGCCTGAGAAGCTAGAGGGATCCATACTTCATGCTTTCACTGGGAGTTGACGTCGTGTCTGCCTTCCGCGGTAAAGGAAGAAAACTGCATGGCAGCTTGGAACGCTTTGATTGATGTTCTGAGGCATTCAACCAATCTCAGCCAGCCATCCAACATTGATTCGTGATCTTGACTTTTTTGAAGTTTTTTTTTTTCTTCAAATTTTTCAAATTTGGATTATTCCAATGGCAATCGGGCAGATTTGATCAGAAAGCCTGCAGAACAGATATGCAAATATTGTTGTATGCTAGTAAATCATTCATTTGCACGATTCCTCTCAAAAATTGCTGTTATCTGCCCCACTACAGGTGTCACTTTGTTTCCTTCCAACTTGGTTGTGGTCATTAAAGGACTCCAACAGCTCGCTAGCTGATGTCTATACTGTCGAGTATAGTCTTGTTAAAATGAACTCCCAATATCACAAATTCAAAATACTGAACACCTTCACGTATCCGGTGCATCTGCTCGTTTGGTTTCCTAATGATCGGACAAATTTGACATCCTCTCCTGTTCTTGTGGTTTACTTTTCACTTTCCTCGTGTTCATTTCTATTCCAATGCACCATAGTCATATTGACATTAAATTTTGACCAGTTCCCCCATGGCCATTCCACATTTCCCACATTAGATCGATTGACCAATTTTTGTTTTTTTTACCTGTACGACTTCGACTTCTCTTACCTTCAGATTTTTCAAGCAATCGTGGTGTCTGGCCATCTTTCATGATCGTTTCCAACATCTTGGCCAAGAGCTCAGAAGACTTGCTTCCACCAGACTTGTAAGACGGTCTACATGATTTTCTTCAAATACCTCATACTGTCCATCTATTTGTCTATCTGTCAGTATATTTATCGATCTACAGTATTTATCAATCCATCTGTCAATCAGGTTTTGTGTTTACTCGTAGGTCACAGTATGACTTTCCAGGTTCTGTGTGGACTCGAGGGGGGTCACAGTATGACTTACCAGGTTCTGTGTGGAGTCTTAGGATGTCACAGTATGACTTACCAGGTTCTGTGTGGACTCGTAGGACGCCATAGTATGACTTACCAGGTTCTGTGTGGAGTCATAGGACGTCACAGTATGACTTACCAGGTTCTGTGTGGAGTCATAGGAGGTCACAGTATGACTTACCAGGTTCTGTGTGGACTCATAGGAGGTCACAGTATGACTTACCAGTTTCTGTGTTTACTCGTAGGATGTCACAGTGTGACTTACCAGGTTCTGTGTGGACTCGTAGGAGGTCACAGTATGACTTACCAGGTTCTGTGTGGATCGTAAGGAGGTCACAGTATGATTACCAGGTCTTGGTGGAGTCAAAGAGTCGTTGTGTGTGGACTTGTAGGACGTCACAGTGTGACTTACCAGGTTCTGTGTGGACTCGTAGGAGGTCACAGTATGACTTACCAGTTTCTGTGCTTACTCGTAGGACGTCACAGTGTGACTTACCAGGTTCTGTGTGGACTCGTAGGAGGTCACAGTATGACTTACCAGGTTCTGTGTGGACTCGTAGGAGGTCACAGTATGACTTACCAGGTTCTGTGTGGAGTCATAGGACGTCAGTATGACTTACAAGGTTCTGTGTGGAGTCATAGGAGGTCACAGTATGACTTACCAGGTTCTGTGTGGACTCATAGGAGGTCAGAGTATGACTTAACAGATTCTGTGTGGAGTCATAGGAGGTCACAGTATGACTTACCAGTTTCTGTGTTTACTCGTAGGACGTCACAGTGTGACTTACCAGGTTCTGTGTGGACTCGTCGGAGGTCACAGTATGACTTACCAGGTCTGTGTTTGGCATAGGAGGTCACAGTTATGACTTACCAGGTTGTGTGTGGACTTGTAGGACGTCACAGTGTGACTTACCAGTTCTGTGTGGACTCGTCGGAGGTCACAGGATGACTTACCAGGTTCTGTGTGGAGTCATAGGAGGTCACAGTATGACTTACCAGGTTGTGTGTGGACTTGTAGGACGTCACAGTGTGACTTACCAGGTTCTGTGTGGACTCCGTCGGAGGTCACAGTATGTCTTACCAGGTTCTGTGTGGAGTCATAGGAGGTCACAGTATGACTTACCCGGTTGTGTGTGGACTTGTAGGACGTCACAGTGTGACTTACCAGGTTCTGTGTGGACTCGTGGGAGGTCACAGTTTGATTTACCAGTTTCTGTGTTTACTCGTAAGACGTCACAGTATGACTTACCAGGTTCTGTATGGACTCACTGGAGGCCATAGTAATTGCCAACAAAGCACGACACAGTCTTGAAGAACTATTTCTGAACTTGATCACTGTTGTGCTTAACAGCAAAGCTAATGCAGAAGTTGCAGTGTTGAACATGTAGAGTGAAACACACCAACATGGCATGAACGAACAAATGTCCAAAGGTCGTCCACCTCACTGCTTACTCTGTACAATCCTCATTTATCCTCACTCACTGACAGTGTTTCTCTGGTCTACACTCAGATTGACCACTCTTTTCTGCCCACATTTCGGGGCTCCAAACACACAGCTAATTTCAAATGCAGTCATTGACTCCCCATTCTGGTGTTTCTCATATTCTAAGCTCTCAGGGTGATACATGTAGTTTGATGTGTGAGTACCTTGTTGCCACATTGTAAGACTTGAGATTAAATTTGAGGCATGTGGCCAGACCAGAATTTCCTTTGTAAATGATTATAAATATTTATTTAGGATTGTACCCTTTGGTTTATCATCGGGGCCATTTATTACCTCGGCCACCAAGTGTGGATGGAGGTTATGATTTCACACCTGTTTGTTTGTTTTGACTAAGACTGAAAAATTTCATCAGATATCGGTCTGTCTCGTTTGATTGTATGTTTGTCTGTGCATGCGATAATTCGCGAACTTTCAGCTATCTTCATGAAACTTTACCAGAGGATTCCGAAGGACAAAAGTGAGGCTATCAATGTTTTTTGTCTATCTAGGTCAAAGGTCAAGGTGACGGTGATGTAATTTGCAGGATTTTTGTCATACATGTCAGGCTGCCTGATGCCTCCTTGTTTGTTACTTGCAAAATCGAAGATTTTTCATGTACACTGGTCAATATAGACATAAACAGAGACATTTGAAGGACATTACCATAAAACAGACTAAAATGAAGACCACAAAGCTTTTCGTCGTGCTCTCATCAGGTGAAATTCACACAAAGTGAATGAGGTAAGGAAAAAGAACAGTCTCATGGACACCGATCAACAAAGTCAATTCCGATTGGACGTTCCATCCTGATACGTCATCACCTCCCAACAGTCTCGGTGGGAGGAGCCTGTTCAGTGTTCAGCTCTCCAATTGAAGGTTGCAGAGTCTGAGGCGGAGCCCCTAAGGCTGTTTCAGAATCCTCTTCATCAATATCTGTGATCGTGAGACGAGTTGGTGTTCCTCTTCTTCTTTGCACAAATAAGCAAAGTGAGTGGACAAACTATTTTTGCCGACATAACATGGGGTCCGTGGAATAGATAAATGTCGCTTCTAGTATTCGGAGATGTGTTATACTTCGTCCTCTACTCAATATCTTGAATGCATCCAAATTATACTGTTCAGCACAGTTTGCATTCTCAATCAAATGCTGTCCAATAGCAGATACACATGATGTTGTGATTGATGCTGGGACCTTCCTACAAGCACATACCGGCTGTATTCGTGCACCAATTGTGTTTTTCCTGATGGACAAAGGGACGTGCTGTTTGATTCTGTCAGTCAGAGTGTGGGTAGTTCTGCCTACATACCGAGCATCACATCGGCACTTCAACTCATAAATAATATTGCTAAGTTTTGAGGCAGGCAGAACATCATTCTTAACTGCAGGAATCAGACGTCGAGAGGTGAAAATCACTCTTGGACGAACAGCCAGATAAGTGTTTGAGACGCATCTTTTGATTTGTTCCTCATATCTTTGCGACATTTTCCCTTTCCAGGGAATCTTGATGCAGACCGGGCACTTTTCAGGAGCCACCTTCCGTTCATCTTTAGCAGTGAGGAATTTGTGCATAAACCTCCTGATGATATTGTTGTGGATTTCCGCCCGTCCGGCGTGCGGGCGACCGCCTTTAGCTCAATTACGGCCGCGCGCGCCCACCGAACGAGCAATTTCGTCAGCAGCTTTCGGATCAAGCCGAAACCCAGCTATGGGTGTTTAACCACACCATAAACCAGCCAACTGTTCTGTCCAGCGCTACAGGGTCGATCGCCGAATTTGTCGATGTACCTAATTATTCGCGCAGACAGAAATGCCGGGAGTTTATACCTCAACGGAGCCTGCACGAAACGAGCCGCTTAGCAGCTCGTTCCGTTTGCGATTGCTGAGCGGTTTTATATCGCCAAGCCCCGTCGGACCAGATGTACATTTTATCGGCTTATAATCAGCCAGCTAATTATTCCGAACGCAATTATGGCAGTCAATGGAGGAAGGATGCAACGAGCAGGTGACATTCAAAAATGGGGACATTTATTTCCACACAGGCATGCAAGCAATGCAATGAATGGGGGGGAGGGATGGAAAAGACCGAGCAAAAAACTACAGCCGATGTCTATTTATATGTAATGCCATTAATCAGTTGTTACTTATGGACAAGCGCCACAGACTTTCATGCAAACCCCAAGAAAGAAAGGAAGAACCGGGCTCGTAAGCCTTTTAATTGCTCGGAGCTGGGATGACCGAAGGGGCTCCGAGAGACCGAGCGGGCTACCTGCCACCCTCTTGGTGACTCGCTGGCGACCCTCGATGTCTCTGCTGCGTCAACCTCCGAACTCTCCAGCTCTCTTCCCGACTCCACCACACCAGCGCAGCGCGCGACTTGAACGCTCTCTCCAGCGCTTCTCCAATCGTTCGTCTTTTTCGACAATCGGCGTCTCTTCAACCACTCAACTGGACTCAGGCTCCAAACTCAACTGGACTCCTCGCGTTTCAGCACCGGCTTTTTTTCGGGTCGGGGGGGGGGGTGCTTGCTCTTCCTTCGACCTTCACCCCCGGCTGGCTCCGCCCTTTCGCCGTTCTGATCCGATCTTGCCGTCAAACGCGGCCGTGTTAGGAATCACGTGCTTCAGCGGACGTGTTTGGAATCACCGGTTCACGCGACGTGTTTGGAATCACGGCTTCACGCGGTTGTTGTGAAGATGGTGAGGAGATGATGGCGGTTGTGGAGAAGATGTGAGTAGAATGGCGGTTGTGGAGAAGATGGTGAGGAGATGATGGCGGTTTGTGGAGAGATGGTAGGAGAAGTTGGCAGTTTGTGGAGAAGTGGTGAGGAGTGTTGGCGGTTTGTGGAGAAGATGATGAGGGAGATGGCGGTTGTGAGAAGATGTGAGGAGATGATGGCGGTTAAATGTGGAGAGATGGTGAGGAGATGATTGTTTAAAATAAAAGACAGAAAAGAATAACACTACCTCAAAGGTTCACTGCCCGGCACACGAATAAGTCCCGTTATACATCGGTGGGGAAATCTAACCTGGAACACACACTTATCGACATAACTGATCTTCGACGAACCTGAATGGTGATCTGTGAATTTCCACAACCGTAACAATATACTCACCTCTTAAATAAACTACACAGATGTTCTGCGGCAAACTACATCTTAATTTTATATCGCATATCCGAAATCAACTCTCCTTTTACTGGAAAAAACTATATACAGTATTAAACATGTCCTACACACAGCTCTTGAACCTTAGTTTTTTCAGATTTTCTTCAATTTTAACTCTTGACTTATCCTTGATATCTCTGTGCCCCCTTGTGTTTTTCATAAATTGAATAAAGACCATTATATTATATTAAATTTACATATAAATATATTATATATATAAAATCTACCCACAACATCACATATCCACACAGGTCTGCGTTGTCGATCCGAGTCGTGTTTCCTGCCTTCCGTGCATGGGCGCTTAATTATCTTTATTTTGACTTTTGACCACTGATATTGTCTTACCAATTTTGCTTTTGGAGATGACGCTGCTTATAAGCGCACACTCTATCTCTTAACTGTCTATCAAAAAGATATATATTGTCTAAGAACAGTTTATCCAAGAAGGCCTTTATTAATATTCACCACGTTGAACATCGAATAAGGGTTTTCTCACAGAACTCTTAAACAGCAAGAGTTCACCAGTGGTGTCGTCCTTAAACACCAAGTATGTTCACAGGTGCAACAGGATAATATGAAAGTGTTCCTTACAAGTGGTTTGAGCACCAGATGCCAACATGGGGCATCTGCACCCAATGAATTCTCCCTCCTAGCGTACGGCTTCTGGGTTATATATTTGGGCCTTCTGTTTGAATGTAAGTTGGGTTTTCTTCAATTTTGGTATTGAAAAATGGTATCCTCTACTAGCCAGCATCACACCTTTATCCTTCACTACAAGAGAAAAAACACCAACCTGTACGCATCGAGCCAAGCTGCCCGCATATACAAACACCACCCGACGCTCCGCACATACCGAAACACCCGCACCTGGAAGGTGTCCGAGACCACACCACTCAGAGTCCAAGAACAAACACTGCTTTGTACAGATTCTGAGATAATACTCACACTTCTGAAACAAACCCACCAGACATATCCAAAGAGACTAGACAACAGAAAGATGAGGGGGAGAACAGTGTGGGAGGAGGTCAGCGCTATTAGGAGGGTAGAGCAAGGATGACAAGGAGAGAAAGAGAAGTTGTGCTAGGAGAAGTTATGCTTTATGAACAACACACCACAGCGACGACACACACACGACAAACAACAACACCACACACATGAGGCGCCATTTGGCAATTTTCACTGAATCGGTAGATTGGGATCATGGTAATTACTGATTGGCAGCACTTTACTGATATCAACCCAAAGCCATTGATATACTTTCACTTTGAAAGGAAACGTTGACATTGTTATCAAGACATTCAGGGAGATCTCACAAGAATTCTTCTCTCAAACAGTACGGTTGGGAAAAAAAATACTTTGGCTCGGTAATTAGAAAGCACTCAACACAGCAAACGGCTTCGGAAAGATTTCTTTTACACCAATACTTGACTCGATACGGAGCTTCTATGAACCGCCTTCGTCTCAGTAGATTCAGAGACTATTATTAATTGGCTCGCCTCAAGAGATTGCGGAGCGCATAAACACTCTTCATCAACAGAGCACAAACCACTCATTTCAGGATGCTAGCGAGCTCGTCACTCATTCAGGATGACAAGCACAAACCACCTCATTTCAAGATGACAGAGCGGACAACATCTCATTCAGGAGACAGAGCACAAAACATCTCACAGATGACAGAGCAATCGAACCTACTCAATCATGATGAAGAGCACAATCCACTCATCAGGAGACAGTAGCAGGATACCAACTTATGTCAGGGTGTACAGAGCACAACCATCACAAGGAACAGTCGCACAACACTATGCATGAGTAGGACAGAGCATCCGAACCACTCGTCAGAATGACAGTAGCACGAACCAACTTATGCAGGTGGACAGAGCAGAAACTCACCAGTAGAAACAGAGCACGATAACCACTAGCAGGAGGGACAGAGCACGAAACCACTTCATTCAGCTGACAAGAGCAGAACCCCACCAGGAAGACAAGCACTAACTGCTGTCAAGACGGAGCAGCAACGCGCTCACTCAGATGAGGGAGCACAGAACCGCTCACCTCAGTTAGATGAGCCGAAACCGCCGCCAAGATGAGGCACACAAAACCCTGTCATTCCAACATTCTTGGCAAAGAGTCAGTAGACTTGCTTCACAGAGCTTGTAGTTCGTTTTTTAACATGATTTTTCTTCAAATTACCTCATGCTGATCCATCTATTCTGTCTACTGTCAGTTTTATCGATCTACATAATCAATCATCTTCGTCAATCAGGTTTTGTGTTTACTCGTTTAGGGTCACAGTATGACTTTTCCGGTATCTGTGTCGGACTCGAGGCAGGGAGGGGTCACAGTTATGACTTACAGGTATCTGTGTGTGAGCGTCTTAGGATGTCACAGTTATGACTTGACCAGGGTTCTGTGTTTGACTCCGTGTAGTGGACGCGCATAGTATGACTTACCGGTTCTTGTGGGAGTATTGGACGTCCACAGTATGAACTTACCAGGTTCTGTGTGGAAGTATATTAGAGGGTTCACAGTATGACGTACCAGTTCTGTGTGTGACTCATTTAGGATGGTCACAGTCATGATACCAGTTTTCTGTATGTTTACTCGTCAGAATGTCACAGTGTTGTATTACAGCTCTGTGTGACTCGTAGAAGGTCACGTTGACTTACCGGTTCTGTGTGGACTCGTTGGAGGTACAGTATGACTTACCGGGTTCTGTGTGGAGTCATAAGAGTCACGTATGCTTACAGGTTTGTGTGTGACTTGTAGGACGTCACGTGTGATTACCGGTCTGTGTGGCTCGTGGAGTCACAGTAATGACTTACCAGTTTCTTGTGCTTACTGTTAGGACGTCGCAGTGAGCTTACCAGGTTCGGTGTGGAGTCGTAGGGAGGTCACAGATATGACTTACCAGGTTCTTGTGTGGACTCGTAAGGAGGTCACAGATATCGACTTACCCAGGTTTCTGGTGTGGTGAGTCATAGGACGTCAGTAATGAACTTACAAGGTTCTGTGATGGAGTTCATAGGCAGGTCCAGATATGACTTACCAGGCGTTCTGTGTGGAACTCATAGGAGGTCAGGGTATGACTTACAGAATTCTGTGTGGAGTCCTAGGAGGTCACGTATGAGCTTACAGTTTTCTGTGTTCTACTCGCTTAGGGACGTCACAGTGTGACATACCAGGTTCTGTGTTGACTCGCGGGAGGTCAAGTATTGACTTACCAGGTTCTGTTGGTCATAGGAGGTTCACAGTATTTGACTTACCAGGTTTGGTTGTGGACTTGTTTTAAGACTCAAGTGTGATTACCAGGTTCTGTGGGACTCGTCTTCGGGGTCACAGGATGATTACAGGTTTCTGTTGTAGAGTCATAGGAGTCACATATTGACATTTACCGGTTGTGTGTTGGACTTTGTAGGACGTCACAGTGTGGACAGTTACAGGTTCTGTGGTGGACTCGTGGGGTCACAGTTTGATACCAGTTTCTGTGGTTTACTCGTAGACGTCACAGTATGACTTACCAGGTTCTGTATGGGACATGACTGGAGGCCATAGTAACTTGCCAGACAAAGCACGACCAGTTTTGAAGAAGTATTCTGAACTTCTCCTGTTGTGACTTAAACAGCCACAAGCTAATGCAGAAGTTGCAGTGTTGAACATGTAGAGTGAATCACACCAACATGCTGAACGAACAAATGTCCAAGGTAGTCCACCTCACTGCTTATCTGGTACAATCCCATTTATCCTCACTCAAGACAGTGTTTTCTGTTCTACACTCAGATTGACCACTCTTTTTGCCCATTTCGGGGCTTCCAAACACACAGACCTAATTTCAAAATGCAGTTCATGGACTCCCATTCTGTGTTTCTCATATTCTAAGCTCTTCAGGTGATGACATGTAGATATGATGTGTGGGTACGCTTGTTCTGCCACATTGTAAGACTTGAGATTTAAATTTGAGGATGTTGGCCAGACCAGAATTTCCTTTGTAAATGATTTATAATTATTTATTAGACTTGTACCGCTTGGATTATCATCGGGGCCATTTATTACCTCGGCACCAAGTGTGGTGGAGGTATGATTTCACACTGTTTGTTTGTTTGATAAGACTGAAAACTTTCATCAGATATCGGATCAGTCTCTGATTATGATTGTATGTGGTGTTCGGTGCATGCGATAATTCTGCGAACTTTCAGCTATCTTCATGATTAAACCTTTACCAGAGGATTTCCGAAAGGACAAAGCTGAGCGCTATCAATGTTTTTACTGTATATCTTTAGGTCAACAGGTCAAGGTTGACGGTGAATGTAATTGCAGGATTTTTGTATACATGTATGGCTGGCTTGATGCCTCTTTGTTTGTTACTTGCAAAAATCGGAAGATTTTTCATGTACACTGGTCTAATAATAGACATAACAGAGACATTTGAAGGAACGATTACCATAAAACAGACTCTAAAATGAAGACCACAAAGCTTTTCGTCGGTGTTCTCATCAGGGGAAATTCAACAACGTGAATGAGGTAAAGGGAAAAGAACAGTCTCATGGACCGATCAACAAAGTCAAATTCCGATTGGAGGTTCCATCTGATACGTCATCACCTCCTTAACAGTTTCTCGGTAGAGAGGAGCCGTTCAGTGTTCAGCTCTCCAATTGAACGGTTGCAGAGTCTGAGGCGGAGCCCTAAGCTGTTTCAGAATCCTCTTCATCAATATCTGTGATCGTGAGACGAGTTGGTGTTCCATCTTATATCTTTGCACAAATAAGCAAAGTGGTGGACAGAACTATTTTTGCCGACATAACAGTGGGGTTCCGTGGGAATAGATATAATGTCGCTTCTGTATTCGGAGATGTAGTTATACTTCGTCCTCTAATCAAGGTATCTTGAAGCACCCAAATATATACTGTTCGCACAGTTTCATTCTCAATCAAATGCTGTCAATCAGCAGATACACATGATGTTGTGATTATGCTGCGACCTTCCTACAAGCACATACGGCTGTATCGTGCACCAATTGTGTTTTTCCTGCGATGGACAAAGGCGACGTGCTGCTTTGATCTGTCGTCAGAGTGTGACAGGTTTAGTTCTGCCTACATACGGATCACATCCGCACTTCACTCATAAATAATATTGCTAAGTGTTTTTTGAGGCAGGCACGACATCATTCTTAACTGCAGGAATCAGACGTCGAGAGGTGAAAATCACTCATTGGACGAACAGCCAGAAAGTGTTTGAGACGCATCTTTTAATTTGTTCCTCATTCTGCTGCGACTTTTCCCTTTCCAGGGATTTGATGCAGACCGGCACTTTTCAGGAAAGCCCCACCTTCAGTTCATCTTTAGCAGTGAGGAAGATTTGTGCATCAACTCTGATTGAGTATTGTGGATTCGCCGTCGGCTGCGGGCGACCAAGCCATTCGGGCGGCGCCCCACGAACGAGCAATTTCGTCAGCAGCTTTCGAATCAAGCCGAAACCCGCTATGGGTGTTTACACACCTTAAACCAGCACTGGTTCTGTCAGCGCGTACAGGGTTCGGATCGCGAATTTGCGATGTACCTATTATTCGCGCAGACAGAAAATGCGGGATTTATACTCAACGGAGCCTGCACGAAACGAGAGCCGCTATATGCAGCTCGTGTCCTGTTTGCCGATGCTGAGCGGTTTTATATCTTCCAGCCCCCGTCGTACCAGTATGATGACATTTTATGCTTATAATCAGCCAGCTAATTATTCCGAGACGCAATATTTATGGCAGTCAATGGAGAAGGAATGCAACGAGCAGGTGACATTGCAAAAATGGGGACATTTATTCTCCAACAGGCATGCCAAGCAATGCAATGAATGGGGGGGAGGGATTGGAAAAGACCCGAGCAAAAAACTTTACAGCCGATGTCTATTTATATGTATGCTCATTAATCATGTTGTTACTTATGGACAAGCCTACAGGACTTTCATAGCACAACCCCAAGAAGAAAGGAGAACCGGGCTCGTAAGCCTTTTAATTCTCGGAGCTGGGATGGACCGAAGGGCCCGAGAGACGAGCGGGCTACCTGCCACCCTCTTGGGTGACTCGGCTGGGCGACGCCTCGATGTCTTGCTTGCGTCAACCTCCGAACTCTCAGGCTCTTCTTCCCGACTCCACCACACCAGCGCAGCGCGCGACTTGAACGCTCTCTCCAGCGCTTTCTCCAAAGTCGTTCGTCTTTTTCGGACAACGGCGTCTCTTCAACACTCAATAACTGGGATCAAGGCTCCAACTCAAACTGGACTCCTCGCGTCAGCACCGGCATTTATTTTCGGGCGGAGGGGTCGGGGGTGCTTGTCTCCTGTCGAGCCTTTCACCCCCGGCTGGCTCCGCCCCTTTTCGCGCGTTTCTGATTCCGATTCTTGCGTCAACGCGGCCGTAGTTAGAGAATCACGTGCTTCAGCGGACGTGTTTGGAATCACCAGGTTCACAGCGACGTTGTTTGGAATCACGGCTTCACGCGGTTGTTGGTTGAAGATGGTGAGGATTGATGATGGCGGTTGTGGAGACAGATGTGAGTAGATATGGCGTGTTGCTGGAGAAGATGGTGAGGGAGAGTGATGGCCGGTTTGGGAGAGATGGTGGAGAAGTTGGCAGTTTGTGGAGAAGTGGTTGGGAGTGTTGGCGGTTATGTCTGGAGAAGATGAGTGAGGGATTGATGAGCGGTTGTGAGAAGATGTGAGGAGATGATGGCGGTTATGTGGAGAGATGGTGAGGAGATGATTTTGTTTACATAAAAGACAAGAAAGAATACCGACTTACCTCAACAGGTTCACTGGCCGGCACACGATAGTCCCGTTATACATCGGTGGGGAATCTACTGATCACCACACTTATCGACTAACTGATCTTCGACGAACCTGAATTGTGGGAATCTGTGGAATTTACCACAACCGTAACAATATACTCAGGACTATCCATCCTCTGAGCCGACTCACTGATACAATTGATCAACCGATCTTGTATCTCGTTGAACTAAAAGAGTCCCTGAGCTAT
>CM068960.1:3176221-3187629 GCA_035128595.1 Eptatretus atami
CAGCCAAAGACACCTAACATACATCGACATGTCCAGGAGCAGGACCTTGACACCCAACGCTGCAACTTTCCATTTTTCCAATGCCTCAAGCCAGCATACTGTGCGACGCGGTCCGCGAAGGCACAGTAGCAGAAGCGACACACCCCGAGCAAAATGATTAAAATGTATCAACCCTCAAGCCGTAGCGAAAGAAAGCTCACAGAGTTAATACAGAAGAAAAGGACCTACTCGATATTGTATATGCGGACAATTAACCTACACCTTTCCGATGAGCATCTGATAACAGCTGGCGACCGCGGCCAACGAAAGGCTCAATCAGAAATGTTATCTTCGCTTTAGAGTCCAAAGAGGCACGCCTTATCCCAGCACAAAGCCTCTTAACGCCACACAACGCGAAAAATCCTCCCCCACTCACATCACTACAACTGCGATGGCGACCTCTCCCAACTCCTATCCTCAACAGAGAACTATCGAATCAAATGCTAACTTGCGAATCACAGATTTCAAAACGCACACGGAATAAAATCCAACTAGCCAAACGACACTCCGGACTAAATAGACGCACATAAATCTAACGCCTACCTATAATGCAGCACGGCTAGCATAACGCACGAAGAACATAACTACGCGCCGCGCCCAATTTGTATTTATGGAAAATAGTATCATTGACACATCTAGCTACAAGTCTATATCGTTTCTTTAGCGCGTCACCCGAAGAATCACTCCAAGTGGTGAAGACAAATCGACTTAAAACGACAATTCTACGTGAGTCAGCGCTCCATCCCGGCATCGGTACTCACCGAAAATTCTAAATCAGTTCCATCCTTCCCACACACCCAACCTGCCCACCCAAATTTCAATCCGGATCCGTCCACAACTTTTTGAGATATCCTGTACACTGACAGACAAACAAACCAGACAGCCGGTAACGCGGACATGGGTAGTCGACTACCCAATAGAACCTGACGTGATGGGCCCGTTCGATGGGGAATGAAACCTGACGCGATTAGCAAAAAACAAGAAAACAATGATTCTAGCTTCAAGGGTTAATGCTGCAGATTGTTTTTTCGTTAAAATACCCCCACATTTAGAAGTTTTTCGGCCTTGCTAGGCAACGAGGGATCCATAGCAACAGTTCTTTCTCACACATAACTAGGACATACCATGAACCTACCATACCAGTTTCATGTATATCTGACTCATATTCTCTGAGATATAACGAACTTCGTTTTTTTATTGTTTTCGACCAGGGTTCATTCAAAGTCTATCTTCTCCGACAGTTTTCAGAGGATCCGGCTGGAAATTTTTGACAATATGGCTGAATTACTGCCCACAGTCGCTCTACACATGTGGGCCCACAGTCCGCGCCCACATTAAACTACATGATCAAAAATTTGATCAAAAAGATCATAAGGACACGTTTAATCGTTCTGAAAACCGAGTTGACTTTAATTGAGTAAAAGTTTTAATTTTAGGATTTGAGGTCGAAATCAAATTTTTGATATCAACAACTTAGTTCGTAAGTTTGAAAATCGGAGAGTCATAATCGGGATATTACTGAATTTTGAATGTGAATCGGAAAATGAATAGGAAGAGATACCGTTGCCGTTTATAGAAATACTCTGTGTCTGAATTGGTCCCGATCATAGTGCATGCGTAGGGAGTGAGGAAATGTTTTACTCTGTCTGCCTGGCAGTCAAACAAAATTGAAAATCATTCCAAACAGGAAACTTGCTGTTTTAAAGGACCTCATAAAGGACACAAACAACAAGCGGGAAGAACGAATGCAACGTGTTGTGATAACACTGCTTAAAACGGTACGGTAAATTCTTGCGAACTTTTTGATTATATGCCTTTTACAAATCTTTATTTAAATTGAATTGATTATACTCTGGCACACGGCAGAACAACAAAATTCGACCTTCTATAGTCGCATTCACCACGAACACCTCCAGGTTCGCAATCATATAACAAATGGTATAATGCGGAGAAGTGCAGGCATATGAGACATAGAACTTGCGCCGAACACAGGCGCGCCATAAGCCCTCTAATAACACATGACGATATTTTTAACAGAACAATTTTGAACTATCACTCGTATTTCATTCAAATTGAAGTACTTATACGAGCCCCACAATAGCCGCGCGCGAGAGACACCCAGGACAAGTGACACTCTAACAAGGAATATCGTGGTCTATAAACTCTCCAAGTTTATGAGTCTTAGGTAATGAAACTTCGGGCTTGAGCAAAATTTCAAACGCCCGTCCTCCAGGCTCAGAATAGCACACGGTCGAAACCGTTAATTATGTCAACAAGGCTGCAGCTGCAACACAAGCAAAATATAGCACCCGACATCAGCGACACGATACCTTCATCTTCGACAATCACTAACTGTTCGAGAAAACCTCAACAACAAAGCCGGGCTTCACCGGTCACATTTAACCTTGCGCGTGCTTCCAATTTAAACATGTAGCGCACCGATCCAGAGCGGTGCTGTAATCTCTCTCCGTCGCGGGTTGAGTGTGCTCGGGTTGTGACGTCCCCATAGATCTTTGTGTTGTCAGCGTAAATCTGGACAGAATTCTGTATCTCAATGAGCAAGTTGGTAATCTTCTCCACACCCAGAATCTATGAATCTTTTGTACGCGTGATGCTTGCATCTGCTTGTGGAAAGAATCCCTCTGGTAGTGTTGATTTGTTTCTTATTATGCCTTGAAGTGTTTTTGGGAATTAGAACAAATTTGTCAATGCATTCAGAAGTTTCTCATTAAATCAAAATAAAGACTAATTACTGCACCATAGTCACAAGAAGGAAGCCAAACGAGACACACACACACACACACACACAACACACACACACACACACACACACACACACACACACACCTAGTATGTCTCTGTATCACCTCCTGATGAAACCAACCTACATATGGAGAGAGCAGGCAACAACAGCAACTTCCACACATGTGTTAAACACACAAACACACACCTGATTTGTTCACATCCCGACACCCACCCACCACATGTGGATAACACACACACACACACACACACACACACACACACTCTGTACTGTTAAGTACTTCCAAAAGCTATTTTATTTGAAGTTATAAACTTATTTAATGATTACTATTATTTGAAGTATTACTACATATGAATAATCACATATCACTTGAAATTATAATATATTAAACGATAAAAACCTTTACCTTGTGGGAATGTCCATGACACAGCATCTCCATCTAACCATCGACTCAAACTGTCATTCAAATATTCAAACTGTCATTAAATAACCGATTTTAACATCCAGCATTGAGTATCTTTGCAACCAACAACAAATTATTTTCATGATTATTTATATTGTATTTCATAATTAATATTTCTTTATTATATTTTTTATCGAAATACCTCCATTATTTAATACTATATATGTGTTAAATCAACAATATTAAAGAATTTACCTCACTAAAATAATTAATTCATGATTATTATATCAAATGCAACGCAATAGGAACTTGTTTAAATGAAAACCACCAAACAAAAAATATAAGGTGACAATGGAGTCTAAAGTCTTTTTCACAAGACCTGATCAAACAGTCAGCCAAATATCCTTTGTTTAACATGATGGAAAAACCTCAGCACGCTACACAAAATCATCCTTCACTGAACAAATTCTTACAAATCTTAGTCGCTGAGATGAGGAGACATTGTAACCCATTTTAATTGGTAAATTGCTACCTGGAAAGGTAGACAAGACCATGCCTATCACATCGTTTCTGATTGTAGAGATGTATACCCTGCCAAAATTATGATGAGCATTATTCCCTCGGATGGTACGGTGGCCAAAAATTACCGGGTCTAGCTCATGGCCTCTATCTGGATGTGTTGGTTAGAGTTGGACAGAATGGTTTTAGTGCAAGTGTATATTATAAAGTTGATGATTTCAGTTTCCTGGAGTCTTGTCTACCTTTCCAGGTAGCAATTTACCAATTAAATGGTGTTACAATGTCTCCTCATCTCAGCGACTAAGATTTGTAAGAATTTGTTCAGTGAAGGATGATTTTGTGTAGCGTGCTGAGGTTTTTCCATCATGTTAACAAAGGATATTTGGCTGACTGTTTGATCAGGTCTTGTGAAAAAGACTTTAGACTCCATTGTCACCTTATATTTTTTGTTTGGTGGTTTTCATTTAAACAAGTTCCTATTGCGTTGCATTTGATATAATAATCATGAATTAATTATTTTAGTGAGGTAAATTCTTTAATATTGTTGATTTAACACATATATAGTATTAAATAATGGAGGTATTTTCGATAAAAAATATAATAAAGAAATATTAATTATGAAATACAATATAAATAATCATGAAAATAATTTGTTGTTGGTTGCAAAGATACTCAATGCTGGATGTTAAAATCGGTTATTAATGACAGTTTGAATATTTGAATGACAGTTTGAGTCGATGGTTAGATGGAGATGCTGTGTCATGGACATTCCCACAAGGTAAAGGTTTTTATGTTTAATATATTATAATTTCAAGTGATATGTGATTATTCATATGTAGTAATACTTCAAATAATAGTAATCATTAATAAGTTTATAACTTCAAATAAAATAGCTTTTGGAAGTACTTAACAGTACAGAGTGTGTGTGTGTGTGTGTGTGTGTGTGTGTGTGTGTGTGTGTGTGGTGTGTGTGTGGTGTTGTGTGTGTTATCCACATGTGGTGGGTGGGTGTCGGGATGTGAACCAATCAGGTGTGTGTTTGTGTGTTTAACACACATGTGTGGAAGTTGCTGTTGTTGCCTGCTCTCTCCATATGTAGGTTGGTTTCATCAGGAGGTGATACAGAGACATACTAGGTGTGTGTGTGTGTGTGTGTGTGTGTGGTGTGTGTGTGTGTGTGTGTGTGTGTGTGTGTCTCGTTTGGCTTCCTTCTTGTGACTATGGTCAGTAATTAGTCTTTATTTGATTAATGAGACTTCTGAATGCATTGACAAATTTGTTCTAATTCCCAAAAACACTTCAAGGCATAATAAGAAACAAATCAACACTACCAGAGGGATTCTTTCCACAAGCAGATGCAAGCATCACGCGTACAAAAGATTCATAGATTCTGGGTGTGGAGAAGATTACCAACTTGCTCATTGAGATACAGAATTCTGTCCAGATTTCGCTGACAACACAAAGATCTATGGGGACGTCACAACCCGAGCACATCAACATCATTACAGGAGGACCTTGACACAGCTGCAACTTTCATTCAATCCAGCCAAATGTGAGGTCAAGCACATTAGCAAAGGAACCGGAATGTAATGTATTACCTCAAGGGAGAAGAACTACAAGTTATACAGGAAGAAAAGGACCTTGATATTGTTATGGACAATTAACTAACCTTTCATAGGCATGTAGCTGCATCCGCCAACAAGGCCAATCAGATGTTGGGTCTTGTCAAGAGGACCTTTTCCAGCTTCACCAAGAAAACCTCCCACTCCTATTCAACTGCATGGTTCATCCTCTCGAGACTATGAAAAATGTAATTTGGAATTCAAGATTTAAAACAGATGCCAACTAGAAAAGCACTCGGTAGAGCACATATCTACGCCACGTAATGCTGATCCACAAGAACATATCGGGCCCAATGTATTTTTGAAATATCATGCTGTACAGTCCTATATCGTTTTTGAGCCCGATCTCTCAATGGTGAAGAATCACTTAAAAAATTCTCGTAGTCGGATCCGGATCGTCACCAAAATCTAATCAGTTCATCCTTCCCACACACCCACCTGCCCACCAAATTTCATCCGGATCCGTCCACAACTTTTTGAGATATCCTGTACACTGACAGACAAACAAACAGACAAGCCGGTAGGCGGACATGGGTAGTCGACTACCCAATAGAACCTGACGTGATGGGCCCGTTCGATGGGAAAATGACCTGAGGATTAAGCACAAGAAAATTCATGATTCTAGCTTCAAGGGTTAATGCTGCAGATTGTTTTTTCGTTAAAATACCCCCACTTTAGAGGTTTTTCGGCCGTTGCTAGGCAACGGAGGGATCCATAGCAACAGTTCTTTTCACAATAACTAGGACATACCATGAACCTACCATACCAGTTTCATGTATATCTGACTCATATTCTCTGAGATATAACGAACTTCGTTTTTTTATTGTTTTCGACCAGGGTTCATTCAAAGTCTATCTCTCTCGACAGTTTTCAGAGGATCCGGCTGGAAATTTTTGACAATATGGCTGAATGTACTGCCCACAGTCGCTCTACATGTGGGCCCACAGTCGCCCAATAAACTACATGATCAAAATTTGATCAAAAGATCATAAGGACACGTTTTGAATTCCGTTGAAACCGAGTTGACTTTAATTGAGTAAAAGTTTGTAATTTTAGGATTTGAGGTCGGAAATCAAATTTTTGATATCAACAACTTTAGTTCGTAAGTTTGAAAATCGGAGAGTCATAAATCGGGATATTACTGAATTTTGAATGTGAATCGGAAAATGAATAGGAAGAGATACGTTTGCCGTTTTAACAGTACTCTGTGTCTGAATTGGTCCCGATCATAGTGCATGCGTAGAGAGGAGTGAGGAAATGTTTTTACTCTGTCTGCCTGGCAGTCAAACAAAATTGAAAATCATTCCAAACAGGAAACTTGCTGTTTTAAAGGACCTCATAAAGGACACAAACAACAAGCGGGAAGAACGAATGCAACGTGTTGTGATAGACACTGGTAAAACGGCGGTAAATTCTGGAATTTTTTTGATTTTATGCCTTTTACAATCTTATTTAAATTGAATTGTATACTTGGACACTGGCAGAACACAAATCGCCTTTTTGTCGCTTCCACGAACCTCCAGTTTCGCAATATTGACATTATATCGGGTGGGGTATGAGACTGCTTCGATAGCGCTAAGCTTCTGGATATTTTTAAAACAATTTTTATCATTATTTCATTTAAATTGAAGTATATACGAGAACACGGCAAGGGGTATCGTGTTCTATAAACTCTCCAGTTTAAGTCTTTGGTATGACTCGGCTTGGATTCAAACCGCCGTCCTCCCAGGCTCAGAATGGACACTCGAACCGTATTATGTCACAGCGTGAACACTTGAACGTCACCTTTCTTGCATTGTTCGAGAATTCCACAAAGCGTTCACGGTCACTTTCCTTGCGGTGCTCAATTTAACATGTAGGCCGTGTGCTGGTATTTCCTGTACGGGAGAAATACGTCTCGCACCACACGTGCTCTCTCGTGTAACATTACAATCTCTTGTTCTCAGCAATGATGTTTGAAGCTGTTTAGAAGTTCTTGGATTGACGTCAACATTTTCTTTTGATGTTCCTCCCTTTTCCTCTGAGCAATCTCGACTTTTAATGGAAGTTATTGGATGAAAACCATTAAAACAGCTGTTACACCCATTAACACCATACACCTCACTCATTACCTCGTCTCACCCCTCCTCCATTCATCCTCTCATCCTCTCGTATTTACTCAGTTTTGATTGTGTCGTTTACAACTCACTAGGGGAACTATTCAGGACGATACATTAGGGAAAGCAGTCTTGTCTGCTTTCGACAAGGTAGGGTAAGATTTTCTTGTCCTGTATCCCCCTGTTGAATCAGATGAATCTGGGTGAGTGGGCAGAGGTGATGCGATGTCTTCCCTCTCACCATAAAAGTGAGAAAGCTCCTCCCCCAAGTTGTCCATCAACGTGAGGGAAGGGGGAGCATTTCCGGTGTACGTCTGAGCGGTAATTGGTCTGCCCAGAGGGCGCGTTCGAGCGTGCAACCCATTAAATTGCACGGGGCCCCAAGACCACAAGGGCTCCTGATGGTGGGGTTCCTTCGCTGAATAACACAGTGCAAAGGGAATGCTCCATCAGTCACATCTTAAGGAAGGAAAGCACTGCCGCGTAATGAATCAAAGATTTTAAAATGTTTTCTCCTGATGTTAACTCAACATGATTATTACAAAATTAGTGGGTGAGGTCAGGTTAATAGAGAAAGCAGATGGAAATAACAACATATGTTTAATGTATACAAAGATAACAATAATTACAATAAAAATTAGTATAATTCCTCATGTTAATACATATCGACATTTTTTGGGTAATCCACACTACAATTTTATTGTACAATCATAAAACACCCGTCATTAGTAAATGGAAAACCCATGCACAGCATGGCGGAACGTTACGGTTTTCAATCAGAGCACCTGTCCCAGGGATATCAAAGGAAACAACCCCAGCGGTGTTGAAAGGTGGAAAATAGCTCAACAGAAGGGAAGAGGGTTAGAAATATCACCAGAAATTAACTTTCTTCATTACACAAGCGGCAGAACCAGAAGAAGGGTTCGAGGCCCAGCACATGTACTCGTGGTCTCCATTACCAATGAGCTTGCAGATCGCTCGCGAAGTTCCTTACCACTCAAGCAAGAACTCCGACGAAACAGTTGATGAGCAACAGCTGGCTAGGTAAGCGATAGCAAGTTGAATGGGATGGAACACACCCTTGGATCAGCTTTCTTAGTGAGTTTGTGTTTGTGGTTGGCGGTTACCGTTATGTGGTTACCGTTATTCTAATCATAAAAAATGTATCACTGTTTACAAACCTGTAACGTCAAGATTGTTGTTATGGCTATTGTCATTACCTCCGCCACCGAAGGTGAATGGAGTCTTGTTTGTTTGTTTGTGAACAAGATATCTCAAAAGTTGTGCACGGATTTGGCGAAATTTGGTGGGAGAGTTTGGTATGTGACACGGACGAAATGATTAGATTTTTGGTGACAATCTGAATCCGGAACCGGGTCCGAGAATTTTAGAAGTGAATTTCATTCTTGAGTGATGGGCTAAAACTATATATGGCACAATATCTCAAAAAATTATGAACGGATTCAGACGAAACTTGGTGAATGAGTTGGTTAGGTGAACGGGAACAACCAATTAGATTTTAGTTCAGGTCTGAATCCAGATCCGGCCTGAATCCAAAGAGATACAAACTAAACTAATCAGGCTTGGCGGAGGTGTGCCTCGACCGAGTGGCCGTTCTAGTTATTCTTGTATTACTTTTTGACATTTGAAGTGGCCGTGGAAAAATAACCGTGATAAGGTGGAACAACGGTCAGGCTGGTGTATATATATATATATTATTATATATATATATTATATATATTATATATATATATATATATATATACACATTTTTGAAATCAAGTCTAAAGCAACATAGTTAAGTGAGTGAAATAACATGGAGTACTCTTTGTCGTGATACAATTGAGGGTTTTGAAGCGTCACTCGAATACCCTCTCCCACACCAGCGGGAGCGGCGCTACAACGGTACACATTTACAAAGATAATTTGTATCGCCTCAAACTTCGGAACTCCTGGTGAGGGGGGGGGGGAAACAACCTTTACCATATGACCCGTCATCCCTTGGCAAGTTTAGTTTATTGAGATGGCATAAGTAAAGACCGAATACATTGACGTCAGACGGACGTTAAAATGCATATATTGGGTGTGGATTACAGATTGACAGGGCCAGGGCCCCCTGGCCTATTATTTCATTTTGCATGTGGCCCCCAAATGACTAACACCGCCACTTGGTCCGCCGCCACCAAGCTGCCAACCGACCATCTAACCTCCTGATGTCCCTCCTTGTGAAACTAACATCTCTCAAATTCCCTTTGCATTGATTCAATGCAATTCTCTGTTAGCCACTAATTTGTGTGAAGGCCCCTCTGTGGTTCTTGGGTGGTTTGCAGTTAATCGCGATACTTGGCACACACAAATTGTTATTCTTACACCTGAGAAAGCTGTGACTTTCATGAAATAAAGTACGATTCTGTTCTCATGTCATGCAATTCAACCAAGATCCTTTTCATTCCTGTCACCTGTGCCATGTAATGTCGCCCATTGAGTGTGACTTGGGAAATACCTTCCCACCTTAGCAACATGGAGGAGTCTATTTGTTCTCCAGGGCAACAAAGAGCACATAATGTTTACAAATACACCACAATTACATTTTCGAGAATAACTGGTTTTGCATACAATGTTTGTGTTGAGATGCGACCAAGTTGAAAGGAATAATTGATCTAAGTTTGGAAATTGTATTCACAGAAAGACATGCCTCTCATGTCGGTATCTCACACCTCATATTATATGTGAATGCGTTGTTTTTACAAGATGGTAAACCCATAACACCACAACCTGCTGGTGATTTTCAGAAAGTAAAAAAAAAAGTGGTGGAGTGGTAAACTGGTGATGTCGGCACATACACAGGATGGAATTACAAATTCTAACCAAAAGTGTACACCCACACGAACGTGTACACCACCCACACAACGTGTACAGCCACCTGGCAACGTGTACAGCCACCGGCCAACGTTTACAGCCACCCGGCCAACTGTACACCCACCCCGGCAACGTGTACACCCACCACCCAGCCAACGTGTACACCACCCGGCCAACGTGTAAACGCCGCCCGGCCAAAGTGTACACCCACCCGGCCAACGTGTACAGCCACCCGGCCAACGTGAACAGCCACCCGGCCACGTGTTGAAGCCACCCGGCCAACGTGTTACAGCCCACGCGGACAACGTGTACACACCGACAAGCGCCCACCCGGACAACCGCGTACACCCACCGCGACAACGCGTACACACCGTTCACGCAACGGAACAACGCGTAACCACCCGGCCCATCGCGTACACCCACCCGGCCGATACCCACGGGTTACACCCACCCGGGCAACCAACGCGTACACCCACCCGGCCAACGCGTTTACACCCCGAACCTCATGGCCAAATGCGTACACCTCACCCGAGCGCAACGTGTACACCCACCTGACCAAACGTGGTACACTGGATTTTTATACTGTATGAGTCTTTGCACTACTGGAACCTTTAAGAGGAGATACAAAAAATAAATCTGAGTAAATGGAGAGCACGAAAGAGAATTTCTTCAGTAAGGAGTAACAATCTTTTATGTGTTGGTAAGTTGTTGAGAATGATCTAATCATTGTGTGAGGGCTGTACAATGAGTGTGTTTTGGGTAAGAGGCATGCCTGTGCATACATGGCGATGAATTTTAATTGCGGGAAAGGAAACTCAAGGATTTGAAATCCATTTCTTTTTATAGCCAACTCTTGCGCTGCGCTTCAAGAACTCCGTGACCCCTTCGGATGTCACCAAGTCTCCATCAATGCAGAATGCCACGCGCATCTTCCTGTAGGGATGTCCGAATCTTTGAACTGGAAAAACGCAATCATAAGGGTCATGAAATGAACATCTCAGTGAATTAAAAGATTTTATTTCAAATACAGGATTTCTTAGTACCGCATACATGTTATTTATATTTCAATCATATTTTTGTTATGAAAAGTCTGAGCCAAGAGGAAT
>CM068960.1:3187654-3198201 GCA_035128595.1 Eptatretus atami
AGTAGGGTGTCGAGGGGCTACCATGCTGGCGGGGAATAATTCTCATCGTGATTTCTGGCAAGATGTACAACCTCGAGTTAGAAAATATGTGATAGTATTAATCGGTGGTAGCTTTTTGTGTGTTATCACCCTGTTTATATGTCTACCTTAAATAAGCTTTTGTGCAAAATGGCCAGTACAAGGTAAGACATCCTACTTCAACTCACAACCATTTTTTTTTTTTATCAGTCAAACATTAACATCCGCAATCTCGTCTCGCCTTTTGCTCGGATTCATTTGTTCTCAACAAAAAGTGCTAAACATGCCGAGGTTGAAAGGATGTCATTGGTGACACATATATCAGTGTCTATTTCCTGTGTGAGAAATCATACCGCCTTTAGAAAAGTATTTTATTACTTTCTCAGAAAAGAGAAAATAATTACTAAGAAAAGATTATTCATATGTAGTAATACTTTAAACAAAATAAAAGTTTCTGGAACAATAAAATTACATGGGTGTTAACAAATTTATTAAGAAATCCAAAAATCTAAATTTCTTTTTTGTATGTTGTATATCAAGATCAGTATCGCAGACAATGTTACCCACCCCCAAATGAAAAAAAATACCTAATTTGGACGGATTTATGTAGTTTGGTCAATGTCATGATATTTCCCTGTTGTTATTGAAGGATACTTTCGAAGAATCAAACAAAGGTAAATGACAGCATGTTCATGAAAAGATTAATGTTTTTCCCTGTAATTTCTCAAAAATTACAGAATTTCAGGGATTTAGATACTCAATAATGCACATATAAGATATCAAAACACCCGTATTACACAATATAAACCAGCAAGACAGTAGCAGATGATTAATCATGTGCAATCTGATGAATGAGTCAAGGTGGAAAATGAAACACAATCTTCTTGTGTCGGGCATAAAACTACAGAATAGAAACACAAATGTGGTGTTCCACACTCACAAGGCCATTACCTAGGCCAATGTGTTGCTGATAAACAAACATATGTCTTATGAACCAGATGGTCCTTTATAGTTTCTAAGACATCTCTTGACATATGCAATGATTGTAGGCGATGTAAGTGATATAAAATGTTCAAGATGAACTTAAAAATCATAATCATTATCCAGTTCTTCAAATATCCTCACAAAACTTTCCCCATCATCTGACTCAAAGATGGATGCTGGTTCTCACAGTCTGGCAGTCTGCACATGTCGGTGCATTTCAGTCCGTTTGACAAACACACACATTTTTGGTAGGTGAACCCGTCCTTTTACAATTACAGGCAATAACATGAGCTACGTGCCACAACAATTTTCAAGAAGATATAGCCTATAATAAGAGATAACCATTAGTTTAAATAGAATGTCTTCTTCTGTCTTAGCGGTTTAAGAAAAGTTTTGATGGGATTACTAAACGGCTAATAACACACAAAAGGCTACCACCAATCGTATAATTGCTATCACATCGTTCTGATTGTAGAGATGTATACCCTGCCAAAAATTATGATGAGCATTATTCCCTCGGATGGTAGCGGGGCCAAAAATTACCGGGTCTAGCTCATGGCCTCTATCTGGATGTGTTGGTTAGAGTTGGACAGAATGGTTTTAGTGCAAGTGTATACTGATAAAGTTGATGATTTCAGTTTCCCTGGAGATAGCATTACATTGGTGGTAGCCTTTTGTGTGTTATTAGCCGTTTAGTAATCCCATCCCAAAATAAACTTTTCTTAAACCGGCTAAGACAGAAGAAGACATTCTATTTAAAACTAATGGTTATCTCTTATTATAGGCTATATCTTCTTGAAAATTGTTGTGGCACGTAGCTCATGTTATTTGCCTGTAATTGTAAAAGGACGGGTTCACTACCAAAATGTGTGTGTTTGTCAAACGGACTGAAATGCACCGACATGTGCAGACTGCCAGACTGTGAGAACCAGGCATCCATCTTTGAGTCAGAAAGAGACGAGATCTGGTCTTTGGGGGTGCTTTGTTTCTCGGAGTCTTTCCGGGTGTTTGTTTTTAGTGTATTTTTGGGTCTTCGGGTGTCCTGAGGGTCTTCGGGACCTCGAAGGGTCCTTTCGGTCTTTGGGGTCTTTTCAGTCTTTTTTGAGTTTTTGGGTCGTCGGGGTCGTTGGCCGTGCTCGGGGTCGTTTTTGGTCTTTTTGTTTTGGGTCTTTGTTTGGGTCCTCAGAGAATTTGGGTCTTTTGGTCCTCTGGGTAACTTTAGGCCTTACAGTATTTCAGGTTACAATGTGGGTGACATCAGGTCAGCTGTCCAAAGCAATGGTGAAGAGCGATATGGAGTAAACACACATAGTCATACATAACATACATATATACACACATACATATCATAATCACATAACACTTGCTCCATTATATATACATATCTCACGAAAACGTTACCCTCCTTTATTCTAAATGTTCACCAAATGTCACTAATACTCTGTCCACATCGCAGTGAGGACATCGCACTCATCATTGATCCTCTGGCTCAGACTTTCTCATAACAAAAATATGATTGAAATATAAATAACATGTATGCGGTACTAAGAAACGCGTATTTTGAAATAAAATCTTTAAATTCACTGAGATGTTCATTTCATGACCCTTAATGATTGTTTTTCCAGTTCCAAAGATTCGGAATCCCTACAGTGAAGATGCCCGTGGCATCTGCATTGATGGAGACTTGGGTGACTCCGAGGGGTCACGGAGTTTCTTGAAGCGCAGCGCCAAGAGTTGGCTATAAAAAGAAATGGATTCTTCAATCTTGAGTTTCCTTTCCCGAATTAAATACATCCCATGTATGCACAGCATCCTCTACCAAAACACACTCATGTACAGCCCTCAGCACAATGATTAGATCATTTCTCAACAACTTTACCAACACATAAAGATGTTACTCCTTACTGAAGAAATTCTCTTTCGTCTCGTCTCCATTTACTAGATTTATTTTTGTGTAATCTCCTCTAAAGGTTCCAGTAGTGCAAAGACTCATACAGATAAAAATCCAGTGGTACCACGTTTGGTCAGGTGGGTGTACACGTTGGCTCGGGTGAGGTGTACGCATTTGGCCAGGTGGGTGAGTTGGCGGTAAACGCGTTGGCCGGGTGGGTGTACGCGTGTTGGCGGTGGTCAACGTGCGTGGGTATACGCGTGTACCGTGGTCCGGTGTACGCGTCCGTGGCCGGGTGGGTTACGCTGTGTCCGGGTGTGCGTGGACCGGTAGTGGTACGCGTTGTCCGGTGGGTGTACGCGGTTGTCCGGGTGGGGTTAGCTTGTGTACACGTTGTCCGGATGGGCTGTAACACGTTGGCCGGGTGGCTTGAACACGTTGGCCGGGTGGCTTTTCACGTTGGCCGGGTGGCTGTACACGTTGGCCGGGTGGGTGGTACACTTTGGCCGGGTGGGTTTACACGTTGGCGGGTGGTGTACACGTTGGCTGGGTGGGTGGGTGTACACGTTGGCCGGGTGGGTGTACACGTTGGCCGGGTGGCTGTAACACGTTGGCCGGGTGGCTGTACACGTTGGCCAGGTGGCTGTACACGTTGTGTGGGTGGTTGTACACGTTGGTGGGTGTACACTTTTGGTGTAGAATTTGTAATTCCATCCTGTGTATGTGCCGACATCACCAGTTTACCACTCCACCACTTTTTTTTTTACTTTCTGAAAATCACCAGCATGTTGTGGTGTTATGGTTTTACCATCTTGTTTAAACAACGCATTCACATATAATATGAGGTGTGAGATACCGACATGAGAGGCATGTCTTTCTGTGAATACACTTTCCAAACTTAGATCAATTATTCCTTTCAACTTGGTCGCATCTCAACACAAACATTGTATGCAAAACCAGTTATTCTCGAAAATGTAATTTGTGGTGTATTTGTAAACATTATGTGCTCTTTGTTGCCCTGGAGAACAAATAGACTCCTCCATGTTGCTAAGGTGGGAAGGTATTTCCCAAGTCACACTCAATGGGCGACATTACATGGCACAGGTGACAGGAATGAAAAGGATCTTGGTTGAATTGCATGACATGAGAACAGAATCGTACTTTATTTCATGAAAGTCACAGCTTTCTCAGGTGTAAGAATAACAATTTGTGTGTGCCAAGTATCGCGATTAACTGCAAACCACCCAAGAACCACAGAGGGGCCTTCACACAAATTAGTGGCTAACAGAGAATTGCATTGAATCAATGCAAAGGGAATTTGAGAGATGTTAGTTTCACAAGGAGGGACATCAGGAGGTTAGATGGTCGGTTGGCAGCTTGGTGGCGGCGGACCAAGTGGCGGTGTTAGTCATTTGGGGGCCACAGCAAAATGAAATAATAGGCCAGTGGGGCCCTGGCCCTGTCAATCTGTAATTCACACCCAATATATGCATTTTTAACGTCCGTCTGACGTCAATGTATTCGGTCTTTACTTATGCCATCTCAATAAACTAAACTTGCCAAGGGATGACGGGTCATATGGTAAAGGTTGTTTCCCCCCCCCCCTCACCAGGAGTTCCGAAGTTGGGGCGATACAAATTATCTTTGTAAATGTGTACCGTTGTAGCGCCGCTCCCGCTGGTGTGGGAGAGGGTATTCGAGTGACGCTTCAAAACCCTCAATTGTATCACGACAAAGAGTACTCCATGTTATTCACTCACTTAACTATGTTGCTTTAGACTTGATTTCAAAAATGTGTATATATATATATATATATAATATATATATATATATATATATATATAATAATTATATATACACCAGCCTGACCGTTGTTCCACCTTATCACGGTATTTTTCCACGGCCACTTCAAATGTCAAAAAGTAATACAAGAATAACTAGAACGGCCACTCGGTCGTGCACACCTCCGCCAAGCCTGATTAGTTTAGTTTGTATCTCTTTGGATTCAGGCCGGATCTGGATTCAGACCTGAACTAAAATCTAATTGGCTGTTCCCGTTCACCTAACCAACTCATTCACCAAGTTTCGTCTGAATCCGTTCATAATTTTTTGAGATATTGTGCCATATATAGTTTTAGCCCATCACTCAAGAATGAAGATTCACTTCTAAAATTCTCGGACCCGGTTCCGGATTCAGATTGTCACCAAAAATCTAATCATTTCGTCCGTGTCACATACCCAAACTCTCCACCAAATTTCGCCAAATCCGTGCACAACTTTTGAGATATCTTGTTCACAAAAAAACAAACAAGACTCCATTCACCTTCGGTGGCGGAGGTAATGACAATAGCCTAACAACAATCTTGACGTTACAGGTTTTGTAAACAGTGATACATTTTTTATGATTACGATAACGGTAACCACATAACGGTAACCGCCAACCACAAACACAACTCACTAAGAAAGCTGATCCAAGGGTGTGTTCCATCCCATTCAACTTGCTATCGCTTACCTAGCCAGCTGTTGCTCATCAACTGTTTCGTCGGAGTTCTTGCTTGAGTGTCTAGGAACTTCGCAGAGCGATCTGCAAGCTCATTGGTAATGGAACACACCGAGTACATGTGCTGGGCCTCGAACCCTTCTTCTGGTCTGCCGCTTGTGTAATGAAGAAAGTTAATTTCTGGTGATATTTTCAACCCTCTTCCCTTCTGTTGAGCTATTTTCCACTTTTCAAACCGCTGGGTTGTTTCCTTTGATATCCCTGGGACGGTGCTCTGATTGAAAACCGTAACGTTCCGCCATGCTGTGCATGGGTTTTCCATTTACTAATGACGGGTGTTTTATGATTGTACAATAAAGTTGTAGTGTGGATTACCCAAAAAATGTCGATATGTATTAACATGAGGAATTATACTAATTTTTATTGTAATTATTGTTATCTTTGTATACATTAAACATAGTTGTTTATTTCCATCTGCTTTCTCTATTAACCTGACCTCACCCACTAATTTTGTAATAATCATGTTGAGTTAACATCAGGAGAAAACATTTTAAAATCTTTGATTCATTACGCGGCAGTGCTTTCCTTCCTTAAGATGTGACTGATGGAGCATTCCCTTTGCACTGTGTTTTATCAGCGAAGTGGAACCCCACCATCAGGAGCCCCTTGTGGTCTTGGGGCCCCGTGCAATTTAATGGGTTGCACGCTCCGAACGCCGCCTCTGGGCAGACCCAATTACCGCTCAGACGTACCACCGAAATGCTCCCCCTTCCCTCACGTTGATGGACAACTTGGGGAGGAGCTTTCTCACTTTTATGGTGAGAGGGAAAGACATCGCATCACCTCTGCCCACTCACCCAGATTCATCTGATTCAAACAGGGGGATACAGACAAGAAAATCTTACCCTACCTTGTCGAAAGCAGACAAGACTGCTTTCCCTAATGTATCGTCCTGAATAGTTCCCCTAGTGAGTTGTAAAACGACACAATCAAAACTGATAAATACGAGAGGATGAGAGGATGAATGGAGGAGGGTGAAGACGAGGTAATGAGTGAGGTGTATGGTGTTAATGGTTGTAACAGCTGTTTTTAATGGTATTTCTCCAATAACTTCCATTAAAAGTCGAGATTGCTCAGAGGAAAAGGGAGGAACATCAAAAGAAAATGTTGACGTCAATTCCAAGAACTTCTAAACAGCTTCAAACATCATTGCTGAGAACAAGAGATTGTAATGTTACACGAGAGCGCACGTGTGGTGCGAGACGTATTCTCCCGTACAGGAAATACAGCACACGGCCTACATGTTAAATTGAGCACCGCAAGGAAAGTGAACCGTGAACGCTTTGTGGAATTCTCGAACAATGCAAGAAAGGTGACGTTCAAGTGTTCAGCGCTGTGACATTTACGGTTTGAGTGTCCATTCTGAGCCTGGGAGGACGGCGGTTTGAATCCAAGCCGAGTCATACCAAAGACTTAAACTGGAGAGTTTATAGAACACGATACCCCTTGCCGTGTTCTCGTATTATACTTCAATTTAAATGAAATAATGATAAAAATTGTTTTAAAAATATCCAGAAGCTTAGCGCTATCGAAGCAGTCTCATACCCCACCCGATATAAGTCAATATTGCGAAACTGGAGGTTTCGTGGAAGCGACAAAAGGCGATTTGTGTTCTGCAGTGTCCAAGTATACAATTCAATTTAAATAAGATTGTAAAAGGCATATCAAATAAAAATTCCAGAATTTACCGCCGTTTTACCAGTGTCTATCACAACACGTTGCATTCGTTCTTCCCGCTTGTTGTTTGTGTCCTTTATGAGTCCTTTAAAACAGCAAGTTTTGTTTGGAATGATTTTTCAATTTTGTTTGACTGCCAGGCAGACAGAGTAAAAACATTTCCTCACTCCTCTCTACGCATGCACTATGATCGGGACCATTCAGACACAGAGTACTGTGTAAAACGGCAAACGTATCTCTTCCTATTCATTTCCGATTCACATTCAAAATTCAGTAATATCCCGATTTATGACTCTCCGATTTTCAAACTTACGAACTAAAGTTGTTGATATCAAAAATTTGATTTCCGACCTCAAATCCTAAAATTACAAACTTTTACTCAATTAAAGTCAACTCGGTTTCAAGAATTCAAAACGTGTCCTTATGATCTTTTGATCAAAATTTTGATCATGTAGTTTAATGTGGGGGCGACTGTGGGCCCACATGTAGAGCGACTGTGGGCAGTACATTCAGCCATATTGTCAAAAATTTCCAAGCCGGATCCTCTGAAAACTGTCGGAGAAGATAGACTTTGAATGAAACCCTGGTCGAAAAACAATAAAAAAACGAAGTTCGTTATATCTCAGAGAATATGAGTCAGATATACATGAAACTGGTATTGGTAGGTTCATGGTATGTCCTAGTTATTGTGTGAGAAAGAACTGTTGCTATGGATCCCTCCGTTAGCCTAGCAACGGCCGAAAAACCTCTAAATGTGGGGGTATTTTAACGAAAAACAATCTGCAGCATTAACCCTTGAAGCTAGAATCATGATTTTCTTGTGCTTAATCCTCAGGTCATTCCCATCGAACGGGCCCATCACGTCAGGTTCTATTGGGTAGTCGACTACCCATGTCCGCCTACCGGCTTGTCTGTTTGTTTGTCTGTCAGTGTACAGGATATCTCAAAAAGTTTGGACGGATCCGATGAAATTTGGTGGGCAGGTGGGTGTGTGGGAAGGATGAACTGATTAGATTTTGGTGACGATCCGGATCCGACTACGAGAATTTTTTAAGTGATTCTCACCATTGAGAGATCGGGCTCAAAAACGATATAGGACTGTACAGCATGATATTTCAAAAATACATTGGGCCCGATATGTTCTTGTGGATCAGGCATTACGTGGCGTAGATATGTGCTCTACCGAGTGCTTTTCTAGTTGCATCTGTTTTAAATCTTGAATTCCAAATTACATTTTCATAGTCTCGAGAGGATGAACCATGCAGTTGAATAGGAGTGGGAGGTTTTCTTGGTGAAGCTGGAAAAGGTCCTCTTGACAAGACCCAACATCTGATTGGCCTTGTTGGCGGATGCAGCTACATGCCTATGAAAAGGTTAGTTAATTGTCCATTAACAATATCAAGGTCCTTTTCTTCCTGTATAACTTGTAGTTCTTTCCCTTGAGGTAATACATTACATTCCGGTTTCTTTGCTAATGTGCTTGACCTCACATTTGGCTGGATTGAATGAAAGTTGCAGCTGTGTCAAGGTCCTCCTGTAATGATGTGAGTGTGCTCGGGTGTGTGACGTCCCCATGAGATTCTTTGTGTTGTCAGCGTAAATCTGGACAGAATTCTGTATCTCAATGAGCAAGTTGGTAATCTTCTCCACACCCAGAATCTATGAATCTTTTTGTACGCGTGATGCTTGCATACTGCTTGTGGAAAGAATCCCTCTGGTAGTGTTGATTTGTTTCTTATTATGCCTTGAAGTGTTTTTGGGAATTAGAACAAATTTGTCAATGCATTCAGAAGTTTTCTTAATCAAATAAAGACTTAATTACTGCCACCAAGTCACAAGAAGGAAGCCAAACGAGACCACACACACCACACACACACACACACACACACACACACACACACACACACACACACACTTAGTATGTCTCTGTATCATCCTGATGAAACCAACCTACATATGGAGAGAGCAGGCAACAACAGCAACTTCCACACATGTGTGTAAACACACAAACACACACCTGATTGGTTCACATCCCGACACCCACCCACCACATGTGGATAACACACACAAACACACACACACACACACACACACACACACACACACACACACACACACACACACACACTCTGTACTGTTAAGTACTTCCAAAAGCTATTTTATTTGAAGTTATAAACTTATTTAATGATTACTATTATTTGAAGTATTACTACATATGAATAATCACATATCACTTGAAATTATAATATTTAAACGATAAAAACCTTTACCTTGTGGGAATTCCATGACACAGCATCTCCATCTAACCATCGACTCAAACTGTCATTAAATATTCCAAACTGTCATTAAATAACCGATTTTAACATCCAGCATTGAGTATCTTTGCAACCAACAACAAATTATTTTCATGATTATTTATATTGTATTTCATAATTAATATTTCTTTATTATATTTTTTTATCGAAATACCTCCATTATTTAATACTATATATGTGTTAAATCAACAATATTAAAGAATTTACCTCACTAAAATAATTAATTCATGATTATTATATCAAATGCAACGCAATAGGAACTTGTTTAAATGAAAACCACCAAACAAAAAATATAAGGTGACAATGGAGTCTAAAGTCTTTTTCACAAGACCTGATCAAACAGTCAGCCAATATCCTTTGTTAACATGATGGAAAAACCTCAGCACGCTACACAAATCATCCTTCACTGAACAAATTCTTACAAATCTTAGTCGCTGAGATGAGGAGACATTGTAACCATTTAATTGGTAAATTGCTACCTGGAAAGGTAGACAAGACTCCAGGGAAACTGAAATCATCAACTTTATCATATACACTTGCACTAAAACCATTCTGTCCAACTCTAACCAACACATCCAGATAGAGGCCATGAGCTAGACCCGGTAATTTTTGGCCCCGCTACCATCCGAGGGAATAATGCTCATCATAATTTTTGGCAGGGTATACATCTCTACAATCAGAACGATGTGATAGCATTATACATTGGTGGTAGCCTTTTGTGTGTTATTAGCCGTTTAGTAATCCCATCCCAAAATAACTTTTCTTTAAACCGCTAAGACAGAAGAAAGACATTCTATTAAACTAATGGTTATCTCTTATTATAGGCTATATCTTCTTGAAAATTGTTGTGGCACGTAGCTCATGTTATTGCCTGTAATTGTAAAAGGACGGGTTCACTACCAAAAATGTGTGTGTTTGTCAACGGACTGAAATGCACCGACATGTGCAGACTGCCAGACTGTGAGAACCAGCATCCATCTTTGAGTCAGATGATGGGGAAAGTTTTGTGAGGATATTTGAAGAACTGGATAATGATTATGATTTTTAAGTTCATCTTGAACATTTTATATCACTTACATCGCCTACAATCATTGCATATGTA
>CM068960.1:3265196-3286790 GCA_035128595.1 Eptatretus atami
CTTCAAGACCACCGTCCTTGATGTTGCCGGTGGATGTCGTGGAAGTCACCGTAGGGCGAAGAAGAATTTTGTCTCTCAAGGGACACTGGATACCATTGAACAGAGTTGCCGGACCAGGCTGAATGGCAGAGCTCGGCTGTTCAGGGAGCTGAGGCGTAAAACTGTACGTGCGCTAAGGGTGGACAAGGAGGTCTATGTGCGAGGAATCTGTGAGGGGGTAGAGCATCACCTGTGGTCAAGTGATTCTCGTCCTGCTTACAGGGGAATTCGCGCATTGCGTTCATCCAAGCCCATCCCTCGGTGTACTGCAGTTAGAGCAGAGTGGTAGGATCTTGACAGAGGAGTCCGAAGTGAAGGCCCGCTGGGCCGGTTACTTTGAGCGGTTGTACTAGGCCGATCCACCAGCTGTCGAGTTGGACGTCAGGGTGTTACAATCACTCTTGCTGACCCTCCAATCACCTGGGGTCGACCTTCGGTTGTGGAAACACAGACTGCAGTGAACCAGTTGAAATGGGGTAAAGCTCCTGGGATCTGTGGCATCCATGCTGAACTTCTCAAGGTTGGTGGAAATGCTGCACTCATGTCGTTGCATGCAGTTCTGTGCTCTGTCTGGAACACAGGCATCATCCCAACTGACTGGAAGAGGGGCCTTGTTGTCCCTCTCTGGAAAGGGAAGGGTGATCGCCAAGACTGCAACAACTACCGAGGGTTGACGCTGCTCTCAGTGCTGGGCAAGGTCTTTGCTTGGATAATTCTTGATAGGGTTCGCCACCATCTGCTTGAGCACCAGCGTCCAGAGCAGTCAGGCTTTACACCAAAGAGGTCAACGATTGACCGTATCCTTGCTCTTCGGGTCCTCACCGAACGCAGACGAGAGTTTCGGCAGGAGCTGCTTGCAGCCTATGTTGATCTCTGTAAAGTGTTTGATTCAGTGAATCGGGATGCCCTCTGGAGAATTCTTGGTCTTTGTGGGGTGCCACCAAAACTGATCGATCTGATGTCTTAACTCTACCCTGGTACGGAGAGTGCAGTGAGATGTAGTGGTATCATCTCTGACTTATTTCCAGTTGTTATTGGAGTTTGTCAGTGGTGTGTGCTGGCCCCCACACTTTTCAGCACTTGTATAGATTGGATTTTTGGGAGGATGTCGGAGACCTCAAGCTGCGGTGCATCCTCTGGGCATGTCAAGATCTCTGACCTTGATTTCGCAGACGATGCAGTCATCTTTGCCGAGACTCTGGATATCCTTTTGGGGGCCCTCGAGGTGCTAAATGAGGAGTCGGAGCCGCCTGGATTACGGGTTTCCTGGGTCAAAACTAAGATCCAGGCTTTCAATGACATCTTGGATGCTGCTGTCCAGTCTGTGCCTGTTTGTGGTGAGGATGTTGAGGCCATGGAGAGATTCACTTACCTTGGCAGTGATATTCATGTCTCTGCTGGCTGTGAGTCAGAGGTCAATATACGTCTGGGTCGGGCCTGGGGAGTCATGGATTCACTGGATAATGGGGTGTGGTGCTGCCGGTACCTGTGCGGGAGGACGAAAGTCCGAGTCTTCAGGTCCTTTGTGCTTCCAGTCTTGCTCTATGGATGTGAGACTTGGACTCTGACGAAGGATCTGAGACAGAGACTTAATTCCTTTGGTACCAGGTCTCTTTGGAGAATCCTTAGCTATCGCTGGTGAGATTTTGTGTCCAACGAGCATTTTCTGAGAGACTCAAATGAGATTTGTTACTTGCATGGTCCGTGAGCATCAGCTGCGGCTGTATGGACATGTGGCTCGTTTTCCTGACGCTGATCCTGCTCACCAGATTCTCTCAGCGAGGGAGCCTCTTGAGTGGAGGAGGCCAATGGGCCGACCACGTGCCTCGTGGTTGCAGCAGGTTGATCGGTATCTCAAGGAGTTGGGGATGGGCCAGGCATCTGCCTGGGGGATGGCAAGACGGAGGCCCCTGGAGTACCGGTGGAAAGTGGACGCAGCGACTCGCTGCTCTGGCACATACTCCCATACTTGACCTGGCCCGACCTGAAGGATCCCACGTACATGCATGTTTTCATCACTTGTGAATGATTCAACGTACATGCATGTTTTCATCACGTGTTGGGCCCAATATATTTTCCTGGATCAGGCATTATGGGGCGGATGGATGCGCTCTTCTGAGTGTCGTTCTTCCCCTCCTTCTCCTTCTTCTTATTCTTTTTCTTCTGATGCTTCTGCTTCCACAATTATTCCCACGTTCTTGTGTGGTTGGCTGTGGGAAGCTTGGCCTAAATCTTTCACAAACTGGCCTGCCATGCCTGACTGACAGGTTACAGCAGCAGGAATTTGTAATTTGTTCAGGGTACCGATGATAGCTTGCCTACTCTTCACGAAGGACACTGTGTGATTTTTCGCGCACGCCAACTAATGCCGGCAGACGGGATGCCCAGTTTCACGTCCATCCGACGGACGGCACACACATTGATGAATCGCCCTCCTTGTGAAACACTGGGACGACAGTTTATAGCTGGTCGGGATTCGAACCCAGGCTCGACAGCTTCGAGGTGTGTGCGTACTTCTAGGCTTTCATGCCAGCCCCAGTATTTAGTTTGTATCTTCGTTTTAAATGTTTTTAAAATTCATTATTTGTTTGTCCATTTCTCCTATCCCTCGAATTAATGTAAATGTATCCTGATAGTTGCCAACGCTCTAGGCCTACATGTATGTGATTTGAGGACATGCTTTTCCATGAGCCTTTCGATGTCAGATTGTTGTACAACAAGAGAGTGGTTTTTGTAGCTTGTGAACCCGGAACTCGTGCTCCAAACCGGTGTGAATGGAAATGACATCTAAAACGTGAGCTTGTGCATGCTCACCTTGCACGAACCATTCACTCGATTCGAACTACGTGGACCGTTCCAGCTCGAGGGATTGGCACTCGATCAAACTATGAAGGACGACCATGTATGTAATTGCTCGGGTGGTGTGGTAATTTGATCGTTTGGACGTGAAAATGCCATGAAGGGTGGATTTGATGACGCGGAGAGCTCGTGAATGGGCGGTGGACCGTTGTCCCTGAGCTCCTGCACCCTCTTCGCACATGGCAGTGATCCTCAGAGCTTTGGACTCGGTCGCAGAAAGTAGTGCCGGATGTGATGCAGTAGCTCCGGCCTACATCAAGCGGCTGTACACTTTATCCGGGTTCCAAATGTCTTGCATGTTGACGGTTGAGAAGTGTGAAGTAATGATACTGCAATAACATCCGTCTCTTGGTACTTGCTTTGAAATTCACTCTTACCTGGATGGGTGGTCTTGGCTTATGTATACTAAAATCTATAAACTCTCATGACTGAACCCACCTTTTGAGTCGGACACTTCATATGATTGGGGTATGAGTTAGAATGTTAGAATGGAATGTACCGTGCTCCAAGCACACGGCTAGTGAACCAGAGAAAAACGACCCGATTGCTTTTTCTGCGAGTGGTGCCACCTTGGAGTTCCCATCCAATTTCTGTGTATTGGGACACGAATTTGACATTTTCCATTGCACTTGCTCACAATAGCCTACTCTTTTTCACGGCAGTGTGGGCTTTTGATATGTACCTGTGAGTGCTTGCAGGTGGAACAGCCAGCTTAATAACATCTCTGAATAAACAGTTGATTATATGGTGCAATGCCCTGTAGGTGGACCACCATGAATGAAACTTTGTCGTTACATGCTGTTCAATCAAGAGCAGAAGCCAAAGCAACCAACTAGCAACCAAATTATCTGGGTTGTCCTCTCGGTGAGACATCAAACTGTCTCCGATGGAAATGTCGACATTTTCCCACTCAAGGACGAGCTGAAACTCCACGAAACTGCTCAGTAATGGAAATGATACCCAAAGGAAGTATTGTTGTGGGGCCGGGTGTCGGCGGCGAGCACGACCGCTACATGGAGCAGTAGAGTCGGCTCCACCAAACACCCGGAATTTAGATTGTGCTCCTCGGAGAAATCCGAGAAGGCACGGGTCCCTTACAGGACCGTGAATCGCCAATAATTCGGCCGCGTGGAATAGGGTTAATTGCCAACTTCAATATACCTAAGTATCCACGCGGCAAAGCTACCGGGGAATTCACACCCTCGGCAGGCCTCGAGCGGAACGAGCCGTTATTGTGCTCGAACCGTGCGTAACCCGAGCGGATAGTTACCAAGACCCGTCGGACCAAATGCACAATTTACCGTTTCCCAATTTCCCAACACGTACATGCATGGACTAAGTGCTAAGCCAATGAAAGAAGCACAGAAACGAGCTGATACATTCAACAAAAGGGATATTTATTTACAATAGGCAGGGAGGGGAGCACAGAAGAGCAGAGTTATCCGACTATAAGAAATGCAGTCAATGTACAAGCAAAATCACTTGATGATTCTACTTGACAAGACAGGCCCGCACACAGACACACACCCAAAGAAGTGGACCCCGTCGGGTCTTTATTGGAGGTTTCCAGCTCGAGGGAAGATGAGCTGGAAACCAGAGCTATCTTGGACCTGTCCACCTCGTGTGGTCTTCGACGTCCTGGACCGGCGGGACTCGAACCCGCAACCACGATGCCACTCCAAGTACCCGGGATGGAGGGTGAAGGGCGGACGCCAACCAGCGCGGACGAGGCAGCGAGCGCCAGCAGGCAAGGCCAGACGATCCGGGGCGATCCGGCAGACCAAAACCAACTCAACTCCCAGTCGGATCGCGCCGAACATTTATTCACTCCTTCTCCAGAGGGGAGGAGCCGCCTCCTCCGACCCGCTCTCCCTCACTGGACGGTTTTGGCACGCAAATGCGCTCGTTGCCCCCGTGATTGGCCAAAAGGGGTGCCAAGTCCGCTGATTGGACCGGGGGGGGGGGGGGGGCGTGGCGGGTGTCACGGCGGACGCCCCTCAAACAGGAAGAGGAGTAACATTTTCCTGTGTGGGCTCTCATTGGCCGACCGACGGCAAACTCGCTCGCATCTCTCTGATTGGTGAGATGGACGCAAGTCCTTCTTGAACTCCGCCCACCGCGAGCGTTATGGCGTCAGGATGGAGCGAAGGTGGTGTTGTCGTTGTAAGTGATGTTAAAATGTAAAAGAAAACCCTGACTATCAAAATAACTCCACAGCGCACGAACATTTAATTCCCATTAAACACAGGGGATGGATTCTAACTAGAAACACATACTTACCGATATAACTAACCTTGGGACCTGATTGTTGAGTGCTCATGGCTGCCAGATTCGTAACAGTATGTCGTGAGGATTCCATGAAGAATTTGGTGTGTTGGCTGCATTGTTGTTCAGGCACGGCTGTGCCGCTGTCGCTGCACATATTTTTGAATGTCAGCGTGGGGTCTTCATTGTCCACCATGGATTTACCTGCAGGTGTCACAAGCGGCAGGTAAACTTTTTAATACCACACCTTGCCTGCGGAACACCAGGGTGACAGATTTCAGTCTTGCTGGGACTCGCATCCGAAATGGAGACGCCAAAGGCCTGAATTACCCTATCGGCTTACCAGAGAAGTAAAGTAGTGATTGTACACTACTTGAACACAGCCACTGTCCAAAAGCAAAACGGCATCGACGACACGTCGTTCCTGCATTTGTGGAAGTTTGTCCTTCTAAAGGCATTTTATAAAATCTCATCGTCGAAGCGAACACTCTGTGTTCTATCTTTGATAAATGTGGTTGCCTGCCAAATTTCCTTATCTTCAAGGTAGTCGTCCTACTGAGGAATCTCTATTGTGTAATGCCGCCCACATTTTTATCTCATAACATTTTGTACTTTTATGAAAGCATTCTTTATTTGTGATGATCTGCTGGATTTTCTGTTGTTTTTCCAAATGATGTTTATGATCTGAGCTAATCAGGCATCAACCTGCTTCTTGGATAAATAACCATGGGAGTTGTGAATTTGTATATTCATGCATTTATAAAATACATTAATCATTATTTTTAATGCAGAAATCTAGTCTCCTGGAGGTGTTAGTGACGGAAGGAAGCAGATTCACAGATTGGCAAGTGATTAAAGGTGAACTGGGAGACCAAGACGCCGTAGATTAGTTGCAGAAAGGGGCTCACAGTGAGAGTCAAAGGGAACTGGTGGGTACGGGACGAAGCGTGAGGTGATGACGCGCAGCACTCTTGAAACACTGGAGGGAGGGCGATGAAACGACAGACACAGAGTCAGTTCCACACATGAGAGAGAATTATGGGATGGAGGTGGATGAAGGTGGAGGATGAAGGTTATTTTCACCCTTGTCTGTTTGTCTGTTTGTCTGTCTGTCTGTCTGACTGTGAGTGGGATATCTCAAAAAGTTGTGAACTGATTTGGATGAAACTTGGTGGACATGTTTGGTGTGTGACGAGAACTAATTGATTTGATTTTGGTGAAGATCCAGATCCGGATGCAAGAATTTTTTTTTTAAAGCGATTCTTCATCATTGAGAGATTGGGCCAAAAACTATGTACAGCACGATATCTGAAAAACTTGTGGATGGGTTGTGACAAGACAAGGTGCATGAGTTGGGTGCGAGGCAAGAACAAGCCGATTTGATTTTGATTAAGATCCGGATCCAGATCCAGCCTATCGGTGCGATACAAAACGTAAACGGTTCAGTCTGGTGAAGGTATGCGCTCTACCGAGTGCCGTTCTAGTCTTAGCATCATTTGGCTTCCGGTCGGGTTCCCACTGAGTCTGTTGTTCTTGTAAAGATTATTAAGGCTTCCAACTAATTTTGGAAGCCTTAATATTATTGTTCTAATTTGCTATTCTTCTTCTTATTATTATTAGTTATTCATTTATTTATTTTTACTCCGCCAGATTTTGTGACTTGAGTTTCTGAAAAACGGCAAGACCATTGATACTGAAACTTTGCAGAGTTATCAGACATGTTTATATGGTGTGCTGTCATGGTCGACCTATTTTGGTGTCCATCTTGGATTTAAGGAAAACCTTTAACAATCTTCTTCTCCAGAATCGCTTAACCGATCGATGCAAAACTTCATATGTGTGATCTACTACCCATGTGGGAAAGTTTACAAACTATGATGTAATCAGTAATGTGGTATGGCAGATATCTTGGATGAAAGAAAAAACATTTAAAAATAGTCTTCTACTCTGAAACTGCTGAACTGATCAATGTGAAACTTTATCGATATGATCTACTACCCATGTGGGAAAACGAACAAACAAACAAATGTGCAAGTTATGATGTCATCAGTCATTTGATATGGATTTAAGAAAAAAAACCTTTAAACATCTTTCTCCAGAATTGCTGAATGGTTCAATGCAGAATTTCATATATATGATGAACTCCCCATGAGGATTTTTTTTTTCTGAACTATGACATCATCATTCACGTGGTGGCCACCTTCGACAGAAAGAAAACCTTTAAAAATCACTCCACTGAAACCACAATGCTTCTTGGAATCCTGACACACATATCAGACGATCGAGTTCTTTACTGCAGACGTAAAGTTTGATGTTCTGACAATGTCAGACTTGGAAGTTGTTATCGCTACTCGTAATGCTCGCAGTTCTCATTTTTATTATTCCAGGTAAATGTTGTGGAGACCATTCCGAGAAAACCATGATAGCTGGCACTGCGAAACTTTAACTGGTTGTAGATACCGATGTAAACTCGTGCTTGACGGATTTTATTTTTTTGAACTTTAACATTTTTCGGCTGCCATATTGGATTTAACAAAAACCTTAAAAAAAAAATTCTCTCAAAATGCTGAACGGATCGATGTGAAATTTTTAACTATGCATGGGTATATCAGCTATCGACTATGCATGGGTATATCAGCTCGAAAAAAAACAAACAAACCATCATCAGTCAAGTTGTTTGGCAGCTATATTGGATTTTAAAAGAAAAAAAACCTTTAAAAAATCTCTCCGAAATTGCTTAACCAATCGATACGAAACTTGAAATACATGATCGCACACGCATTGGGGGGGGGGGGGGATAAAAGTGTTGAAATTTATGATGTCATCAGTCATGTGGTTTGGCAGCCGTATTGGATTGAAATGTTTTATTTAAAACCTCTCTGAAACCGTTTAACCGATCGTTGCAAAACTTTAATCGTATGAGAGCATATGCATGAGGAAGAAATGTGGAAAACTATGACATCATCAGTCACGTGGTTTGGCAGCTATATTGGATCAAAAAAGAAACCCTTCAAAAATCTTCTTCGAAACTGCTCAACTGTTTGAAACAAAATTTTTAATATATGGTTGAGTTGGCATGGCAATGAAACACACCACATTCAAGTTTCAATACAACTTGGTCTATATCCATCCATCGGGACCATACTCTGTACAGAGAGCGTCGATGCTGCCGAAGCAGTCTCCTGGGCTATTGGGCAAAATCCTGGATGCGTCGCCACTCTGACGCAGGATACTCGAATGGTTCAATCATCCCAGCAAGCTGGTACTCGTTTTGCCGACCTCAGAAGGATGACGGACTGAGTCAACCCCACCTGATATTTATTCAACTGCTGAGCGGGATTTGAACTCAGGATGCAAGGATCCCAAGCCCACCACACTAACCATTTAGCCAACACCAGGCATGGTCTGTATCAACAACACCAAAAGTACCAACTTCCCTTGGAAGCCTGTCATCACTGTTTACAGTTCAAGTTGTAGTTATTATGAGTTTATCTGGAATTTAAATTCCAGGTAAGGTATTGTCATCACGCACCGTTCGTCTGTCCGTCTGGGAGGTCTCCTATTTCGACTTCTCCGGCCAAACCGCTGGGCCAATGCGGCTGAAATTTGGCAGCAACGTCCCACTCCTGACTGGGAACAGGGATTGCAAAGCTCATTCTGGTCACATGACTTTAAGTATGTCAAAATGGCCAACTTGGTACATTTCTTTGAAAATCTTCTTCTCCGGACCCATCAGTCAGAATGCTGCTAAATTTGGGTTACAGCATTACGACATGGTTGTGATGTTAAATTGCAGAGGTGATTCCAATCACGTGACCGAAAGTGTGTCAAAATGGCGGACTTTGTAAATGTTTGGGAAAATTTCATAAATCTCTTCAAAATCATCTTCTCCAGACCCACGAGTCAGAATGCCATCAAATTTGGGTTGCACCATTAGGACAGGGCCCAGGTAAGCTGCAGGTCCAGTGTTCCTATTTTTATGAGTTTTGGGCGCTGGTGTTTTACATGCACATAAACATGAGGAGCGTTTCTTTCATTTACAATAATAACTTTCCTTTTTGTGAAATGTTCATCCTCTTGTGGTTAAGTAACTGCTGCCCAACCACACGCTGACCAGCGGTTTGACTCATCTGCAATGGATGATCCGAAGTGACGTGTGTGTTCAATATCTTGGCACTTGGTGATGCTTCTCTATGCACTTAACCAGTTATTGAAATGATTTTTTGAGTTTTCTCATCTTTCTAATTGCACACTGATGCTTTTCTCGATGGTTTTGCATTTTGTTTGCTTGTAATGCGGCATAAGTTTCTGTATCATGGTTGATGAAATGTCATGCAGGGTGATGTAACTCCCAAATGTGCTTGTTTGAGATGAGTCTTTGGGGTTGTTTAGAATTGTTTTGTAATTTATTCTCTTGTTGCTAACTTATTTTTATTTTTTTAACATAGTCAAAGCTCGTCGAAGAGCTAGAACACAAAACGGATCAGGATGCAACATAACAAAAGCAACAGCAGAAGGAGAAGGGGGAAATACCAACAGCATGGCTGAGGGAGAAAATAGATGCAGACGGGCAAACAAGAGATGCTGGTTACGATGAGGGGTCGGGGAGAAACGCAAAAGGTGGACAAGATGGATACAGAAGCAAAATTTTGGGAGGCTTGGGGGGGGGGTGGTGAGCGGCGTGGGTAACGGGTGTAGAAAAGATCATGGTTTTGCATTGGGGACGATTTGAGATGGTGGTTTGAAGAGCTGGAGGGAAGAATGAAATTGGAGAGAATGTGGAAGTTGATTCCACAGGTGGGAAAAGAGAAGAACAAATGAGTGGAGGTGAGCAGTGATCCTGGATTTAGGTAGTTTCACGAGAAGGGAGTTGATTGTGGACCATGTTTGCCCTGCAGAAAACTTGGGAGGGACAAAGCATGGAATGAGCAGAGGGTGGAAGACCAGAAAGGATGAGTAGGAGAATGAGGAAGAAAACAGAGAGACCACCGACTGCGTCTGTCTGCGATGGCGAAGTGATAGGCCCATAGACTCAGCTTCATCACGGGAGATTCCAATGATCTTGAAGGCCCTGGTTTCTGGTTTCCATGACGTCAAGCTCAGCAGGGTGTGAGGCAGGTTAGCCAGCCCAGAGGGGAGAGTAGTACTCCACCACCAAGCTATGGATGAAGGCCTTGTAGTTGGATAGGAGTTCAGGTGTGCCAAAGAAGGACTTTGCACGTCGAGGATGCCCAGTCGGTGTCTGGCTTTGGAGGCCAATTTTGAAATATGGCTTTCCCAAGAGAGATCATGGCTGAGAGTGTGACCCAGGAGTTTGAGTGACTGAACTTCTTTGAGAGGGTTGTTGAGAAAGTGGATAGGAGGGTTTGCCAGACGAGACAGAGAGACAGAGACAGAGACAGAGGGAGGTCACGGCAGAGAGTTGTTTTTCTGTTTCATGAACGAGTGATTGGATCCCTGAAATTCAGCCTTTATCCTTTTATTACCTGCTCCACAAAAAGTGGATGGAGGTTATGTTTTCACCTCTGTTTGTCTGTCTGATTGTTTGTCTCTGAGCAGAGTATCATAAAAATTTATGGACAGATTCGGACGAAACCTAGTCGACAGATTGATTGTGTGACGAGATGAATTGATTCGATTTTGGTGAAGATGAGGATCCGATAAGTTTTTATTTTTTTATTTTCCGAAGTGATTTTCCACCCTTAAGATAAAGTGTCAAAAACGATACGTAGCACGATATCTCAAAAAGTTATGGATGGATTTGAGGAAACTTGGTGGATGAGTTTGGTAGGTGACGAGAACAAGCAGATTCCATTCTGGTTCAGGTGAAGATCCTGATCCACCCTTTCAGTGGGATACAAAACGTAAACTGTTCAGCCTGGTGGAGGGATACGCTCTACCTCGTGGTGTTCTAGTTTTGTCTCCACTGGATCTTGCTTCCTCCCCAATCTGCTTCCAGTTGACATACACAGCCTGCAAGATAAACTGCGTGTGCATGCACGTACTCATTTCTGTCATTTTTAATATGTAATATGTAGATTCCATGCAAAAAATTCCCTCCTCTTCCCCCCCTTATTAATGTTTTTTCTCTCAAACTTTTACTGCCATATCTGCATCCGTATGATCTGCAGGATAGCTCAGAAATATCATATGACTTCGTCCAGGGTGCTTCACAGGTAGGGCACTGCCTCGAGTCCACTGTCATTCGGAGAAACATCAAGCTGGGTGCACCTTCTGGCAGCATTGAAATTCTGGTGGACATTAAAAATCACTCAATCATTCACAAGAGCACCGTCAGCATGACGAAATTCTATATTTTTTTCCTTCACTTGTCTCTGCAACTTTGGTGGTGTCACCAGAATCGTGTGCAGGCTTTTCCCAGACAGCACTGCTACACGTGTACTGCACAACAGTGGGACTTGCAGGCCAGGTTTTAACACTCGGTTCATTTCTCAAGAGAAAGGGTTAATGCTAATGTAAGAGTCAGTTCTTTTCTAATGGTCTACACGTACTACCTACCTCTGAACTCCTCTTGTAATGGTCTACAGTTAGGAATGCATATCATGCACACCTACCACCTACCACCTACCTGTGAACTCCTCTTCTAATGGTGTACAGTTAGGAATGCATATCATGCACACCTACCACATACCACCTACCTGTGAACTCCTCTTCTAACTGACCTTCCCAACAGCCTCATTAAGTGTTTTTTTAATTTTTTAATTGACTTGTTCCACTCGGCTTGGTCAGCACGTTTGCCGTGGAGCTTAATGTATATCTCTCTGTTTGTACCAGTTCATGGGCACATTTCATGCATTTAGCAGTGTGAGTTGTATGGGTTTAAGAATCATCACTGGAGCTAAAACTTGGAATACATGGACAGTGTAAACATGCAAAGGCATCTTCCTCATTGATTGTTTAATATGTATATATATATATATATATATATATATATATATATATATAATATATATGTATATATTGTGCATTCGACTGACCGAAGTTAAACGTTCCCTTTGAATAGTAAATCAAATCTATTTGAAAAAGTTGTGTCGAAGGAGCGTTTTAACATTTCTGGTCTATTTGTACTTTGAGTACGTACACCCATGTGATTTAAACGTCTTGGTGTGCGTGATGGATCGAGTAAACAAAATTACAGTCATATAATGAAGCCCCCCCCCGGCCCGTTGTATATACACTCGTGCCTTTTAAGAGTTACTTGTCAATAATAGATGTGGGTTTGAGGCCTTGACGTGTCGTTTAAATGTGACCCTCATACTTTTCCCCGTTTTGAACGTCTTTGTTTTTTCCATTTGACCCTGTCTTGCACTCGTCTGTGCAGTGTGTTCTCGTGGAACTGTGGTGCAAACAGGAAGGCTTGTGGTTTTAACTTTGGGTACCATTGGGACACGTTTTGTTTAAAGCAGAAGTCAGAGTGCTTATGTAATCAGGAGTGCATCATCGGAGTGTTGCTCGTGGGCAAAGTGCAGATATTGAGTAATAATTGGTGTAAGTTGAAGGGGCAGGTTGGGAGGGAGATGTGTGGAACTTGTTCCAAATGGTTAACATCGGTAAATATGTTACAATTCGAGATCTATGACAAATTTCACATTACATTTCCTCGTACTGTATATGAAGGGTATAATTTAGAGTTTGTAACCTGACAAATATAATTTGGAGAGGGAGCACATATAAATGTCACTTGATTGAAAGAACAGGTTTTTCTGCATTCTTGATTTGTAATTCTCAACCTGGGATTGTTTCTACTTTGAATGAAAATGTTATTTCTCTTCCTTTTTTCAATGGAGCTGAAAATGTCGGGTCGGGGGATCGGTACGCAGTGTTGGGTCGGGGGATCGGTACGCAGTGTCGGGTCGAGGGATCGGTACGCAGTGTCGGGTCGGGGGATCAGTACGCAGTGTCGGGTCGAGGGATCGGTATCTCCTATGTGATTTCCTATGTGATTAACAAGTACTAAAATATTAATTTTATTTGATAAAGGTGTAGTTATGTGGATAAGTTTGAGTTTAGTATTATTTAGATATGTATTTTTTGAACAAAATAATGTAAATTTTTTAATCACTCAATCGAGGTAGATCATTGAGGATGAGTAACTTCATGCTTTTTCAAAATGAACTTTGTTTTAGCTTTTTAAAATCTTTTTCCCTTTTGCAAGAGGTATTTTTAAACACTAGCGTCGATGAGGTATTTTTTAACATGAGTGTCGATGAGGTATTTTTAAACACTAGTGTTGATGAGGTATTTTTAAACACGAGCGTGGATGAGGTATTTTTAAACACTAGCATTGATGAGGTATTTTTAAACACAAACGTCGATGAGGTATTTTTAAACACAAACGTCGATGAGGTATTTTTAAACACAAGCATCGATGAGGTGCTTTTAAACACGAGCGTGGATGAGGTATTTTTAAACACGAGCGTTCGATGAGGTATTTTTAAACACGAGCAACGATGAGGTATTTTTAAACACAACGTCGATGAGGTATTTTTAAAACACAAACATCGATGAGGTATTTTTAAACACGAGCGTGGATGAGGTATTTTTAACACGAGCGTCGATGAGATATTTTTTAAACACGAGCGTCGATGGGTATTTTTTAACACGAGCATTGATGAGGTTTTTTAAACACGAGCATTGATGAGGTATTTTTAAACACGAGCGTCGATGAGGTATTTTTAAACACGAGCTTGATGAGGTATTTTTTAAACACGATGTCGATGAGGTATTTTTAAACACAAGCACGATGAGGTATTTTTAAACACGAGCGTCGATGAGGTATTTTTAAACACGAGCGTCGATGAGGTATTTAAAACACGAGCATTGATGAGGTATTTTTAAACGAATGTCGATGAGGTATTTTTAAACACAAGCATCGATGAGGTATTTTTAAACACGAGCGTCGATGAGTATTTTTAAACACGAGCGTCGATGGTATTTTAACACGAGCATTGATGAGGTATTTTTAACGAGCATTGATGAGGTTTTTTAAACACGACGTCGATGAGGTATTTTTAAACACGAGCGTCGATGAGGTTTTTTTAAACACGAGCGTCGATGAGGTATTTTTAAACACGAGCGTCGATGAGGTATTTTTAAACACGAGCGTCGATGAGGTATTTTTAAACACAAGCGTCGATGAGGTATTTTTAAAACATTAGCCTTGATGAGGTTTTTTAACACTAGCGTTGATGAGGTATTTTTAAAACACTTGTCGATGAGGTATTTTTAAACGAGTGTCGATGAGGTATTGTTAAACACGAGCGTCGATGAGGTATTTTTAAACACGAGCGTCGATGTGGTATTTTTAAACACGAGTGTCGATGAGCTATTTTTAAACACGAGTGTCGATGAGGTATTTTTAAACACGAGTGTCGATGAGGTATTTTTAAACACAACGTCGATGAGGCATTTTTAAACACGAGCGTGGATGAGGTATTTTTAAACACGAGCGTTGATGAGGTATTTTTAACACTAGCATCGATGAGGTATTTTTAAACACGAACGTCGATGAGGTATTTTTAAACACGAACGTGGATGAGGTATTTTTAAACACAAGCGTGAATGAGGTATTTTTAAAACACGAACGTGGATGAGGTATTTTTAAACACGAACGTCGATGAGTGTATTTTTAAACACGAGCGTCGATGAGGTATTTTTCAACACGAAGTCGATGAGGTATTTTTCAACACGAACGTCGATGAGGTATTTTTCAACACGAACGTCGATGAGGTATTTTTAAACACGAGTGTCGATGAGGTATTTTTTAACACGAGCGTCGATGGGTATTTTTAACACAGAGTGTCGATGAGCTATTTTTAAACACGAGTGTCGATGAGCATTTTTAAACACTAGTGTCGATGAGGTATTTTTAAACACGAGTGTCGATGAGGTATTTTTAAACACCAACGTCGATGAGGTATTTTTAAACACGAGCGTCGATGAGGTATTTTTAAACACGATCGTCGATGAGGTATTTTTAAACACAAGCGTCGATGAGGTATTTTTAAACATTAGCCTTGATGAGGTATTTTTAAACACTAGCGTTGATGAGGTATTTTAAACGCTTGTCGATGAGGTATTTTTAAACGAGTGTCGATGAGGTATTGTTAAACACGAGCGTCGATGAGGTATTTTTAAACACGAGCGTCGATGTGGTATTTTTAAACACGAGTGTCGATGAGCTATTTTTAAACACGAGTGTTGATGAGGTATTTTAAACACGAGTGTCGATGAGGTATTTTTAAACACAACGTCGATGAGGCATTTTTAAACACGAGCGTGGATGAGGTATTTTTAAACACGAGCGTTGATGGGTATTTTTAACACTAGCATCGATGAGGTATTTTTAAACACGAACGTCGATGAGGTATTTTTAAAACACACGTGATGAGGTATTTTAACACTAACGTGGATGAGGTATTTTTAAACACGAACGTCGATGAGGTATTTTAAACACGAGCGTCGATGAGGTATTTTTAAACACGAACGTCGATGAGGTATTTTTCAACACGAACGTCGATGAGGTATTTTTCACACTAAACGTCGATGAGGTATTTTTAAACACGAGCGTCGATGAGGTATTTTTAAACACGGCGTCGATGAGGTATTTTTTAACACGAGCGTCGATGAGGTATTTTTAAACCGGCGTCGATGAGTATTTTAAACATTAGCCTTGATGAGGTATTTTTAAAACGAACGTTGATGAGGTATTTTTAAACACGAACGTTGAGAGGTATTTTTAAACATGAGCGTCGATGAGGTATTTTTAAACACGAGCGTCGATGTGGTATTTTTAAACACGAGTGTCGATGAGCTATTTTTAAACACTAGTGTCGATGAGGTATTTTTAAACACGAGTGTCGATGAGGTATTTTTAACACCAACGTCGATGAGGTATTTTTAAACAGCGTGCGATGTGAGGTATTTTTAAACACGAGCGTTGATGAGGTATTTTTAACACTAGCATCGATGAGGTATTTTTAAACGAACGTCGATGAGTATTTTAAAACACGAACGTGGATGAGGTATTTTTAAACACAGCGGTCGATGTGGTATTTTTAAACACGAGTGTCGATGAGCTATTTTTAAACATGAGTGTCGATGAGGTATTTTTAAACACGAGTGTCGATGAGGTATTTTTAAACACCAACGTCGATGAGCTTTTTAAACACGAGCGTGGATGAGGTATTTTTAACACGAGCGTCGATGAGGTATTTTTAACACTAGCATCGATGAGGTATTTTTAAACACGACGTCGATGAGGTATTTTAAAAACACGAACGTGGATGAGGTATTTTTAAACAGGCGTGGATGAGGTATTTTTAAACACTAACGTCGATGAGGTATTTTTAACACGAGCGTCGTGAGGTATTTTTCAACACGAAACGTCGATGAGGTATTTTTCAACACGAACGTCGATGAGGTATTTTTCAACACGAACGTCGATGAGGTATTTTAAACACGAGCGTCGATGAGGTATTTTTTAACACGAGCGTCGATGAGGTATTTTTAAACACGAGCGTCGATGAGGTATTTTTAAACATTAGCCTTGATGAGGTATTTTTAAACACGAACGTTGATGAGGTATTTTTAAACACGAGCGTCGATGAGGTATTTTTAAACACGAGCGTCGATGTGGTATTTTTAAACACGAGAGTCGATGAGCTATTTTTAAACACGAGTGTCGATGAGGTATTTTTAAACACGAGTGTCGATGAGGTATTTTTAAACACGAGTGTCGATGAGGTATTTTTTAAACACCAACGTCGATGAGGTATTTTTAAACACGAGCGTGGATGAGGTATTTTTAAACACGAGCGTTGATGAGGTATTTTTAACACTAGCATCGATGAGGTATTTTTAAAACACGAACGTCGATGAGGTTTTTTAACACGAACGTGGATGAGGTATTTTTAAACACGAGCGTGGATGAGGTATTTTTAAACACGAACGTGGATGAGGTATTTTTAAACACGAACGTCGATGAGGTATTTTTAAACACGAGCGTCGATGAGGTATTTTTCAACACGAACGTCGATGAGTATTTTTCAACACGAACGTCGATGAGGTATTTTTCACACGAACGTCGAGAGTATTTTTTCAACACGAACGTCGATGAGGTATTTTTTACACGAGCGTCGATGAGGGAATTTTTTAACACGAGCGTCGATGAGGTATTTTTAACACGAGCGTCGATGAGGTATTTTTAAACACGAAGGTGATGAGGTATTTTAAACACGAGCGTCGATGAGGTATTTTTAAACACGAGCGTGGATGAGGTATTTTTAAACACGAGCGTCGATGAGATATTTTTAAACACGAGCGTCGATGGGGTATTTTTATCACTAGCATTGATGAGGTATTTTTAACACGAGCATTGATGAGGTATTTTTAAACACGAGCACTGATGAGGTCTTTTTAAACACGAACTTCGATGAGGTTATTTTTAAACACGAGCGTCGATGAGGTATTTTTAAACACGAGCGTCGATGAGGTATTTTTAAACACGAGCGTCGATGAGGTATTTTTAACACGATCATCGATGAGGTTTTTAACACGAACGTCGATGAGGTATTTTAAACACGAACGTGGATGAGGTATTTTTAAACACGAGCGTCGAAGAGGTATTTTTAAACACGAGCGTCGATGAGGTATTTTTAAACATTAGCCTTGATGAGGTATTTTAAACACTAGCGTTGATGAGGTATTTTTAAACACGTGTCGTTGAGGTATTTTTAAACGAGTGTCGATGAGGTATTGTTAAACACGAGCGTCGATGAGGTATTTTTAAACACGAGCGTCGATGTGGTATTTTTAAACACGAGTGTCGATGAGGTATTTTTAAACACGAGTGTCGATGAGGTATTTTTAAACACGAGTGTCGATGAGGTATTTTTAAAACAGAGTGTCGATGAGGTATTTTAAACACAGTGTCGAGAGTTTTTAAACGAGTGTCGATGAGGTATTTTTAAACACGAGTGTCGATGAGGTATTTTTAAACACGAGTGTCGATGAGGTATTTTAAACACGAGTGTCGATGAGTATTTTTAAACACGAGTGTCGATGAGGTATTTTTAAACACGAGTGTCGATGAGGTATTATTAAACACCAACGTCGATGAGGTATTTTTAAACACGAGCGTGGATGAGGTATTTTTAAACACGAGCGTCGATGAGGTATTTTTAACACTAGCTCGATGAGGTATTTTTAAACACGACGTCGATGAGGTATTTTTAACACGAGCGTCGATGAGGTATTTTTAAACACGAGCGTCGATGAGGTATTTTTAAACACGAGCGTCGATGTGGTATTTTTAAACACGAGTGTCGATGACTATTTTTAAACACTAGTGTCGATGAGGTATTTTTAAACACGAGTGTCGATGAGGTATTTTTAAACACCAACGTCGATGAGGTATTTTTAAACACGAGCGTGGATGAGGTATTTTTAAACACGAGCGTTGATGAGGTATTTTAACACTAGCATCGATGAGGTATTTTTAAACACGAACGTCGATGAGGTATTTTTAAACAGAACGTGGATGAGGTATTTTTAAACACGAGCGTCGATGTGGTATTTTTAACCACGAGTGTCGATGAGCTATTTTTAAACATGAGTGTCGATGAGGTATTTTTAAAACACGAGTGTCGATGAGGTATTTTTAAACACCAACGTCGATGAGGCATTTTTAAACACGAGCGTCGATGAGGTATTTTTAACACTAGCATCGATGAGGTATTTTTAACACGAACGTCGATGAGGTATTTTTAAACACGAGCGTGATGAGTATTTTTAAACACGATCGTCGATGAGGTATTTTAAACACGAACGTGGATGAGGTATTTTAAACACGAGCGTCGATGAGGAATTTTTAAACACGAGTGTCGATGAGCTATTTTTAAACACGTGTCGATGAGCTATTTTTAAACACGAGTGTCGATGAGGTATTTTTAAACACGAGGTCGATGAGGTATTTTTAACACAACGCGATGAGGTCTTTTAAACACGAGCGTGGATGAGGTATTTTTAACACGAACGTCGATGAGGTATTTTAAACACGAGGTCGATGAGGTATTTTTAAAACACGAGTGTCGATGAGGTATTTTAAACACCGAACGTCGATGAGGTATTTTTAAAACACGAGCGTGGATGAGGTATTTTTAAACACGAACGTGGATGAGGTATTTTTAAACACGAGCGTCGATGAGGTATTTTAACACGAACGTCGATGAGGTATTTTTAAACACGAACGTCGATGAGGTATTTTTAAACACGACGTGGATGAGGTATTTTTAAACCACGAACGTCGATGAGGTATTTTTAAACACGAATGTCGATGAGGTATTTTTAAACACGAATATCGATGACGTATTTTTAAACACTAGCGTTGATGAGGTATTTTTAAACACGAACGTCGATGAGGTATTTTTAACACAGAATGTCGATGAGGTATTTTTAAACACGAATATCGATGAGGTATTTTTAAACACGAGCGTCGATGAGGTATTTTTAAACGACGTCGATGAGGTATTTTTAAACACGAACGTCGATGAGGTATTTTTAAACACGAACGTGGATGAGGTATTTTTAAACACGAGTGTATGAGGTTTTTTAAACACGAACGTCGATGAGGTATTTTTAAACACGAATGTCGATGAGGTATTTTTAAACACGAATATCGATGAGGTATTTTTAAAACTAGCGTTGATGAGGTATTTTTAAACACGAACGTCGATGAGGTTTTTTAAACACGAGCGTCGATGAGGTATTTTTAAACACGAGCGTCGATGAGGTATTTTTAAACACGAATATCGATGACGTATTTTTAACACTAGCGTTGATGAGGTATTTTTAAACACGAACGTCGATGAGGTATTTTTAAACACGAATGTCGATGAGGTATTTTTAACACGAATATCGATGAGGTATTTTTAAACACGAGCGTCGATGAGGTATTTTTAACACGAGCGTCGATGAGGTATTTTTAAACACGAACGTGTGAGGTATTTTTAAACACGACGTGGATGAGGTATTTTTAAACACGAGTGTGATGAGGTATTTTTAAACACGAACGTCGATGAGGTATTTTTAAACACAGCGTGATGAGGTATTTTTAACACGAACGTCGATGAGGTATTTTTAAACACGAATGTCGAGAGTATTTTTAAACACGAATTCGATGAGGTATTTTAAAACACGAAGATTCGATGAGGTTTTTTAAACACTAGCGGTTGATGAGGTATTTTAAACACGAACGTCGATGAGGTTTTTTAACACGAGCGTCGATGAGGTATTTTTAAACGACGAGCGTCGATGAGGTATTTTTAACACGAGGTCGATGAGGTATTTTTTAAACACGAGCGTCGATGAGGTATTTTTAACACGAGTCGTGATGAGGTATTTTTAAACACAAGCGCGATGAGGTATTTTAAAACACGAGTGTGATGAGGTATTTTAAACACACGTCGATGAGGTATTTTAAACACGAGTGTGATGAGGTATTTTTAAACACGAACGTACGATGAGGTATTTTTAAACATGAAGCGTCGATGAGGTATTTTAAACACGAGCGTCAATGAGGTATTTTGAAGACGTCGTTCCAAAATGTTTTTTTTTTAACGTCGAGGAATCACTTGTCTTTTCCTTTGATGTCCACAGAATGGACTTTGCTTCCATTGTGTGTGATCTCCCTTTGGATAATAATCTTTCTTCATGTCATCACAGAATCGTTTGTACTAAAATGGTGTGCCTTGTTCACCTTTCTGTTCGATCAACGTTTATCGTACAATCAGGAGTATTTTTCAAATGGTGTCGGGTATTTACTTTATTTTTAAAGTGGAATACATATCATCATCATCAAAATTTCCTCTCATCGGTGAAACTCATCATCTTGCATTACATTTCCATTGTTGACCGTCTAAAAGGTACAAAGATGAAAAAAGTGTATAATGCGGCATTTATTGTGGGATTAAACAAGTTTTAACACGCTTGTTTGCATTGCACTATCAGCTTCGCTGTTGTAAGTTTGTGCAGATAATGATCTTCCTTTGTTGTTTACCTCGAAAGGCCAAGTCTATAAGTTATGATCCACTACTGGAAGGCACCCGTCACCATACCTCAAAACATCTATTGCCTTCTCCTGGCCCGACATCTTCCGCAGTCCACGAGCCTCATTGACCGTTTGAAGTATACAATCAAAGCAATTGCACATGAGCAGGAGCACAGTACGCTTCATTAAAAAACCTCGTTGTGATAATAAATATTCTCAAACACGCTTCTCGACTCATGAGAGATCCAAAACGAGAAATGAAACGTTCGTAGCTCTGTGGACGCATTAATGGGAACGCGTTGATGTCGAGTTGTGTTCAAAATGTTCTTGGAATGAGAATCGCAGTTGTCCTTTGTCCAAAG
>CM068960.1:3306855-3320743 GCA_035128595.1 Eptatretus atami
TTATTGTACACTTGATGTCCCTTGTTGTACACTTAATGGTCCTTGTTGTACAGTACACTTGATGTTCCTTATTGTACACTTGTTGATCTTTGTTGTACACTTGATGTTCCTTGTTGTACAGTACACTTGATCTTGCTCTATGTAGTGCATTTGATTTTGCTTTTAAATTCCAGTTTTGACGAATTTTCTGCACATGAAGCTCCAAACTATGATTATATGATACGCCATGTGATGCAAGATTGTAAATGGTTGATGGTGAACAGGAAACTGGGTTGGATTTGTGAATGGTCACGTCGCAGGATGCAAGGCAGTAACTGGTTGAGTTGGCAGTGTTTCACTGTGTTTTGTTTTTATATGAATGTACATTTGAGAGCGGACTGGAGTGGTTATCTAATCTTTCTTGACGTCGACACATAGTACTGTGATGTCATTTCCCCTCTTATCATTCATGCCAAAACCATGTTTAGAGTTGCTATTTTGGATGAGTCTTTGAAACCATTATGATCACGCAATGGCATTTATATCAAACGTGTGTGTGTGTCAGTCATTGTTTCATAATACTTGCAGTTGTTTCATTTTTATTATTATAATAAACTGAGTCCATGTGAACATGATGATTACAAATTTATCTGTTGTTATTTGATTCCATGTTTCACGTCATTTTAACAAAATGAAAACGTAGTTTTCATTCTCTCAGTACAAAGTATTGGGGGCAGTATCTGTAGGTGAAGAATTTTATTTGGGAGGGGAGGAGAAATATAAATGAAACAAAACTGTTTATTGCAGTATTTTAATTTGTAAACTTTGAATGCGTGTACGTTGTACAGGTAGCAATAGGTTATTGAACATATCTAAAGTTATGACAGCAAGGTGGCCGTACCGGTTCCACTTCTGTCATTTGGCGTACAGTGTAGTTGCTTTGGTGTGTTCTTGTGTGCTCTTGTGCCCTTGCGATGTGATAAGTAGTTGCAGTAGTTTTCAAAGGTTTCCAGTTTCTCATGTGTATTGATGAAACATTCAAACCTAACAAAGCGGAGGCAGCGTTGGGGTGAACACCCCTTGTTTATCTTGCTGAAACAATTTAAATCCTGTAGTGGATGGAATCCACCATTAGAGCATCTTCGATATCAAACACTGTGACATGATCATTTACTCTATTTTGTTGTATTAAACATCTGAAATGTGCAAATTTGTTTTCTTTTCCTACAGTGAAGCTTTTCGAAGTCATAAAGACAGAAAAGAAGTTGTTCCTCATCATGGAATATGCCAGTGGAGGTAAAGCTGTTAATACCAAGTTGTTGTTACTCCAAAAATGAAATTAAAAAAAAGATCAGTTTTTGAAGATCTATATTTGAAAATGAAAGCTCCATTAACTCGTATAACTTCATGACCTAGGCTTTGTCTTCCTGGATAACGGATACGAGTTAGTTATGCCTTCATTCTTGATTCATTCTTGTTTCTACTCCACTGTGGGTATTATTTTACGGGGAAAAAAACAAAATTTGTTTTCCTTGGAATGCATTTGTTAAATGTGTTTTCATCAAATCAACTGACGTTTCATTTATTACTTATTAAGCTTTGGATGACAGAAGTATGTTGATTCGCTTTGGCGGGAATGGGGTCACGTGACCATTATTAGCATCTTTGATGTTTAAATGCATGATTGAATAATGTTTTGAGTGTTAAACTTCTTCCTTTTTAGAAAGCGGAGACACTTCAATCAGAAATGTGTATTTTTAGGTTATTTCCCCGAAATAAGCTCGTAGAGTGGGTCTCGGTTCCAGGCAATCCATCCGTACGTGCGTCCATTAACATTTCACTAAAAAATCGTCTCCTCACAAACTACCCCCCGATTATGGACCAAATTTGGTACGATGCATCAGGAAAGCAAGTCCGGAGACGAACACCGCCCGGACACGTCCGGAGACTAACACCTCCCGGACACGTCCAGAGACTAACACGTCCGGAGACGAACACCGCCTGGACACAACCACTGTCCAGCTACGTCCAGAAACAAAGGGGGAGAGGGGAGGGGGGGAGAGAGCGAGAGAAGAGGTGAGGGAGGAGGGTGCTGCGCACTGTATTGGGGGGGGGGGTTGAGCGAGGATGGGACAAAGAGAGAGAGGGGTCTGAGTAGGGAGTTAGCAGAGAAAGTGTTATCCTTTAATGAAAACACACACACACACACACACACCATATATATTGGTGCTTGGCAATATTGGCAATTTTTCGGAAATCGGCTGATTGGAATCCATGTGATTACATGAGTAGCTTTCACCCTTGTTTGGGGGAATTTCATTGAATAAATAAAAAATACAATGTTGCATGAAAGACATTTCAAAGAGATGTGCTGCCAATTGTCATGTGACTGGTGGAAAAAATTTGGCTCTGTAATTTAGAAAATACGTTAATATTGTAAACGGCTCGGAAATCGGGTGTTTTCAAATATATTTTGCTTTGAAATTCACAAAGACAAACCATATAACCTTTGTAAAGCACACCGAGTCATATAAAATAACCAATTTAGAATTGCATGTACCTCGATGTGTACCTTGTAGCAACTGCCAACTGTACATCCCACTCGGGACATGAACTGTATCGCTATGGACTGTAGGGATCTTGGCAAGTGGCTTCAGCACTGAAGCAAGCTCTCCAATTAAATTGTTTATCAGGAACAGCCGACTTGGCAAGTGATAGCAATCACCAAACCATGATATTGAACACACACCTCCCAGAGACTCCCCAAATGCCAAATATGTCCGAATTGGACAAATGAACACTTTATTTATTTATTTACTTTTAGCAGTCGGAACTACTGCCAAGTTCAATTCTGGAGCTTAATTTTTGTAATTCGGCTTAGTTTAACGGATTGTCGCGGTTATGGCATGTGCGGAAATGAAATAAAGCCACGAATGCTGGAATCTCCGGGCATTTATAAGCATTGCAATGTACCGAGCGATTCGAAGCTATGGTGAACAGACATTCCATAATATGCGTGAGGAAAGTGAAAAAAAACCCTTCATCGTTGAGAAATCGTTGCGGTCTGTTCCAAGCCGAGGCATGGTTGAGCAGGCCAGAAAACATGGTGGCTTCACACACCAGTTAGGTAACCTAACCCAGGATGCACCTTTCGACCCCGTGGAGAGCGAGGTGACTGATGATGCGCCTGATGAAGGATATAATTAAATAAGGCCGTTAATTATCTTCAAAAGGGGTGTTTTAATGAACCCAAACACCCAATTTTCACTCATTCACTTCCTTGGAGTTCCCTTAGTATGCATGCTAGGTTTCATGGCTTTGGGGTTATGGAGGAGAGACACATGTTTACACTGACATTTATTGGTGTAGAATAAGGATAATTAATCCATTAATAATTTGCAAAATCTAAAGGCAAATGAAACCTTTTTGTGAATAATTTGTCTTCCATTAAAGAGTGAATAAATATGTTGCACACAAAGTTGTTGATAGTTCATGATTGGAGGAGAAGTTTCTTCCTGTACCTCACTGCATCGAGCACACAGCTAGGTCATCTTAGACTTGAACAGGGGAAATGGATTCTGTTGACTCGATCCAAGTTGGGTCGGTGACAAGAACAAACCGATTTATATTGTCGTGAGACCTTATTTTGCTTATTTACACGGAAACATTTTCAAAACAATTAGTTATGCTTAATTAAGCACAGGGCTGCGAATATAGAAGCAGGTCACGTTTTATGAACCACGAATAGCGGAACCACGAATATTGGGGTCTGACAGTATTTCAAACAAAACAAAACAAAACCTTGCATTTATTGATTTTATTTTTCATTTACAAAAGTAATCATTATATGAGTTCCCTGTTACAAGGAGCTTCAACACAGGAGGAGGCTCTTAGACCCATCAAAGCTTACGCTATGGTTGCCAAACTATGGTTGTTGGTCCTTTTTAAATGCTGAGAGTCGAGTAAGGAAGCAGCACATACCATTTTCATGTCTTTGTTGTGACTCGGCTGGGGTTTGAAGCATGTGCTATCCATTAAACCACAGAGTGATCTTGGGGTTCAAAGTCACCCCCATTTCCATCATCTGAAGTTTAAGGTTATTGCATTGTTAAGTTGTATCCATAAGAATGATTTATTTCCACCTCATGAGTTTTGGTTCCATTTAATCCATTGTGTGCTTTGTTTAGCCCAGGTTCAAGCCATAAACATCCATGCATACAGTCATAAGCCGTGTTTTGTTTGGTTGGCGTTTTTGTGATCATCCTCAAACCCCTCCAATTTTCTAAACAATCTTTTGAGGCCCATGAAAGAGCTTGCGGCAGAAGATGAGCGATCAACATGCTAATAATGGGGTGAAGAAAACAGCTGGGAAAGGATGTGTCACAAGTGTCAAATGGTCTGAGGGATAAAAACCGACGAGACAAGCTTGAAGTCTGGTGCTATTCTGTGTTTCATCACCTTGCTGATGATCGGAGGAAGGTTGACCAGTCAAATTCAGAGCATCTGTTTTTTTCACCTTGAGTAATGCTATGTTATTAGTCATCTTCTATAAAGAGGGGGTGGTGACCTTCTGTGAAGGATCTCCAGAAAAGCAGTCGAAGGGGAACAACCGGTTTAATTGCACAGGTTTGAAGAGGAGTGTTCCAAACTCCATGAGGAACAAACAATGGTGCGCTATCCTTTAAATGCCAAGCAGCACGTATCACATTTACAGTTTTTGGTACGACTCTGCCAGGGTAGGAATCAAATCACCGACCTCCCAGAATTGGAGCGGCCGCTCTAACCATGATGCCACTGGCCTAATCTAAATCTGCAGCTGAGGAAATGTTTATCATATCTTAACGCAACATCAAATTGTAGACAATGCCAGTGTTCCTTGTTAATACACCAGAAATGGTGACTCCTTTTGTAGCATGTTAGCAGTTCTTTGAAAGTGTACAGCTCGATGTAAAGTTTTGCCAACATATGATTTGATAATTTGGGAGGAGCAAATGAAGTGTGATACAGGATTTTGTGATCATCGACATTGTGATCCGAATTGAGAGAGTGAACCATTTACTGAGATCTGGGTCGGAAAGTTTACTGATTGGTTGAGATCCACAGTTTTGTGAAAAGCGTTTGCTGCTATTTTTTGTTTGGATGTCATAAAGACCATCTGTAGAATCGGAGAGCTTGAGTTTATGGAAAGGAGGCTATCGATGTCCCGAAAGAGTATCACAGATGGTGTTACTGTCAGTTAATATTACGTATGTTGAGCTTTATTTGTTACTTCCACCACCGAAGGTGGATGGAGATTATATTTTCACCCGTTTGTTTGTCTGTCTGTGAGCTGGATATCTCAAAAAGTTCTGGACGGATTCGGATGAAATTTGGTCGAGAGGTTGGGTGTGTGACGATGACAAATTGAATACATTTTGGAAAAGATCCGGACCGGGATACGAGAATTTTTTTTTTTCAGTGATTCTTCACCGTTGAAATTAAGGGTGAAAAACGATAATATGGCATGATATTTCAGACAGATTCGGACAAAACTTGGTGAACAGGTTGTGTGTGTGTGTGTGTGACGACACATTGATTCGATTTTGGTGAGGATCGGGATCCGGATATTAGAATTAAAAAAAAAGTGATTCTTCACAATTTGAGAGGTATGGACAAAAACTATATACAGCACAATACAGTATTTCAAAACTTTGTGGATGGGTTATGACAAAACGAGGTGGATGAGTTGGGTATGTGACAAGAAGAAGCAGATTAGATCCGGTTTATCAGTTGGATACAAAATGTAAACTGTTCAGCCTGGCAGAGGTACGGGCTCTTGCGAGTGCCGTTCTAGTTTTTAAACTATATTTGTTCTTGTGCTTTTCTTTTTTGTGTTGTAGTGGTTATAATGACACATCTACCACCTCATAATGCAAAATTAGTACTCCTTAATTATTTGTGGGATAAAAAGCACCGTTGACTGGTATCTGAGGGTTCTTTGGTCCCGTTTACCATGAAATCGCTCAGCTTGAAGTTAAAGTTTCGAAAACTTTCTTGTCCATTAGCTGCTTTTATTACCAAAATCTACAAAAGCCAACAATTTTAATTTATTTTCCTGGTTTTATGGTTTTACAATGTAGTCATTGCATGCTCCTCACCCAGAATTGGTGGTTCCCCTGCAGGAGAGGTCTTTGACTACTTGGTTGCTCATGGAAGGATGAAGGAGAAAGAAGCAAGAGTAAAGTTCCGACAGGTAAATTGGCTTTAGCCGTTTGAACAAGAGTTCATGTTCTAATCTCTCGTACACTCGTACAAGTCCTGCCAAGGGCTCTATGTGACTGATTCTGATAGAAGTGTTCACAAGCAAGCTTTGTATACATGCTTGTGATTGATGCTTTATTTGATGTTGCCAAAAGAATGGAGGTGCCTGAATGGAAGGTGGAGGGAGAGTTAGCTTAGCAGAAGGGAGTGAGAACGAATAGAGGTCATTGTTTGAGTTCGGGGAAACCGCTATTGTTTTGAGAGGCAGAGTGGAGATTTGGTACAGAATATAAAGAGAGGGAGCGTGAGACATGTAAAACGTTTTCTGCAAATGCTAAACGTTTGAACTAACTGTACGAGAAGGTCGGGGGAATATGAGGAGTACAAAAGGACTAGACACATTCGAGAGGATAAGGTCGAAGGTCTCCTCAAGCATGACTGTGAACTATGACCTGATGGGTAGTGTGTAGTTGTCGTACGGATTTCTACATACGTGACCATTTCCCTTAGATGGTGATGTTTCTATCTATCGAAATGCCTTGTTAAATTAAAAAAAAAATAACAACGAAAACTGTGTGGATAAAAGCGGAACACACAGACTTTATCCAAAGTCTGTGCTCAAACAAAACTATGATAAGGTTTCTCAAAGCAATACTCGTACACCCTGATCCAAAGGCCAAAAATGCATAGCCAAAGTGCAAGTCGTGTTTCTGCCTTAATGGTTTCACAAGTCGGACAAACTCATGGTCTGTGTGAAAATTGTTAAAATGCGAAAGGGGTTGTGAAGAGAAGGGTGCTCAAACCACAGGAACCTTCACTGGCAAAGGCACAAATGACAAGATAAAGGTAAAACACAGATGGAGGAAGAAAGGTCAGCAAAGATAAAGGTATGTTACAACCTATGCAAATTATCACCAATAATGAGTGGATTAACTACTCACAAGGAAGGATTTCATTTTCAGGGTTGCACAAATTTACAATGTTGTATAATCTACAAACTGTTTACTCAAAAACTTTTCAGGTAACCCATTTGGATTTGCGTTAGCAATTTCTTTGGAAAACAATCTATACTAATAAGTGTGTGTGTGTGTGTGTGTGTGTCCGTCCATAAATCCTAGCAGCCGGAAACTTTGCATGCATACGAAGAAAACTCCAGGGAAGTTCATGGGTGAAAATTGGTTGTTTGGGTTAATTAAAACACCCCTTTTGAAGATAATTAACGGCGTTATTTGATTATATCCTTCATCAGGCACGATCCTCGGCCACCTCCCTCTCTGGGGTCTTAAGGTGTTTCCTGGGTAACCTTGCTGGAGTCTGAAGCCACCATGTTTTTTGGCCTGCTCAACCATTCCCTGACTTGGAACAGACCGCAATGATTTCTTAACGATAAAGTTTGTTTTTTTATCACTTTCCTCACTCGTATGATCGAATGCCTGTTCATCATAGCTACGAATCCCTGAGTACATTGCAGTGCTTACAAATGCCCGGAAATGCTAGCGTTCATTTCCGCACATGCTAGAACCTCGAGAATTTCTTAAACTGAGTTGAATTACATCATGCAAGCTCCAGATTTGAACGTAGCAGCAGTTCCGATTCCGAAATTTCGTCCAATTCGGACATTGCTTGAGTGTTTCCTGGTGCATAGTTTTATTGACAGCAATTGGTAATCACTTGCCAAGCTAGGCATTCCGTTGGAATTGGCTTGAGTGATTAAGCCACTTACCGAGCGCCCTACAGTCGATAGCGGTACAGTTCGTGTCCCGATCGGGATGTACATTCGACATTTACTACAAGGTAGAGGTACGTATACAGCGCACACGGATGTGGTACACATGGGGAGATTTGGATCTGTCGAGACTCTCCGCGGGTGTCGTCTTCTTCTTCTTGCGTATGGCATCTTGGCAGCCGGGTAGCTATCATTTTATTGGTGCGTGACGTGTCGCTGATGCTGTGCCCTACACCAGTACATTGGTACTCATTTCTCCGACCGATATTTCGAAGGATGACAGGCTGAGTCAACCCCACCTGGTATTAATTCAGTAACCAACAGGGCTCAAATTCAGGACCGTAAGATCTCAAGCCAACCACTCTCTCCACTGAGACAACACCAGGCTTTCCATGGGTGTGTGGACATGCCATGCCTGTTACGGGAGCCGTGGGGGCAAAGTTTCATCCCGTATCTTATTGATATTTTATCAGGTTTTCCTTTGTCCTCACAACTATTTATAAAGCATTTGGTTATCTGGTGTGCTTTACAAAGCTTATATGTTTCTCTTTGTGAGTTTCAAAGCAAAATATATTTGATAACGCCTGATTTCTGAGCAGTTTGCCGTATTAACGTGTTTTCAAAATTACTGAGCCAAATTATTTTTTCCACCCGTCGCATGCTGCTGTTTATAAAGATCAATGTTTGTGAACATATCCCTGAAACGTCTATATAAATGTTTTTTGGGGTTTTTTTCGATGAAAGATATTCAAGGTTTTTGGGTTGAATACAGTACGTATTGCTGTCGGTAATCACACTGACTCCAACCTGCCGATTCCCGAAAAATTGCCGAAATCAGCCAGGCATGTGTATGCGTGCGTGTGCGCTCGTGTGCTTTGTTCATAAAGCATAGCATTCTCTTTGCGAACTCCCCTGGTCCACCCCACTATCTTTGTCCTTTCTTTTCTCGAGCCCCTCACCCTCCTTCCACACCTCTCTCTCTCTCTCTCGACATGTCTGGCCGGTCAGGGATGGGAGCACGTGCCGGAGCAGCGCGTCGCTGCGTCCACTTTCTGCCGGTACTCTAGGCGTGTCCGTCTGGCCATCCCCCAGGCAGATGCCTGGCCCATCCCCATCTCCTTGAGATGCTGATCAACCTGCTGCAACCACAAGGCACGTGGTCGGCCCATTGCCCCTTCCACTCACGAGACTCCCTCGCTAATATAATCTGGTGAGCAGGGTCAACGTCAGGAAAACGAACCGCATGTCCATACAGCCGCAGCTGACGCTCACGGACTATCCAGGAAACAAATCTCATTTGAGTCTCTCTCAGCAACCACTAGTTGGACACAATGTCCGACCAGCGATAGCCAAGGATTCTCCGAAGAGACCTGGTACCAAAGGAATTAAGTCTCCGTCTCAGATCCCTGGTCAGAGTCCAAGTCTCACATCCGGAGAGCAAGACTGTGGAAGCACCAACGACTTGAAGACTTGGACTTTCGTCCTCTTGCACAGGTACCGGCAGCACCACACCCATGATCCAGTAAATCATTGACTTCCCAGGCTTGACCCAGACATCTGTTGACCTCTGGCTCACAGCCAGCAGAGACATGAATGTCACTGCCAAGGGAAGTGAATCTCTTGCTGACCTCAACATCCTCACCACAAACAGGTACAGGCAAAATATCAGCATCCAATATGTCATTGAAAGCCTGTATGTTAGATTTGACTCAGGAAACCCGAAAACCATGCGGCTCCGACTCCTAATTCAGCACCTCGAGAGCCCCCAAAAGGATATCCAGAGTCTCCGCAAAGATGACTGCATCATCTGCGAAATCATGGTCAGAGATATTGACATTCCAAAACGATGCACCGCAGCTTCATCTCTCCAACATCCTCCCCAGAATCCAGTCCATACAAGTACTGAAAAGTGTGGGGTCAGTACACACCCCTGATGAACTCCAGTAACAAATGGAAATAGGTTGCAGATGGTATCAGCACATCTCACAGCACTCTCAGTACAAGAGTATTGTTCAGACAACAGATTGATCAGATTTTGTGGTACCCCACGAAGACCAAGAATCCTCCGGAGTGCATCCCGATTCACTGAATCAAACACTTTGTAGAGATCAACATAGGCTGCAAGCAGCCCTGCTGAAACTCTCGTCTGTGTTCGGTGAGGTCCTGAAGGGCAAGGATACGGTCAATCGTTGACCTCTTTGGTGTAAAGCCTGACTGCCCTGGGCACTGTTGCTCAAGCAGATGGTGGTGAACCCTTTCAATAATTATCCGAGCAAAGACCTTGTGCGGCACTGAGAGCAGCGTCACCCCTCTTTAGTTGTTGCAGTCCTAGCGATCACCTTTCCCTTTCCAGAGAGGGACAACAAGGCCCCTCTTCCAGTTAGTTTGGATGACGCCTGTGTTACAGGCAGAACACAGAACTGCATGCAACGACATGAGTGCAGCATTTCCACCAGCCTTGAGAAGTTCAGCATGGATGCCACAGATCCCAGGAGCTTTACCCCATTTCAACCGATTCACCGCATCCTGTGTTTCCACAAACGAAGGTGGACCACAGTTGATTGGTGGGTCAGAAAGAGGGATTGTAACACCCCTGATATCCAACTCGACAGCTGGTGGATCAACCTGGAACAGCCACTCAAAGGAACCGGCCCAGCGGGCCTTCACTTCTGACTCCTCAGTCAAGAGCCCACCACCCTCTGTTCAAACTGCATTACATCGAGGGACAGGCTTGGAGGAACCCAATGCATGAATTCCCCTGTATGCAGGAAGAGAATCACCTGACCACAGTTGATGCTCTACCCCCTCACAGATTCCTCGCACATAGGCCTCCTTGTCCACCCTTGGAGCACGTAAAGTTTTATGCCTCCATCCCCTGAACAGCTCAGTTCTGCCATTAAGCTTTGCCCTGCGACTGGTCAATGGTATCCATGGTGCCTTGAGAGACAAAATTATTCTTCGCCCGATGGTGAGTTCCAAGACATCCACCAGCAACATCAAGGATGGTGGGTGGTCTTGAAGGCATTCCACAACTCTCATTATTCCAGCACACATTCCACAACCTAAAGCACCCAGACCTCCCAAATCCCCACTCAGCCTGTTCGCAAACTCCTCAGCTTCCCTCTCATCCTTGAGCTTGCCAACATCCAGCCTAGGCTGGGATGGTACCATTCTCCTGGATTGAAGCAGAAACTTCAAAGTTGGTACCACAAGCCTGTGGTCGATATTGAGGAACTGAGCACTCCGGTAGACCCTGCTGTTCTGGATCATTTTCCAGCAACCATCAACGAGCACGTGGTCAATCTCCTTTGCCACACCGCCAGCGTTGGAATACCAAATCCAGCGATGAGCTTGTGGGCGCTGAAACCATGAACCAGCCACCTTAAGTCCAGGGCTTCTTGCAAATTCAAGGAACTTCGTGCTATTCAGGTTCTCAGTTCCAGACCCATGGGTACCAACACATGTCTCATAACCATCCCGATCAGTTCCAATTGATGCATTGAAATCCCCCAAGACAGGAAGAGTTTCTCGCCTGCGGCACTGATCAACCAGACTCAAGCGTAGCAGAGAATGCGTCCTTCACGGTGAGATCACTCGCCTCAGTCGGAGCATAAAGAGAGACCAGGGAGATGATACCCAAGGAGTGACGAATCCTTCGTCTCATAATACACTCGTTGACCGGTGTTACCTCATTTATCATTTGAGTCGGCTTATTGGACACAGCTACAGCAACTCCTTGGGCATGGTAACCATCAGAGTGACCAGACCAATAGTATGTGTAACCACCCGCCATGATCTCACTGCAATCCAGTCGCCGAACCTCAGAGAGTGCTGCAATACCGATGTCCTAACGCATGAGCTCAGATTATAACAGACAGGTGATCATCCTCTCTTTGGGATAGGACATTCCGGGCACCCACCCAAAGGGACCGCCTCAGGTTAACCAAAGGAGACTGCCGTCTGGTGGACGACACCTCAGCACCACCCTGACACACACTTCCGCGATCTGACCCGGGAAGGTTACCCCGTGGTTTCCCTCCTATCCTCAAAGAGTGGGGGTCACGAAGGCTTTGCCCCAATCCCGTCATCCGGTGAGCTGTCCTGTGGAGTGCACCTGCACAGGAGGTACTCCCTTGGAGTAGGTTTTCAGATTTCTTTGCGTTTTTCGTATGTTTTGCGGAGTGAAGGGTTTTACGGTAGCCGGAGTGCAAATCCTGCCACCACCCTCCTAATAAAAAGTAACCCAACTGCAGGAGGACATTCACAGACATGTAGGGCACTAGATATGGATGACCGTTGGCTCACAAGGAGCTCCTCCACCCTTTGACAGGTTTTGTTTTTAATCCTGCTGGGTGTCCATATCATATACCCTCCTCACGAGGAAACCTGGTGGGGGAGACGGTTTTGTCACCGGCAACGCGACCATGAAACAGGTCAGTACAGGTTTGCATGGTACCTGTAGCAAGTCACAGATCTAATCTGGCCTGACCTGACAATAGTGGTTATCGCCATATGTGTCTGGACGGTGGTTTTGTCCAGGCGGTGCTCGTCTCTGGATGTGTCAGTGCCGTGTCTGTCTCCGGACGCGTCGGGGCGGTGTCTGCCTCTGGACGCGTCGGGGTGGTGTCTGCCTCCGGACGCGTCGGAGCGGTGTCTGCCTCCGGACGCGTCGGAGCGGTGTCTGCCTCCGGACGCGTCGGGGCGGTGTCTGCCTCCGGACGCGTCAGGCGGTGTCTGCCTCCGGACGCGTCGGGGCGGTGTCTGCCTCCGGACGCGTCGGGGCGTTGTCTGCCTCCAGACGCGTCGTGGCGGTGTCTGCCTCCGGACACCTTGGCGTCATGGCTGCCAAACACCATCGTACACAATACGAGTTTGGTCTCTCATAGCAACGACATGCTTACCACAATCCAATAGCTCCCCACAAAGTCCAGTGTCCATTTGGTAAGCGTGTAACACAACAGCTTACCAAAACACTTGTTTCACTTGTGATCATCATGACAGACCACAAATCTAAAATCTCTACCCGACTCTGCATGTGTTCCATTAGAATACACCATTTACCATCATGATCTTAAAAACAAATACCTGACATGAGGTATGAGATATTTTCTTTGTTCAGATGTTGAAAAATGAAGATATCATCACCTCGGCCCAATTTGGATTTTTTTGACCACTTGTTTTGCCAGAGTGACAAATGTGTTTCGTGATACATTCGCTGTGTAACTAACCGACGTGTGAAAGAAAGGACCGTTCATGCAATTTCTGCAGCCGTGCAGTGGGAGAAAAATGTCGACCCAAAAGAATCATTCATCCAGGTATAGATCTTCACAGAGCATCACCATGGACCATTTCCCCAAAGTGCAATGACCGTGTGTATTGGCACAGTTATGTATCAACCAAGTTCCTCCGTGGCACTGTTGCAGTTGCAGGCAAAAACGCTAGTTATAACTATAGTATACTAGCGCGGCGTGATTACACATTGTGTAAGCATACGAACCGTGCTTCCCCATTGTCTTGGGTCGCTCACCTGCATTTTTTTCTCATTTATTTATTGCTTTCATTTATTTATATTTTCATTTATGGATGTTGACCGACGATTCTAACATTTTTTTTTCCGGTGCATCAGCTTCGATGTCCATCGGCAAACAAAATTTCAGCTTTCTACGTCACCTGGAAGGTACTGATCTTTAATATCAGTCAGTCAGTGAGTCAGTGGTTAGAAAAAGATTCTTTTTTAAAATTTAATATATACACTGTCGAGGCTCGTCTGAGAGCTAACACACAAAACATACAACAAGGGGAGCAGGACACAAGGGATAAGGGGGGAGGGGCGGGAGAGGGAAGGACAAAACAGTGGGGAACAGAGACATTAGGAGATCTGTGTAAGAGAGAGGGATGGGACGGGGAACATGGGGAATAGAAGATGGACATTACAGGGACTTT
>CM068960.1:3325544-3337331 GCA_035128595.1 Eptatretus atami
AAGAGAGCAGATCCTCTGAAATGTCTCCAAAAAGAACCTCCTCTGAAAATGTCTCCAAAAAACAAACCTCCTCTGAATATCTCTAAAAAAGAATCTCTCTAAATATCTCCAAAAATACCTCCTCTGAAATATCTCCAAAAAGAACCTCCTCTGAAATATCTCCAAAAATAACCTCCTCTGAAATGTTCCAAAAAAAGAACCTCTTCTGAAATGTCTCCAAAAACAAACCTGCCTCTGAAATATTTCCAAAAAAAAACCTGAAATATGTCCAAAAGAAGTATTAACCTCTGAAATATTTCTAAAAATAGCCCATAGGAAATATTTCCGAAAATAACCTCCTCTGAAATATTTCCAAAATAACGTCCTCGTGAAATATTTTCCAAAATAACCTCCTCTGAAATATCTCCAAAAGAAACCTCTCTGAATCACCAGAACGCTATTTTATATGCTCAGAGTGGGGTGGAGCTCCTTAGCATGCCCAACAGGTTGTAACCGTGCTGTGTGCCAACTAATTTCTACCCCTCATGTTCCGGTGTGCCCGTTTCAGTTGGCCGCAGACTTCGCCTGCGTTCTGACGTTTAACATCACCTGACATGCAAAAAGCCATCACCGGAAATGGCGACATTCATCTTTGAGGTGGCATGGGCCGATCTCGCGGAATTAACGGGGCAGATTGCATTGTTGCTTCCACATGGTAGCGCAAGCATCTCTGGAGGGTCGCGGATGGTTCCCGCCCAGGCAGCACGATGGTGGATGCTGTTTGTCGATCAAAGGCGAGTGGGCTGAGATGGTGGTGGAGCATTGTTTGGAACAAGCGCCGCTTGTGGAGAGCGATTGTTGAGGCTGAAGTGGATGCGTGGGAGCAAAGCCGAGGCGAATAGGTTGGACGATAAGTTCTAGCGGACAGTTTCCTTGGAACTCCACGGGAAGAGTCTCTGCTCTGAACATGCACTGTAAAACTGTGGGACCTTGTTATAGAAAGTGTGTCTTTTCTAAATCAATGTCATCAAATTGACGTGGCCTCAGGTGGACTCCAAATCAGTGTGCAGACATTTCAAGGATGATCAAAAGGAAATTGGATGCACGCTGAGCTCAATTCCACACACGCCCCTTCAATCCACTCTCCCTGCAGGTCTCCAAAAACAGCTGTTCATCACGCATCTCTTATCTTCCCCCATCCAAAACCGAATGATTTTTCGACCCCCGTTAATCAATCCGCAATACCCACCTCATCAAATTCCTTGCTTTCTTCTGAATTTTTGGAGTGCCATGGCAAAGGGGTTGAAATACTTATTGACGCAAGGCAATTCAGCTTTCATTTTACTTTGTTAAAAATTGCTAAAAAACGTATTTTCCTTTTTATTGCAGGGTATCTGGTGTACAACGTGCGTAAAAATTTAAATTAATCCATTTTAAACTCAGGCTGTAACACAACAAAAGTGGGAACTGTGTGGAATACTTCCTGAAGGCCTGCAAGCTAATGAGGTGGGGCGTGTGCAGTTCGATGGTTTCAAATTAAAAAGATAGAAAAAATTGGAAGAAAAGTGGAGAAAACCTAATTCCTCACCACATATCCCTTTGTAGCCACATTAGACAACAAGGGATGGAACCCATACCTGCAACAAGTACGAAAGAAATAAGCTATCTCGGGAACTGCTATCTGTTGGTTGCCATTACTAGGAGTTACAGCTTCGCAGAACCGTGACAAATAGAATAATATGGAAATCTGTACCTGGACCTGGGGATTAATCACGCTAATTAATTTCCTATGAAAAAGGTTACAAAGGAAAAAAATGACCCACTCCATTTGTTTATCCAAAACATACCGATTGGTTCCATTTCCTAACTATCCATATTAAAAGATCTTTAAAAGGTCCACAGAATCAGATTTTTTTTGATGTAATATTGATTTTTAAGTAATAAACAAAGAACTGAACATGGGTTTTTATTCTGTTCCTTTTTTTTTGAAAGTGTCAAAGTTTTAAAATGCCAACTCGGCGACACAAACACCCCTTAAAAATTCCAGAAAACTGCCATAATCATTACGGTCATTTTCTGCGTGACGTAGTCGAGGGAACAGCCGTCTCAGTACGCAATGGATAATGGCTGCACACAACTCGCATTCAGACTCGTCAGAAGTGAATTTGACGAATAATTTTTCTGATAAAGAACGCCTTAGATATTGACGATAGTGCAAAATCACGCGATGTCGAAGGTGCTGTCAGACGGTACAGGCATGAACCCGAGGTGGAAACCGGGATGACATCGTTCATGAAAAACCTGGCGTTCACACAATCGGGATGACGTTGAAGAAAGAATCTGCAATAACAACTGGAAAGTGGTAAATGTGGAGTTTCATGGCATTTTGATGTAACACTTCTCTGTATTTCTTGTAGTAACTATAACGGTACACGGTAGAGTGCGTGCCTCTGCCAGACTGAACAGTTTATACTTTGTATCCCACTGATGACTTTATTGAAATTCCATCACTGCGATTCCAACCCAAACACACTTAATCTCATGCAAATGAAAGCAATTGAACATATTTTGAAATGATTACATCACTCTGAGCAATTGGTGTGACGACGTCATTACAGGGATTCAAACTCTACCTGGCCTTATTGACAGTACACTGTAGGCCTACCGCCTTTACTATTCCAAATATAGTTCGTGGTAACTGAAAAAAACAAGAGGGTAAATAGCATACCAGGCTTAAGGTACGAATATGGGGAGGGCTGTATTCATTGAGCATTACAAGTAATATTTCAGAGGGTGTCTGTTTAAATGTTATGGAGTGTGAGAGGGGGGTGGTGGTGTCAGATTTGGGCAAAAAAAAGTCATATCATTTGTGAATAGCCCCTGATAAGTTTCTGTGAAGTTGGTGATAGCATGATAGGGGAGCAGAAAATGTTACATGTTCTGCTGTTTCAATGAGGGAATGCCCGTTTGCCTTTATAAGTGGGAGGAGGTGACAGTAAAGATGGACAGTTTGGAAAGGGGGAGGTGGATTGAGGACTTTTGGTGGAACATTGGGTGGGGGGGGGGTTGAAGGCTTGAGTGCGGGTAGGGAATCGATGCTTAGGGTTGGGAGGGAAGGTGAGGACTTGGGGTTGGATTGGGGGGGGAGGGAGGAAATCAAGGGTGTGTGTGTGTGTATGTCACTGTGGGGAGGGGTGAAACAATCACCCGATGTTAATGTCCTGGTAAATAATAAGTGACAAAACTCAAAGTAGAAGTCAGACAATAATACTATTACAGTCTCCAACTTGTAGACCCTTTTGATGTCGAGTATGTGTCAACTTGCATCGCGCACAGCTTTTTCGCCAGCGCTGAACGTTTATGCCTGCCATGCCTGGCCGCGCTAGCCGGTGGAGCACACAGCCGCAAATCACAAGCATTACAATGACAAAGTTGTTGTTGCTGTCAAACTATGCACCATGGTCATGGAGATTAAACATAATTTCATAGTGTTCTCAGTTTCTGAAGATTATCTATTTGCTTGGCACAGAGAAGTCTTATATGTATTACTATTAGCCGTGGTTACGGCTGTATGCCTGATTCGGCTGTACCTGCACGTATGTCTGATGTGTAATGTAGAAAGTTACTGATTGATAATTAAAGTGGTGGCGACAATGCCGTTGTTAACTATAAATGTGACAAAAATAAATAAATAACACCACTTACCCTCAGTTTTGCGTGGTTTTCACAGCTGTTCTGTCCATTTTCTTATTTTTCAATGGATTTAAATTAACATATCTCGAATCTTCATGAGGATCGCATTGGCTGTCAATCACTTCAATTTACTCATCCAAACTGGGAATACAGGCTGGTGTCGTACGAATAATTTTCAAAATGGGTGTGGCAAATAACACTTGAAGCAGTTGGCCCTGTGCCACTTTCCTCTGGTCAGTTTTACCTTCGCTATCGACATTTTCCTTACAGCCGCATCTTTTGAAAACATGCACGCACACACCATCTTTTGTTGTAGTGCTAACCAGCAACAATACATCCAGATGGCATTCTCAGTACTTTTCAGAGTTAAAAGTATGTAGGTCAGGTCAGGTATGAGACCATGTGCCGGAGCAGCGCGTCGCTGCGTCCACTTTCCGCCGGTACTCCAGGGGCCTCCGTCTGGCCATCCCCCAGGCAGATGCCTGGTCCATCTCCATCTCCTTGCAACCACAAGGCACAAGATCGGCACATTGGCCTCCTCCACTCACGACGCTCCCTCGCTGAGAGAATCTGGTGAGGAGGATCAGCGCCAGGAAAACGAGCCACATGTCCATACAGCCGCAGCTGATGCTCATGGACGATGCAGGTAACAAATCTAATCTAAGTCTCTCTCAGCAACCGCTCCTTGGAACACAAAGTCTGAACCAGCGATAGCCAAGGATTCTCTGAAGAGACCTGGTACCAAAGGAATTAAGTTGCCGTCTCAGATCCCTGGTCAGAGTCCAAGTCTCACATCCGTAGAGCAAGACTGGAAGCACCAAGGACTTGAAGGACCTTCTGCACAGGTACCGGCAGCGCCATACCCCATGATCAAGTGAATCCATGACTCCCGGGCCTGACCAGACGTCTACTGAACTCTGGCTCACAGCCAGCAGAGACATGAATATCACTACCAAGGAAGTGAATCTCTCCACGACCTCAACATCTTCGCCACAAACAGGTTCAGACAGGATAGCAGCATCCAAGATGTCATTGAAAGCCTGGATCTTAGTTTTTGACCCAGGAAATCCATTCCCAGCGGCTCCGACTCCTCATTCAGCAACTCGCGAGGCCCCCAAAAGAATATCTAAGGTCTCCACAAAGATGACTGCATCATCTGCGAAATCAAGGTCAAAGGTCTTGACATTGGAAAGATGCACCGCAGCTTAATCTCTCCGACATCCTCCCCAGAATCCAGTTCATACAAGTGCTGAAAAGTGTGGGGGCCAGTACACACCACTGATGAACTCAGTAATAACTGGAAATAAATCAGAGATGATACCACCACATCTCACAGCACTCTCAGTCCAGAGTCTCATTCAGATACAGATTGATCAGTTTTGGTGGCACACAAGACCAAGAATCCTCCAAGGGCATCCCGATTCACTGAATCAAAAGCTTTAACGAGATCAATAAAGGCTACTAGCAGCCCTGCGAAACTCTCATTGCTTTCAGTGAGGACCTGAACAGCAAGGAGACGGTCAATCGTTGACCTCTTTGGTGTAGAGCCTGACTGCTCTGGACGCTGTGCTCAAGCAGATGGTGGGAACCCTATCAATAATATCCGAGAAAAGGCCTAACCGGCATTGAGAAGCAGTGTTACCCCTCGGTTGTTGTAGTCCTGGCGATTACCTTCCCTTTCCAGAGAGGGACAACAAGGCCCTTTTCCATTCAGTTGGGATCAAGCCTGTTTCCAGGCAGAGCACAGAACTGCATGCATGACATGAGTACGCATTTCCAACAGTCTTGAGAAGTTCAGCATGGATGTCACAGATCCCTGAGCTTTAACTCCATTTCAACCGGTTCAGCGCAGCTGTGTTTCACAAACGAAGGTGGATCACAGTTGATTGCAGGGTCAGCAACAGGGATAGCAACACCCTGACATCCAACTCAACAGCTGGTGGATCAGCCTGGTAGAGCCCTCAAAGTAACCGGCCCAGCCGGCTTTCACTTTGGACTGCTCTGTCAAGAGCCCACCACTCTCCGCTCCACACCGAGGGACAGGCTTGGACGAATGCAATGTGCGAAATTCCCTGTAAGCAGGACGAGAATCACTGACCACAGGTGATGCTCTACCCCCTCACACATAGTCTCCTTGTTCACCCTCAGCGCACGTACATTTTTATGCCTCAGCTCCCTCAACAGCTCAGCTCTGCCATTCAGCTGGCCCTGCGACTCTAGTCAATGGTATCCAGTGTATGGAGACACAAAATTCTTCTTCGCCGATGGTGAGTTGAAGACATCCACCAACAACATCAAGGATGGTGGCCTTGAAGGCCCTCCACAACTCTTAAGGATTCCCCAAAGCACCAGACCCCCAAATCCCCACTCAGCCTGTTCGCAAACTCCTCAGCTACCCCTTCATTCTTGCGCTTCCCAACATCCAGCTGAGGCTGGGATGGTACCTATTCTCCCAGATTTGAGCTGCAACTTCAGAATTTCTCAAACAAGCCTGTGGTTGGTATTGAGAACTGAGCACTCCGGTAGACCTGCAGTTCTCGATCATCCTCAAGGCCATCAAAGAGCACATGGTCAATCTCCTTTGCCACACCAAAGCATTGAAATCCCAAGTACAGCGATGAGCTTGTGTGGCAATGAACCATGAACCAGCGACCAAAGTCCATGACTTTTTGCAAAGTCAAGGAACTTATTGCTATTCTCGGTTCACAGTTCCAGACCCATGGGACCAACACACATCTCATAATCCCTATCAGTTCCAGGTGATGCATTGAAATCCCCCAAAGTCGAGAAGAGTATCTCGCCTGGGCAACGATAAACCACAGACTCGAGTGTGCATAGAAGCGTCCCTCACGGTGAGATCACTCGCCTCAGTTGGAGCATATCCAGAGACCAGGGAAATGAACCCAAGGAGTGACGAATCCTGAGTCTCATTAATACACTCATTGACTGGTGGTTCCTCAATTTCATTGGAGTCACCATATTGGATGCAGAAACAGCAATTTCTTGGGCATGGTAACCATCAGTGGTGACCAGAGCAAGAGTAGGTATGGCCACCGCCATTATTCGCCACTATCCGGTCTCTGGACCTCAGACAGTGCTGTAATACCGATGTTCAAATGCTTGAGCTCAGATGATAACAGACACAGGTGGTCATCCTCTCTTTGGGATAGGAACATTCCAGGCACCCAGCCGAAGGGACCGCCTCAGATTAACCCAAGGAGACCGCTGCCTGGTGGATGACACCTCAAAGTAACACATGTGCACTCGTCCGTTTGTTGAGAACGTGGTGAAGGAATGATTCATCTGACCACATCACATTTCGCCACTGCTCGTTAATCGATTACTTTGTGCTCTTTGCACCACTGACCTTGCAAATGTGCATTTCCAGGTGTGATGAGGGCTTGTTGCACAGCAACCAGAGTATGGTATCCCGCTCTGTGGAGTTTCGGAGGACCGTTTTTGATGAAACTGGCTGCTCGCGCCCCATGTTGAAATGTATAGTCAATTGATCTGCAGTTGCTCTCCTGCTTTGCCTTGCACTTCAAATTAACGCACGGATATCACCATCGTAGAGTGTGCACTTCTGCCCATTGCAGCACTTTGCTGATGATGTCTTTCCCTCAGAGTTGCATGCCTACATCACCTTGGACACCGTTGCTGGTGAACCATCAGCAAGTTGAACTGTCTGTCACTGAAGCGCCTGCCAAACACGCCCCAACAATCACCTCTCTTACAGTCACAGAGGTCTGCTCTTGCAACAATGCCAGCCAAAATGACAGGCAACCAGGCCTGTGCAGTATTTCTATACATGACCATAAGCACATTGGAATGTCATTTGCTTACCACATGGACCACACCTGTGTGGAAGCCGTTGCTTTCAATATACTTGCTGTTGTCCCCATTTCCCCAGGTGTTTCATTTTTCTCCACTACTTGCATATATATATATATATTGTTACGGATTTCAGAATCCGGTCTGATGACTGCATCCACACATCCAGGGTCCTCAGACAGTTATTTCCTTAAATACATGTTCAGATTAGCCCCATCCCCATGTCTAATGGGATCTTAAATGTGATGCGTTGAGAAAGGTGAAGAATAGATCCCCTCTCTTATGGGAAGCATTTTTTGTTACAATAGACACGTTTACACACATTTCTTTCGCGAGCGCTGACCCGACTTCCCGCCTTTATTTTTGGCGCCCCGCCTGATAAGCATCTGCTCTTTGTCTCTTTCCTGGCATTTTGATTGATTTTGCTTTGAAATTCTTTATTTACCTCAGAAAATAAAAGGTTCTTTTTATTTATTTATTTATTATTAATAAATTCTTTGTCGATTTCCAACCTGTCCCTGTTACCCTAGGAGATAGATGGCTTTAATCAGAATTTTGGGTAAGGATGGTATGATAGGCCTAATTTATGTAAAAAACGGTGCTGAATCCAAAAAAAGCAGTCTTATTGACCCCACTCAAGACAAAATGACCATTTTAACCCCTTTTTGACCAAATATGACCATATTTGGTCAAATTACGTTGGTAGTGGGTTTTATCAGAATTTTAGGTCAGGCTGATTTGACAAGCCTACTTATGTAAAAAAGGGTGCTGATTCCAAATAAAACCGTCTTATTGACCTCATAAGACAAAATGACAATCTTAACCCTTTTTGGCCAAATATTCCCTTACCGTCAAATAGTGGGTTTAATCAGAACTTTAGGTAAAGATGATTTGACAAGCCTATTTTAGGGAAAGAGGGTGCTGATTACCAAAAAAGCATCTTATTGACCCTATGTAAGAAAAAATAACTATTTTTGGCCAGTTTTTGGCCAAATATGAATAGGCCCCAGTGTTGAATATTGTTCTGGGAAATATCAATATTTCAAATATTGATATTTGCAAGCTTTCCATTTACCCTTTCAATTTACCACATTCAATTAGTCATTTCCATTATCATCGTCATCACTGTCTTCTTCATCCTCTGAATCATCATCAGTAATACAATCATTGTTATCATCATCCTCATCTCCATCTGTGACATCTTCTGGTTCCATGGTTTTAGAAAGAATAGTTGGCATCTTACTGCCGGTAAACCAGAGTGGTACAAAATCTCCGTTGACCTCTTTCCGCAGTCATGATACATTGATTCATCATAGTTGTCCCAAGCTGTGTTTGTGCTTAGTCCTTTGCTTGCTTGCAGGCCATCAGGAAGAACTCTGTTCTTCTCAATAATGTCAGCGGCAATTTGGGTCTCATATTCTTCTGCAGTATGATATCCTATACAATGGCCAAAGCGATTATAATTTCCTGAACCTTCCTGGAGCCAGTAACACTCTTCAAACCCATGCCCAGCAGCATGTGTTTCGATGGCTTCACTGTCCATTAGTAGTTTTGTAGATATCATCCTCAGCTGATGATTCAATATGCCGCTCCACTCTCTCACTGGCGTCATCTTTGAGCCGGTGTACAGAATCCTATAGAACTCTGATATTTGAGTAGTTATATTTGTAGACTGACCATCATGGATTGCTTCCACTGTGATTGGATTTGGGGTTTATTCTCTCGGAGTTTCTGGATCTTCCCCCTGAGGAACAAAGCTACATTCTTTATTTCATTGTCCATAGCATCCTTTGTGATAGAAGATAGGTCCCTTGTTTTTTACTTTCTTGATCAACCTGAAGCTTGCTGCCATAATGTGCTTTGATTTTGGACAAAAGATTGTATGGTTCAGAGGTAGGGTCTTCCCTCCCCCTCTCTTCTTTGAGAAATTCAATGTAGGTTGATTGACATCAACCAATTTCTTTGAAATTTCTTTCAGAAATATTTCGGAGTCTATATATGAAATTATTCTTAAGAAAGCAGATTCTCGTCTCTGTGCGTACGTTGAACCTTTTTCTTTTATTTGAACTTGGTACCTTTAGCAATATACCTTGCTCTGCATGTGTTGTGGTAATTGACTTCCTTGGCTATGAAGTCAATGTGCTCATATTCACGAAGGAAATCTTTGTCGTTCAGTTGCCTTGCAGCATTAAAATACTGTCCTGTGCTTGTATAGTTTCACATGGAGATAGTGTTTCAAAACCACTGGGGAAATGCTTACGGTCCGGACCATTGCAGAAAATACAATTTTTCTTCACACACCAGTAGTTGAGGTAGTTGCTACTGGGGGCTGTTCCACCATAGATCGTGTTTCAACAGTAACATGTTCATCAGAAAATATTTTCTTTTCTTTTGACTGTGTCTGATAAGCGTGAATTTGCTGTAACAGTCACTATGGAATCCATAATGAGGCAGTGGTTCAGCTTCAAAGTTAATGGATTCACATATAACGAGGTACTTTGATCTCTTCTGATATTGAATTCTGGATTGAGCGATGTCGCCTGCTGTTTCCCATGTCTGTTTTAGTAAAAGAGTCACTGCATCACCATCATGCTCTGTATCACCCACATGCAACACACACTGCAACGGCACCTCTCCACCATCAGCCATGATGAGGATTAACTTCTTGGCTAGTTCCTCACGGAGCATGTCCCAAAACATGAACTGTCTTGTCAGCTGCACAGTAAGATGTAGGCCTAAAGCACATGTTATATCATCTGAGCCACTCAAGGAGGTGCTGCCACCTGCAACAGAAAATGAAAATACAAATTAAAACAATTAGTCTTAACATCATTGTTGATTTCGCACACTGCTCGAAAAGACTATGCAAACATGCGATATGCCCCAACATGGAATTTCAAAACTTTTGACCACTGGTGGCCAAAAACTGAACAAAGCGATTGGCCAATTGGTTACTTCTTCATTATATATTTATCATATATATTTATATGTCATGATTATCATGAACAGAACATAATATTATGTGATACAATTCAAACGATGTGCACACCTTCAGAACATCCAAACGTGACCAATATAAATTGATCAAATATCGTCATAATTTGACCGGTGTATTATAGGTGTTATATTATTATAGTCATCACAAAGGATGCTATGGACAATGAAATAAAGAATGTAGCTTTGTTCCTCAGGGGGAAGATCCAGAAACTCCGAGAGAATAAACTCCCAAATCCAATCACAGTGGAAGCAATCCATGATGGTCAGTCTACAAATATACCTACTCAAATATCAGAGTTCTATAGGATTCTGTACACCGGCTCAAAAGATGACGCCAGTGAGAGAGTGGAGCGGCATATTGAATCATCAGCTGAGGATGATATCTACAAAACTACTAATGGAACAGTGAAGCCATCGAAACACATGCTGCTGGGCATGGTTTGAAGAGTTTTACTGGCTCCAGGAAGGTTCAGGAAATTATTAATCCTTGGCCATTGTATAGGATATCATACTGCAGAAGAATATGAGACCCAAATTGCCGCTGACATTATTGAGAAGAACGAGTTCTTCCTGATGGCCTGCAAGCAAGCAAAGGACTAAGCACAAACACAGCTTGGGACAACTATGATGAATCAATGTATCATGACTGCGGGAAAAGGTCAACGGAGATTTTGTACCACTCTGGTTTACCGGCAGTAAGATGCCAACTATTCTTTCTAAAACCATGGAACCAGAAGATGTCACAGATGGAGATGAGGATGATGATAACAATGATTGTATTACTGATGATGATTCAGAGGATGAAGAAGACAGTGATGAGATGATAATGGAAATGACTAATTGAATGTGGTAAATTGAAAGGGTAAATGGAAAGCTTGCAAATATCAATATTTGAAATATTGATATTTCCAGAACAATATTCAACACTGGGGCCTATTCATATTTGGCCAAAAACTGGCCAAAAATAGTTATTTTTTCTTACATAGGGTCAATAAGACTGCTTTTTTGGTAATCAGCACCCTCTTTTCCCTAAAATAGGCTTGTCAAATCATCTTTACCTAAAGTTCTGATTAAACCCACTATTTGACGGAATAAGGGAAATATTTGGCCAAAAAGGGTTAAGATTGTCATTTTGTCTTGATTGAGGTCAATATAAGACGGTTTTATTTGGAATCAGCACCCTTTTTTACATAAAGTAGGCTTGTCAAATCAGCCTGACCTAAAATTCTGATAAAACCCACCTACCCAACGTAATTTGACCAAATATGGTCATATTTGGTCAAAAAG
>CM068960.1:3349798-3362470 GCA_035128595.1 Eptatretus atami
GAGGAGGTTCTTTTTGGAGATATTTCAGAGGAGGTTCTTTTTGGAGATATTTCAGAGGAGGTTCTTTTTGAAGATATTTCAGAGCAGGTTCTTTTTGGAGGTATTTTAGAGGAGGTTCTTTTTGGAAATATTTCACGGGTTATTTTAGAGATATTTCAGAGAGGTTAAGAATTCTTTCAGAGATATCTCAGAGATTTTCTTTGAGGTTGTTTTCGGCTCCATTACAGGTGAACTTTCTGGTGGTGGGTTCCAGGTGAAGCACCACGGGCCACGGGACGAGGTGGAACAATTTCCCAGCCGCACAGCAACACCCTCCATCCCAGTCCCCCTCTCCCTTGCCTCTCTCTCTGAACTTCACATTTATTGACATCAACTTCGTGATATCTTTCAGTAAAGAGCTGACTTGGTTTTCACTTCAATGTTTTCTCCTTGTCAGGAGAAAAGGACACTGAGCCCAGGAACAGTTGGGTGCGACTGGGTAAGGTGGGTACAGAAAGCGATGGGTTTGGGACACAAGATTTAGAAGCAAACACGGAGTTTAAGCATTCAGCCTTTTCACGTGCAGTGTCAGCTGTGTGGCCATTTGAGGTCAGAGAGGGGTTGGAGGGGGAACATACACCAGAAAAAGACTGAACGAGATGCCACCAGGATTTGGAAGTGGGAGACAGGTTTGAGAGTTCAGACCAGATAAGAAAGATGATGTTTGCTGGCTCTTCTGAGGGTAGACACACACTTGTTCCGAACTTTGTGGAAGGAACTGAGATTGCCTTCAGTTTGATTTGCCTTCCACGAGGCGAAGGCAAGTTGTTTCAGGACAACAGCTTCGCCACAAGCTTCAGTGTACCATGGGTGTATGGAAGGGTATGACAACTTGCCAAAGTGATTCCAATCCTTTTCTTTTTCTGCTTCTTTTGGCTTTTTTTCTTTTCTTCTTGGCATTGTGATGCACGTGTTTAAATTGCAATTTAATTTTAGCTGCAAACAATATATTTTCCCTTTCAAACGGGGATACAAACGGCTTTCAACACAAACTGATTCTAACACGACTGGCTCACAGATTTAAAAAAATAAAATTATTGTTATTATTAGTTGTTATTATTATTATTTTTTATATATATTTTAAAGGGAAATGAGTGTTGGTGGTTTTAAATTAATGAGAGCCAGGCAAATTTTACTTTGTGTGTCATAACCATAACACTTTAAGAACTTGCACAATGGTCAAAAGAAGTGGCACTTGTAGTTGTTCTCGGAGTGGAGTTGTTTAATGGCCTGGGATGTTCTCAGAGTGAAGAGTTGTCTGGTGGGTCGGGATGTTCTCAGAATGAAGAGTTGTTTCATGGCCTGGGATGTTCTCGGAGTGGAGAGCTGTTTAAGGAGTAGGAATGTTCTGACTATTTTGGCTCCCCCCTCCTAATCACTGCCTTGCTTCAACCAGCATTGTGCTGCTTTGGTGTTTAATTTCCCTTTTTTCTTTTTTCAAAATATTCATTTTGTCCAAACTAGACGTATACGAATCATCAAAATGCACAATAAAAGCTTTTGTTAAGATCATGAGAAGTGATTGTTTGTATTTGACTGTTTTTGAAACAGGCCGAGAACCTTCTCTTGGACTCAGACATGAACATCAAGATTGCTGATTATGGTTTCAGCAATGAGTTCAAGCACGGCAGCAAACTGGACACATTCTGTGGGAGTCCTCCATACGCTGCACCAGAACTCTTTCAGGGTAAAAAGTATGACGGACCTGAAGTGGACGTGTGGAGTCTCGGGGTCATTCTTTACACCCTGGTCAGCGGCTCATTACCCTTCGATGGGCAGAACCTTAAGGTGTGGTGTTTCACAATCACCAAAACACACTGTTCTTCACAATGACATGTTTACTTCTTTTTTTTCTGCAGAAATGGATTTAAAATTGTCATCATCTCCCATTAACACAAATATCCTTGTTCGGGTTATTGGGCCAAGACCTCAATTGTCGTATTCTGACGCCATTGGAGATTTGCCTCACCAATGTGAATCGATGATACGATATGCTAAAACATGGAGGTCGATTGGTTCGTAGAGATTTGTGATGCTGCATGTGTGCTCCAATTGTGCAACAGTGCCTTCAGAAAGTATTCACACCCCTCGACTTTTTCACATTTTGTTGTGTTACAGTCTGAATTTAGAATGGACTAAACTGAGATTTTTTTTGTCGCTGATCTACACAAAATACCCCATAATGTCAAAGTGTAATTTATTTTCATCAAAGTTTTTACAAATTAAATGAAAAATGAAAATCTAACATATCTTGCGTCCATAAGTATTCAACCCCTTTGCTACGAGGCTCCAAATTGAGCTCATCCATCCATCCATCCATTGGGACCATACTCCGTCCAGAGCGTTGGTGCTGCCGAAGCAGTTTCCTGGGATTTTGGGCACTATCCTGGACAGGTCACCACTCCAACGCAGGATACTCCAACGGCTCAATCCTCCCAGAAAGCTGACACACATTTTTCCGACCTCGGAAGGATGACAGGCCGAGTCAACCCCACCAGGTATGTATTCGATGGTGGAGCAGGATTTGAACTCAGGACACTAGGATCCCAAGCCAACCACCATAACCATTAAGCCAACACCAGGCATAAATTGAGCTCTGAGCTCAGGTGCATCCAATTTCCTTTGATCATCCTTGAGATGTCTCTAAAACTTGATTGGAGTCCACCTTTGGCCAAGCCAATTGATTGGAAATGATTTAGAAAGAAACACACCTTTCTATATAAGGTCCCACAGTTGACGGTGCATGTCAGAGCAGAAACGATCCCATGAAGTCCAAGGAACTGTCCAGAGATAGAATTGTGAGGAGGCATAGATCTGGGGAAGTGTATAAACCAATTTCTAGAGTGTTGAAAGTTCCAAAGAGCAAAGTGTGCTCCATCATTAGGAAATGGAATGAATATGGAACGACCCAGACTCTTCTTGATTGTCAGGTCAGGCCAGATCAGGTCTGTGACTTGCTACGGGTAATGTGTAAACCCATACTAGCCTGTTCATGGTCGAGTGTGGACAACTAAACCGGCTTCCCTCATCAGATCCCCCTGGTGTAGAGGGTGTATGGACATGGACACCCAGCAGGATTAAATCCAAAACCTAAACAAAGGGTAGAGGAGCTCCTTGTGTGCCAATGGCCATTAATATCTGGTGCCAACTGCATCTGTGGACATCCTTCTGGAGTTGGTTACGGTTGGTGGCAAGATTTGCACTCCGGCTGCCACAAAACACTTAATTCCGCAAAACACACTGAGGTGTGTGGCAGGGTGGTGCTGAGGTGTCGTCCACCAGACGGCGGTCTCCTCATCTTATCCTGAGGTGGTTCCTTCGGGTGGGTGCCTGGAATGTCCTATCCCAAAAAGATGGGGATGGGCCAGGCATCTGCTTGGGGGATGGCCAGATGGAGGCCCCTCGAGTACTGACGGAAAGTGGACGCAGCAACTCGCTGTGGCGCATGCTCCCCATGTATGTACTGTGTGTATGAGGACTCTTTCTAGAGCTGGCCGTCCGACCAAACTGAGCAACCGGCAAGAAGCACTTTGATCTGGGAGGGTCACCAAGAAATGAATGACCACTCTGACAGAACTACAGAGTTCCTTGGCTGAGATGAGAGAACCTGCCAGAAGGACAACAGTCTCTGCAGCACTTCACAAATCTAGACTTAATGGGAGAGTAGCCAGACGGAAGCCACTCCTGTGAAAAAGTCACATGACGGCATGCCTGGAGTTTACAAAAAGGTACGTGAAAGACTCCGAGAGCATGAGGAAAAAGATTCTGTGGTCTGATGAGACAAAATTTGAACTCTTTGGCCTGAATGTAAAGCGCTACGTCTGGCAAAAACCGAGCACAGCTCATCACCCATCTAACACAATCCCGACCGTGAAGCATGGCAGTGGCAGAATCATGCTTTGGGGATGCTTTTCAGTGGCAGGGATTGGAAGACTTGTTAGGATAGAGGGAACAATAAATGGAGCCAAATGCAGGCAAATCCTTGAGGAGAACCTGCTTCAGAGTGCAAAAAGACCTTGGACTGTGGTTTAGATTTATGTTCCAACAGGACAATGACCCCAAGCATACAGCAAAGCAACACTGGAATGGCTTCAAAACAAGAATGTTAAAGTCCTTGAGTGGCCCAGCCAAAGCCCAGACTTAAATCCCAATGAGAATTTGTGGAAAGATTTGAAGATTGCTGTTCACCGACACTCCCCATCCAACTTGACAGAGCTTGGGCAAATCTGCAAGGATGAATGGGAGAAAATCCCCAGATCCAGACATACCCAAGAAGACTCGAAGCTGTAATCACTGCCTTAGGCTCTTCGACAAAGTATTGATTCAGGGGGTTGAATAGTTATGTAAATTAGATATTTCTGTATTTCATTTTCAATATACTTGTAAAAATTTCGAAAAACATGTTTTCAGTTTGTCATTATGGGGTATCTTGTGTAGATCGGTGACAAAAAATTTAGATTTAATCCATTTGACATTCAGGCCGTAACACAAAAAAATGTGACAAAAGTCGAGGGTTGTGAATACTTTCTGAAGGCACTGTTGTTGGCTTAACTCCTCTAAAGTTGATGCAGTACAACTGAATGTTGAATTCATCATTTTCATTGGTGCATTAATTCTGATAATAGTGATTTCAGAAAGATTGTTGTCGAGGCTTAACTGAAACCAGTTGACTGTTGCTACCGACTTTACGGACATCCATAGGAACTCCGTGAAAGGGTTCTTCGAGGAAAATATCGCATCCCATTCTACATGTCAACAGACTGTGAGAACCTCCTCAAGAAATTCCTGGTCCTCAATCCTACTAAACGAGGCAGCCTTGAGGTGAGGCAACCTGCCTGTGAGCCCCTTTTCCCCTCCATTTTAACGCTGGTGCTGACACGAACTCGGATTTTCTCATTTACTTTCTTTGGAACCTCATTGGTCATTCTCTTATATCAGTAATACATAGGAAGTTTCGGCCTTTAAGTACTATGGCATTTCAACATTGTAACCAGCCTCGGTAATGCCCGATGTATGTTATCATGTGTGCCTGTATGAAAGGAAATTGGGAATGGTAGAAGTCTTACGTCCATGTATGTTTGTAAACATGCAATCAGTCCAACTTTACTTTGGTACAGAACAGTGGAATTATTCTCTGAATGCAATTTTAAGAATTATTGCATAGTCTACCTCTTTGCAACATGCAACATTTTGATTGTGTTTTTTGGGGGAAACTTTGTTTGAACAAATCAAATTTGTATTAACTAGAGGATTCATAGAAGACCTTCCCCACACATTCTTGAGAAAAAGGACATGGGCAAAGTCTTTGTAACTGTTGCTTTGCCTTTTGCACGAAACAAACAGCACGAGCCACCACCGTATTAGTCCGAATGCTGAATTTCAGCAATCTCATGGTTACTCTGCCATCAGGACATGAGACGATGTGAATATTTTCCCAAGTACTGTGGAACCTCACTTTGCAGATTCGCTATTCGTCGACCCCACCTTTTTGCGGGTCATAAAGTGTGACCTGCTTCGACATTCGCGCTTCGCGTTTTCACAATATTTTATTATTAATATAATTTTTTTTATTTTATACTTCAGGACTGGTCTCCTATATCCACCTGGGCAATTGAAAATCCACCAACATCACAGCATTACATCACCAACATCACAAAAAGTGCAAAATCACATCCCCTTCACTACAACCCAATTAGCTTCCTGTACTTCCAATCATCAGCAAGGTCATGGAATCGCAGGTAACATAAAATAATTCCTTTTCTCCAACAGCCTCATCTCAGGTCATCAATTTGGATTCAGACCTGGTCACTCTACCTTGAACATGCTGCTTCAACTCTCCCAACAATGGTTGAAGCTCTCAATATCACACATGAGATCATGGCTGTCTCTCTGGACATATCTTGAGCTTTTGATACAGTCTGGCATCCTGTCCTGCTCTCCAAACTCTTTGCCTATGGAATCCAAGGCCAACTCCACTCTTGGATTACTGACTTCCTCAATGGAACCCTTTCATCTCATCTCCCTGTCAAGGCTGGAGTACTGCAAGGTAGTGTTTTAGTCCTCATAATATTCCTAATCTTCATCAATGAGCTCACTGACTCTCTGGAAATCCTCCTTATCCCTTTGCTGATGACTCCATTCTCTGCCGTGACATCTCTCATCCTTCTGACAGACGGGCATCAGCCTCTTCCCTCTCTTCAGACCTTGACAAAATTACAAACTGGTCAAAGAAATTTGTTTTTGTGTCCATGTTGTCCACCCTTTGCATTTTCTCTTACCCCTCATCGTTACCTGCATCCCTCGTTTGCCTTTTTATTACTCTGTGCACATGTGCCATCGGGACGAGAGTCCGTACAATTTGCCAAATTCAGTCAAGGTACTGCAAAACTGCAGGTATGTGTTACGATTCATGTTCTACAGTGTTCAAAATATAACATTCAATTGAAATCAAGTAGTTCCACGATCATAGACAACGACTGATGTCTGTAGACGTTAGTCTACAGACAAAGTTAACAAACCGCTTAACCCCACTTTTGTCTTCGTGCACGCGGGTTTAAAAAAAAATTTGGGGGTAAATTTCTCCGAAAACAGCAGTGAGGAACTTGAGCGGGATTATCAATATATGCATAATGCAAATGTTGCAGCAGCTACTGTGATTGGTCAACACTGGAATGACTTGCTGATGATGCAAAACTTCCACCAGCCGAGCAAAGCGTGCGAGATGTTTGACAGAGTTAGAAAAAAAAATGAAATTTGAACTCGAAGCTTGCTACTCTTGCTGTGATGCTGAAATTAACTGAAATGGGTTTGTTTGTCATACATACACACATCGATTTACACAGACAGAATTTCTCAAACTCTGCGACATCATCTGGTCGATTTTAATACTGTGACCTACATTTTGATATCGTAATCTGAGTTCACCTTTTTCGGTCTGTGTGTTTGTGTGCATGCGTTAGTTAAAATACATATACGAGGGTAAATCAATACGTTAAGTGAATTTGTGAATTGCCCACCAAATATGCTTCACCGACCGGTAAGGAAGACTTATTTTTCGACATCTGGCCCCTTGCACATCCACACACTTCTGCCATTCACATCACAAGGTTATGGATACCCTGGTAATCAACTGATGGTGGTTGGACCCCGATCCATTCTTGCATTGCCACTCGAACCTCTTCATTTTACGAAGTTCTGACCTTGGAGAGCTTCCTTCATCGGGCTAAACGGATAAAAATCCAATGGTGTGATATCCGAACCGTATGATGGCTGGGGTAGTGATTCAAAACCAAGCTCGTCGATGCACTGCACCGTCGTCCTCGCCATGGGTGGAGACGTATTACCATTTGCACAGTGTCACCGGTGTGAGTGCACCATGACTCTTGGTGTGTATTTCTGGCTTCAGTTCCGTTTGTAAAAATGTGCTGCATGTTGAACTTACTGTTTCATGGCACACATCGAAGTGGGTGACAAACAAGGCCACCCTTCAGGTCTCAGAATATTGTCATCATCACTGACCTGACACTTGGACATGGCTTGATCGTTTTTGGTGACAGTGACGATGGGTGTTCCCTTTGCATGGATGACTCTCCTGTTCGTAATACCAATACAAATGTTTCACGTGTGGTGATTGGGTTGAGATTCTGCTTGTATCACTGGTTTAAAAAAAATAAATAAATAACGCACCACCATCTGCTTTGCATCACTGCAAAGGACTGTTTGGCGCCTTCACAAACGTGCCCGTTTGTGTTTGTCCGTGAGCATTTTGGGCACCCACCGAGAATGCACTTTGCAGAAACCTACAAATTTCTTGAATTTTGGCATAAACTGCACCATGACATGGTTCTACAATGGCAGCTATGTGTCATGTTGATAACAAGGATATGCCTATCCTCAAGTATCACCCCTGTCAATGCCAGCCAAATTGCCCTCTGGCAGCAGGAACTGGTTGTCCAGGCCGTTGGTGATCGCACACACTCATCCATCTTTTTCAAAGCCATTGACAGCCTTCATTAGTGTGTGTGTGTGTGTGTGTGTGTGTGTGTGTGTGTTGTTATTCCATATGCAAGTTCAGAAGTGTGTGTGGTCGGAGTCGTCCAGGTCTCGAAGTGTCCACTCTGTATTGTGTGTGTTGTGCAGGTGTGTTTGTGTTCAAAACTCAATCGACTGTTTCAGAGCTCATTATCCTGAAATGTCGGTAATTTGTAAAAAATTACCGAAGGTCTGCCATCGTTGTACAACTGTTGCGAGGTTACGGTTCAAATAAAATATCGAGTTTGGTAGAATTAGGATAACTAGCAGGTACGTTTTGATGGGTATACTCAAATGAGCAAATTGTTTTGGAGTGTGTCGTGGTACAAACGGGAATTCAACATTACTTATGATTATGACCGTGGCACGTGGTACATGTTTACCTTATCGACAGTGCATTCCGCTCGAACGATCGTTAGTGATGAAAAATACACGTCTGCATATCACGATACTTGCGAAATCCGAATAAACAACAGTTTTCCATGGAAACAGCAACTTGGTAATTGAAAATTGTTATTTTTTAGTGTTTTTCATTGTTTTACATGATGGAATGTTGTGCATAACAAACTTGGTGAGACATTTTCTAATTGCTGCCGAGTCGACGTTTTACATGTTTTGGATGGCATTGACCTTGACCTTTGACTAATTTTGACCAGATTTTTTACACATATAATTACATTAGCAAATACCACTGGTCGCTTAGCTGACGAGAATACTGACTGTGGGGGTGGGGGTGGGCGGGGGAATAGAAAGGGGTGGGGAAAAGAGAGGAAAGAGGGGGCGGAGAGAGAGGGGAGAGGGGGAGAGGAGGAGAGGGAGAAGGGGAGGGAGGGAGAGGAGGAGAGAAGGAGGGAGGGGGAGAGAGAGGAGGGAGGTGGGAGAGGGAGGGGGGGGGAGGGAGGGAGGGGGAGAGGGAGAGAGAAGGAGGGAGGGGAGAGGGAGAGAGAAGGAGGGAGGAGGGAGGGGGAGGGGGGGAGAGAGAGAGGAGGGAGGGGAACGCACACACGTGCGCATTGCGCACGCATGGCTGATAGAATTTTTCAGGAATCCAGCAGGTTGGAGTATGTGTGATTTACATACAGTACTTAATGTATCAAACCAAAAACCTACATAGCTTTCACAGAAAAACAAGCGTTTACATTAGACGTTTCAGGGAGATGATACAACATTAATTTCTTATAAACAGATGCGTGTGGACGGCGAAAAAAATTACGTCGCAAATATAGAAAACACGTTATACTGGCAAATGGCTCGAACTCCAGAGTTATTTCTAACAACTTGCTCAGATGATGGAGCACGAACCATCGCTCAGGAGCTGACTGGAAGCCTGTCGGAGGGGAGGCGGGGAAGCGCTCGCTCGAGGGGCGGAGCAGAAGCGCTCGCTCGGGAGGGTGGAGCACGAAGCGTCGCTCGGAGGGGGAGGCACGAAGGCTGCGTCGGGAGGGAGCACGAAGCGCTCGCTCGGAATGACGAGCACGCGATCGCTCAGTGAGGGGAGCTGAAGCCTCGCTTGGGAGGGCGGAGCACGAAGCGCTGCTCGAGAGGCGGAGCAGCGAAGCGCTGCGTCGGGACGGTGAGGGCAGAACGCGAAGCGCGTCGCTCGTCGCGGACGTTGAGAGTGCTTCGTTGGCGAGGGCGAAGCGCTCGCTTGGGAGGGGGCGAACGCGAAGTGCTCGTCGCTGGGCCGGGACGTGAAGCCGCTCGCTCGGGGAGGTGGGGGAAGAACGCGAAGCGCTCAGGAGGGGGGGAACGCGAAGCGCTCGCTTCGGAGGCGGAACGGAAGCCGCCCGTCGGGAGGGCGGAACGCGAAGCGCCGCTCGGGAGGGGGAACGCGAAGCGCCGCTTCGGGGAGGGCGGACGGCGTAAGCGCTCGTGGGGGTCGGAACGGAGGCCGCTCAGCGGAAGCGAGCGGAGTCGGAGGGGGACGCGAAGCGCTCGCTCGGGGGCGGACGCGGAACGTGAGCGCTCGTCTCGGAGGGCGGACGGCGAAGCGAAGCGCTGGCTGCAGGAGAGGCGGAACCGCAGGCGCTCATCTGGAGGGGAGGAACGCGAAGCGCCTTCGATCGGGAGGGCGGACGGCGGAACGGGAAGCTTCGCTCTGGAGGGGGTAGGGAAACGCGAAAGCGCTCACTCTGGATGCGGAGGGCGTGCGGAGGAGGCGGAAGCGAGCGCGCGGAGGCGACGCGAAGGCTGCGCTCGGAGGGGGAACGCGAGCGCTCCGTTGGAGGGGTGACGGACGGAACGCGAAAGACGCTTCATCAGGAGGGCGAAGCGGCGCTTCGTCGGGACGACGTGCAGGTAAAAGCACGCAGTGAGTGAATGATTTGCTCAGAATGGCGTCGTGTGGTTCCGCTATCAGATGTAGGGCGCTTGGCAAGTGACTTAAGCTCAAGCAAGCACTCCAGTTAATGGTTGATCACGAATGGTGCTCAGGCCGTGCTGCGTACCATATAGGATCCTTTAACTTTAAAGCCAGTTTCACCGCATCACAGCAGTTCAATAATTAAATGATTTTGATCAATATGACTATTCACAAGAAGTTGCTGTTTTATGTGGAAATAATCCTGGAGACATCACAAAGTTTAATCGGCCGTGAATAAACATCGCAGATAATCTCGCCAGTTGCCTTACTCGTCTGTGATTGTCCGCAGTTCTGTTTACGGTCGACGCAAACATTATGACTATTTAAAACGTCTGTTTTTCACTAGATTTGCTTCTGATCCGCTGTACGGCACCTGCAAACTCCAAAGTAGAGCACCGATTGCAGACGCTATGGATCGGCAGTCCTCTGAGGGAAGGGGCGAGGTCGAGCAGTGAATGCATTAAAACTTATAGTTCAATGAATGGCTAATTTGGGCATATTCAAAACTTTTTGTTACCATATAATTATCCAAACAGGATAAAAGATAATTTAATGCTTTGGAAATTTATATTTTTCTTGTGTTGTTGGAGGAAGGGAACAGGCCTTGCTATCGGTAAATAGGTATATCAGCTTAGTTATAAGCTCGTTATTTCTTAAATTATAGAATTGTACTCCAGTATTTCGACACTTATTTCGCAAAATATATTTTGGATGATATACTTTCATTCTTTCAATGAGAGTATATCGTGTAATAATGGTATCATGTAATGCAAGAATCTCCAGCTCCAATTTACAAATTATAGCAGTACAAAAAGCGATATATTATATATATTTATATATATTATAATATATAATTATATATTATATATATATATATTATATATACAGCGATTCATAGCTATTTATGAATAAGGCATTCAATAGACATGAGTGAGGAAAGTGGAAAACAAAAACTGTATTAAGAAATCGTTGTGGTCCTGTTCAGTCTGAAGGATGCTGAGCAGCCGAAAAACATGGTGGCTTCAGACCCAGGGGTTCTTGGATATGCCTTCAGACCAAAAGAGAGCAGTCAGAGGATACTCCTGATGAAAGGATATAATATAAATAAGGCCGTTATTATAATTCAAATATTGTTTTTTTATCCCGCCGGCGTGGCGGAGGGGATATTGTTGTACCAGGTCATCGGACTGTCCCGTCCGGCTGTCCGTCCGTCTGTCGGGGTCACATTTTATAGCTGTGAGTGCGAGTAGCTCATAAACTCGTTCGCCAGTAGTCAGATTTGAAATTTGATGTCAGCATATGTACACACTGAAAAGGAAGAACCTACTTGGATTTTGGCGTGGCCAGGATACATGTGGCCTGACTGGGCGGCATCTTGAAAAATATGTCTTTTGTAAATAATGGGAAAACGCGCTTATTTTTGTCTAATTATTTTTGGTTACTACGTCTCTCAAAGACAGGGTAATTTTCGAGTGATGACAAAGTGGTGTCTTGTTTCCAAGTTCACTCCCTCATATATCTGGAATATGTATGCCTTTTGTCATTCAATTGGGGATTTAACCCGATACTCTGATGGTATTATGAAGTGGATCTTTTTAATTAACTCCAACTACCAATTTTCACTCATGCATTCCTTGGAGTTTTTCTTTGTATGATGGCAGTTTCAGGCTGCTAGAGTTTTCATCGGTTTTTGGAGTTATGGAGGACGACACAACTGACCACACCATCACCACAACAGCACACACCACTGACTAACTACACGACATCACACGGACACACAACTGGAACACCACACACCACGTACACACACTGAAACCATGCACACCACAAACTGCTGACAACAACAATGAACACCCATACACACAACAGACACAGCACCATCACAGCACTGCACAACCAACTGACACACACACCACACTGACATCACACACACATACAACAACTGACAACCCACCACCACATGACACCACACACTGAAAGCACTACAACACACTGACACACACAATGACAACACACACTACAGACCACTGACACACACAGACACTGACACAACAACTGACAGCACACAACATACAACCACAACACAACACCACTGAGCCAAATGACACACACCAACTGACACACACACACAATGAACACCACCACAGACAACACACTGAACACAAACTGACACACAAACTGCACACACACTGACACACACACACTGACACACACACCACACACGACAATTTCTTATTTGA
>CM068960.1:3401240-3416920 GCA_035128595.1 Eptatretus atami
GACTTAATATTGTAAGTAGAGCTATAAAATTTGGCCAAAAGTTTCATTATTAAGTTCTCTGAGCAATTAATTTTTCATATTCTCACAATGGGGCTATTTGTGATGACCACAGAGCTCATTGTAAACCAAAGTCACCCCTACCCCCAAATGGCCACTTTTGCGGTATTTCATCAAATTCGATGATATACCTCTTAATGTAAACCATGCCATGAAAAGTTGATTTTTTTATACTAAATATAGGTTATTGCCCCAAGGAATTCTTGGTATAACATTTTTGTATTTTTTTAGCTGATCTAATTGGCATAAATCCCAAGATCCAGGACCTTGTCTCAGTTTGTGTTCCCTTTGTGAGGTATCCATCAGTATGGACGTTGTGACTATGTGTTTGACATGTACTCTGAAAGATCCCTCAGTGAAGGACAGTGAGAGAATGAGGCGATGTGATACTCTTCCAATTGAGCACAGTTCTATTGACTAGGAACACCTTACCAAAAAAGATGGAAACTTTCTGGCCCTCAAACATCAACAAGCTTCTTTTGGAGAAGTGCATCTATTGTCATCTTCGAGGAAATGCTCCTGAAACTCGTCAATCCCCACTGTGGTTTGCCAGGTAACCAAAGAAGATGATAATTGGCAGTGTGTCATGGCTCACAATGGTGAAGAAAATGTGATGGCCCATCTTCAATCATCTTTCGAAGAAGCTGACTTCCGTATACCTCTTCATGTCTTGGACTCACTAAAGGCAGGACACAAAGTATGTGTTGTCATCTCAAATGACACTGATGTCATTGTTGCCCTGCTCTACCACATACCAGTCTTCCAGCAGCACAACCTTGAGCAGCTGTGGGTGCGAGCTGGAGTGGGTGACACCACTCGGTATGTGCCTCTTCATACCTTGTTCCAGCGTGTGGGTCATCAGCTCTGTGCAGTACTACCAGCTGTGCATAGCCTTACAGGGTGTGACATCACAAGTAGAATTGGATCAAAGAAGGCAGCTTTGCAGGTAGAGCCAGAAAAGTTTCTCAACATTTGTGAGATCACCAACCCTCTCTCCATCATTAATTCACAATGCTGAGCATTACTTGGTGAAGGGCTGAAAAGTGGAAGTGATGTTACAAATTTCGATGATCTCCGAGCAGAGATGTTCCATTTCAACAAAAGTAGTTCTCTTCATAACCTGCCTCCAACCAGCCAGGGACCTCAACCTCATATCCTACGCGTGGATTCTTTAATGCTTACACTACATGCATACTTTGGACAGCCATACTGATCCTGAAACTGTTGAGTCACTGAAGCCAGAGGATTGTGGCTATGAGTATGAGCAGGGTCAGCTTACCTGCAACATTGTGGAAAATCCTTCCTGCCCATTGGTCTGTATTCTGTACTTGTGATAAGTGTGCTAGGTCAACTTGCTCTTGCAGGATGGCTGGGGTCAGATGTTGCAGATTCTGTCGGTGCAAAAAAACATCACCCTACTGCAAAAATCCAATTCTTCTTAATGTTGATCTCTTGGGAATTCTGCTGCAACTTTATGTGGGAGATGTGTTTGAGCTTTGCATTATATTCTTACAGTTGATTTGTGTATTATGTAGTGTATGTAGCAATATTAGTTTTAGCAGTATGTAGCGTAGGTAGTGTAGTACTTAGAACCACGTTATAAATCTTGAATGTTGGATGAGTGATAATTCAAGAAAATGTATCAACAACACATTAGAACAATTTTACCTGGACTTTATGAGCTAGTTTGTAGTAATGTACATGTAACTAGTATTAGAATGCAGTGTGTTTACTGTAGTTTTCTAGAAAACTATCAGGTACATGTATGTATTGTAGTAAATTATGTAGTGTGTGTAATAATATTAGTACTAGCGGTATGTAGCTATTGTAATGTAGCATTTAGAACAAGTTATCTTTGAATACTGGATAGGTGATAATTCAAGAAAATATATCAACAACAAGTCAGGAACATATTGAGCTATTTGGCAGCAATGTGTATGTACTAATAGTATTGATCTATGTGCACCACTGTATTAATGGTTGTGCATAAACCAGAACTAATTAAATGTGTAAACATTAAAATTTAAATTAATATTGCTTTTGACTTGTTTTAATAGAAAGGCTAGAGGGAGTGGGAAGGATATTAAGTTAGAGTTTCATCTTGAATATTATTCTGCATTCCGAATTTTCAATATTTTGGCAGAATTTTTGGAATATTAATAAGTAGATTAACTCCAAAAACTCCAAAAATGTAACCAATGAATTTCTTGTGGTCAAAAACCTATATATACATGTAGTATCAAAAATCAACTTCCCATGCCATTTAGTTGAGTAGATAACATCATTTGATGAAATACCGTAAAAGTGGCCATTTGGGGGTAGGGGTGACTTTGGTTTACAATGAGTTTTTTTCAATATTTTGGCAGCATTTTGGAATTATGCGGAGGTAGATCAAACTACAACAAAACGACAAAAAATTTATCATGAATTCCTTGGGGTCAATAACCTATATTTAGTACAAAAAATCAACTTCCATGCCATTTAGTTGAGGAGAGATATCATCATTTGATGAAATGCCGTAAAAGTGGCCATTTGGGGGTAGGGGTGACTTAAGGCCCAGTCACACTCTGAACGTTTTAGCCAGCGATGGCCAACGTAATACTAAATGTATAACGCTGGCTTACAGTTGAACTTTGATGTTTTTTAAAAAGATTCGGGTATAACGTATTCATAAGAAATTGAGTTCATATATGTATCACGTATTAGTACAGGACACAGAACGTTTCGTGTGTGTTTTAGCTAACTTATACCAATGAAGCTGACCTGTTGTTCGGCCTACACATACGCTATCGCCAACGATAGTCTAACTTAGCATAGCGCGCTGCAGTGTCGCCGACGATGACGTGACGTAGCCTATTAAAAGGCTGACGCACAACGATTCAATCATAACCGCCGCAGAAATGGAAGTGTGAACATCGCAGTCACACTTGGCGAGTCTTGCCAGCGTATGCCGACCTCTAAGAAAAATTGAAGTCTAAAAGCTGGCGCACGTCGAATACGGTATGGGTAAGTTTGGTATACGTGAATAGAACCGTAAAGTACGCTATCATCAACGTCGTAGTAAGTGGAGTACGTCAAGTAATTTTAAACATGTTCAAAATTTTACGACGTACTTGGCGTATGACACACGTTCCGCATGCGATGGGAATAAGTTGTACACACGATATGCGGACGCTTACACACGTCGACAAAGGCTACTTGTAAGCTACTCATAAGTCGAAACACGTCGCGGTAATGTCTTTTTTAGCGCGAAACTTATTTCTAACTTATGTTTGACGTGCTTTGAACCAATTATTTACGTAGTCCCAACGCACATTGACGTATGTAGACGTATTCCATTGACGTCTTCCGGTCGACAAAAAAACTAAATGAACGTGTTTCTAACTTAGAACTGCCATATAATGACGTGTTCCCAGCGTTTTGGGAATTGGTATATAATGGTCTTCACAAGGGGGAACCCATCAGTGTTTTCGACTCCTTTTTGAGTCGATGTCCATGTCAGCAGTAACAGTATCAGTATCAGTATTAGTAGTAGTTTGTTCATGTTGGCAGTAGTAGGTGAGTGTGATGGGGAGGGTGTGGGTGATGAAGGATCCTCCTTGCGTCCGCGTGTCCACGGGTAGGAGACATCTTTGCACCATTGTTCGAAGTTCTTCGCGGCTAATTTTTTTTGGGGTTTTTTCAACAATGAGCTATGGCTTGTTTTTACGTTTTAGGTGTATTCATAACGAGTTGGACAAATGCTCAAGGTACTAATAATGTACATAGAGCGCTTCGATACCTTATAGATACGGTATACCAACGAATAATTATCGTGTAGCCGGCGTTCACAACCTATGCCCAACGATAGCCTAACTTATCCATATCGTGCGGCAGTTTATCTTTGCCGGTGACGTGGGGTTTGCTATTCATAGGCTGCCACTAAGATTTAAATGGCTGCAACTCCACTATTGAAAGTAGACGCTTGCGCTCAACAATTGGATTTTTTTACACTCAACGACTTTTAAACGGTGCCACTCAACTATTTTAATTGTTTACAATGAACGATTTAAATTGCTGTCACTCGCCTTTGTTTTTTGACGCTGGCGCTCGGAAATTTGAAGCGTTTCTATTCAACGTGCTAAATCGCTCAAACTCCACTATTGAAAATAGACGCTTGCGCCAAACAATCGCAATTGTTTACACTTAACGTGTTCTTATCGGTGCAAATCAACTGGTGTCTTATCGGTGCAAATCTTATGCTGGAATCAAATCCCGATCCATGGTGTCACCCAGTACCTTCTCCTCCGTTCACGTCTTCTTCTCTCGGTTCTATTGGCACGCAACTGGTGCAGTGCCAAATCGATGAGGGTATGCTGATGTTGGAGGACAGGTAGATATTGTAGTGTCATCGTTGCCGGATACTCCATCTCTCGTAATGTCATGGACATGCACTCGCTATGTAGTCTGCAACACTGACGGGTTCTCTGTGAAACCCCTTTTTATTTACCAATTCCCCTAATCGCTGCCATTACATCATTATCTGGTATCTGGAGGTTGGGAACTCGTTCGTTAAGTTCTGTAGTCGTCCGGTAAACGTCAAATACGTCTACATACACCAGTATGCGGCGGAGGTGCGTTACACACAGGTGCAAAGCACGTCACTCATAGGTTAGATAAAAGCCTCTTTTGCCCTAAACAATAACTCGGCGTGATTCGACGTATAAGTAACTTTCAAGCAAGGAGTGTCGAAGTGTGTCAACGATCGCGTAGCGTGTTAGCAACATGTCACTGATAGGTTATAAATAAGTTTCAGGCACGCTAAGCATTATACCGACGTCTTTCAGCCTATGAGTAACTTAAAAGTAACGTGTGTCGACGTGTGTCAACGATCGCGTAACGTGCCTACAACACGTTACTCATAGGCTAGGAATAAGTTTCGGGTACGCTAAACATTATCGGCGTGTCTCAACTTATGATTAACTTACAAGTAACATGTGTTGACGTCTGTCAACGATCGCATAACGTGCCTACAACTTATGGCAGCGTAGTGGAACGTGTGAGTCATATGCCGGCATACGTCGTGAAATTTCAAGCATGACAAAATTTGAGGACAACCGAAAAGTACAACGTTTAAAGCCAGCGTGCAACGACGTATGGCAGTGTTTTCCAGTGTGCTCTCAATGTTATCAAAACTTACCCATAACGTATTCAACGTGTGCCAGCGTTTTAGACAATTTTTCAAAAATCGGCATACGTTGGCTAAAACGTCAAGGTGTGACTGGGCTTTTAGGTTTACAATGAGCTCTGTGGTCATCACACATAGCCCCATTGTGATAATATGAAAATTGAATTGCTCAGAGAACTTAATAATGAAACTTTTGGCCAATTTTATAGCTCTACTTACAATATTAAGTCATTCAGAGACCATCAAACTTTGAGCTACTTTCAAGTTGAAAGCTATTTTTGACTATTTTTGACTAAAATTACGTAAAATACAGTCATGCGCCACTTAACGACGGGGTTACGTTCTGAGAAATGCGTCGTTAACCGACGTCATCGTTGTGCGAACATCATATATATATATATTTATTTTTTTTTTTCGTTTTCGAACATCGTACTTACACAAACCTCGACACCTAGGCTATATGGTGTAGCCTTGCTCCTCGGATACAAACCTGTACAGCATGTTACTGTACTGAATACTGTCGGCAATTGTAACACACATCCAAGATCGACGGAAGACGCGTTAGTTTTACCTTTGTGCTGTTCATGACGGCCATGTGTATTGTTAGCGGCAGCTTACAATCTCCTCTCGCATCGATTATAGAAAGGTGATAATAGCGTTTGGATTTTATAAATACGTAATCATGTGCATCGATGTTATAATTTACAAATGAAGAAACGAGCACCTGTCAGTTGTGATATATATTTTCGGAACAGTGTGATTGTTTTAACAACATAAAAAGCTTCACCAAAAATAAATGTGTGTTTTAATTTCGACTGTAACAACGATTTATTCGCGGAATTCTTCAATTCAAAGGTAATTTACTTGCTAGAAGGTAAACGTGGAAACATTGGTTCAGTTTGAAAGCCGATTTCCTTGAATCCCGATTTAGCACGACCCTGCTTTTTCGCGATGACATTTTATGGACCTCAACGATCGCATTATAACGGGGCCACACTGTCGTTGTTTATTATCATTATGAAGTATTATTGACTGTACAGTGTACATAATTGTACGTGCTATTTTATACGACTGGCAGCGCTACGTCGGCTACATCACTCGGCGATAGGAATTTTTCAGCTCCATTATAATGGAGCTGGCAGAATCCGTCGTATATGCGATCACCGTCGTATATGCGATTATGGGACCACCGTCGTATATGCGATCCGTTGTTGCCCTAAACGTCGTTATGCGGCGCATGACTGTATGGTCATGAGTCATGACTGTATGGTAAACTCCCTGTCTCTCTGAAGGATGAGGGATGTTATGATCGAAGGTGGAGTCCATCAGCAAATAGATAAAGACGATTTTACAGACAGTCAGAGAGATCATTGATGAAGATTAGGAATAAGACTGGGCCCAGAACACTGCCTTGGAGCACTCCAGCCTTGGCAGGGAAAGGAGATGAAAATATTCCATTGAGAGCCACAGGTTTGGCTATGAGAATAACAAGACATGAGTAATGCAAGAGTGGAGTTGGCTTTGGATGCCAGAGGCAGAAAGTTTTGAAAGCAAGGTGGGATGCCAGACTGTTTTCTCACCCCTAATCCCCCCTCTTCATCCCCCCAAATGAAATGAAGTTGTTAGCTTGACTGATTATTATTTAATCTGTTGTTGGTGTGGTGCAGGCATTGGGCCGAATGGTTTCCTCTTGCATCAGATCTCCTTATCTCCTCCTAAATGGTTGGGCAGAAATTCCCCAAACTGGGTAGTTATGACTACCACATGGTAAGAAGGAGAGCAATATCGTTTTTGGCCCCACACCCTGTTGCTCTCGAGTGGGGTCAAGTGTTCAAATACCAAAAAATGCAATTATGAGCACATTCTTAAACCCTTGTTTTCTTAAACTTTGTAAATGCAATTATTTTTCGATTTGACCCTCGGTTCATGCTCCAGGGGGTGGGGACTTGTAGTCACAGTGGTCAAAACAGAAGCTTGTTTTTTTAAAACTAGAAATATGATATTGGGTCATTCCTAGTGCCTCGTGGAACTCTTTGCCATCTTTCAACTTTGCTTTTGGTGGGAAAGGTGAGGAATTGTGATGGCGTGCCATTGACTTCACTCTAGTTATTCCTTGTAACCACACCTGACCCTTTGCCCTGCTGCACATGAGGGAAAGCTGTGCATCTGGAGAGAGTGATTTCATTCCCTTGATTAGCTTTTCATTTTATCGAGACAGTTTCTGCCATGGAATGGACAAGGTGGAGTAATTCTGGCGATTACTACGGCTAATGACCCTCATTTATAACTGTCACAGTTGCACTGTCGGTCTCCATGAATCTATTACTAAATGTTGTGTGCGTGCGTGCGTGCTCTTTACTTGGAGGAAAAATTTGTGTCCGTTTAATCACAGAAATCCCTCTTTTATAAACCCATATTTCCGGGAGGGAAGAGGAGGAAGTAGGACTTGGAACTTTCTTGTAGCAGTTCCAATGGTACGTTGGCAGTAACCCTTTAGAATATTCCACCGGTCGAAAGTTTTAGAACATCCCCATTTTTCCAGTTTTTACTGAAATTTAAGCAGTTTCATGTTTCAATGTACTCTGAAATTAAAGCATAGAACAAATAAACAATTGCAGATAAAAAAGAAATCATGGAATCGTTTTGTTGAACAAAATTTAATCTAAAATTTTGACTCATCAAAGTAGCCACCTTTTGCAGATATAACAGCTGAACATACTCGCGGCATTCTTTCTACAATGGAAATCAAATATTGTTCGGAAAGTTCTTCCCAACACTGTTGCAGAAGTTCTGTCCAGTTCATCCCAAACTAGCTCGATGGGGTTTAAGTCTGGAGACTGTGCTGGTCATTCCATGATTTGAAGCCTACCGTCTTGTTCTTTTCTCTGAAGGTAGTTCTGACATAGCCTGGAGGTATGTTTTGGGTCGTTATCTTGCTGTAAGATGAACCCCTGACCAACTACATATCGACCAGAGGGTATTGCATGGTGCTGCAAAATGCTGTGGTAGCCCTTTTGGTTCAGGGTGCCAATCGCTCTCTGCAAGTCGCCGACTCTGGATCCATCAAAAGAGCCCCAGATCATCACTCTTCCTCCTCCATGTTTGACAGTTGTTGTCACACACTGAGGAACCTTCCTTTCGCCTACTCGGCGGCGTACAAAAACCCTGCGTGATGAACCGAAGATTTAAAATTTTGATTCATCGGTCCATAAGTCCTTCTTCCAGTTTTCAGTAGTCCACCGGCGGTGCTTCATGGCCCAGCCAAGCCTCTTTTTCTTATTTTGCCATCTTAGCAATGGCTTTCTTACTGCCACTCGACCTGTCAAACCTGCAGCTCGAAGTCTTCTCTTCACAGTTGAAATTGGCACTTCCTTACTTCGACCAGTGTTAAGCTGTGCTTGAAGCTGCTTTCCTGTGAGCCGCCTATCACGCAAACTGTTGACTCTCAGAAACTTGTCTTCTGATTGTGTTGTGGCTTTGGGTCTGCCAGACCTCTTCCTGTCAGAGTTTCCTCCAGTTTCCAAGTGCCTTTTGATGGTGTAGGAAACTGTACTCACTGACACCTTGGCCTCTTTGCAATTTCTCTAAAGGAAAGACCTACACTTTTAAGGGTTATCATGGTCTGTCTGTCTTCTTTTGTTAATTGTCTTTTTCTCACCATTATGACAGCGATATACTACTTCCTGCCATGGAATATTGTCCAAATAATGCTTCAGAGGGTGTAGCAACACAGTCTGTTCCAACACTGCTTTTATACAGACAGAGGGTTTGTAACTAATCAACAAAAGTTAGGACACCTGTAAGAATTGTTTGCATCAACTTTCAAGGCTTAATTTACTTCCATTGCTGCAGAACAGCTGCAGTTGCTAACCCATTACTTGTTCCCTGAAAAGGGCCTTTTTTAACAAGTCTGAAATGTACAATATTTTTCAGTTTTTGGTAACCTAAACTTTTTTTAACCTCTGGTAGTTTGTCGCTTAGCTTTGTACCATTTCAGGTTATTCACTGGACTTGAACTGCTTATATTTCAGTAAAAACTGGAAAAATGGGGGTGTTCTAAAACTTTTGACCGGTAGAGTAAAGCTTGACGGACACGGAAGGAGCACAAAAAATAATATCTAGTAATACTTGTCTAAGAAATATATAATAGGACACAGAAGGAGTGCACAACAACAGCCATCACAACAGCAGCAGCAACAACAACAACAGAACAACTACTCCAAGTTCCAAAGACCAATTTTTTGTTTGTTTCACCTTCATTTTACATCCTCATGAGACTCACAGATAGACATGCAATATGTTTGTGAGGTGAACATGCTCTCTTTTGATTAAATGCGTCAGCGAAGTGACCAGTATGTGCACCCAGTGATACCGGAGCCCATATTGGATGAAGATCTTGATTCAGTTTCATGCCAAATATTTGTTATTTTGATTTTCAGTTAGTCTCTTTAATTACCTGGTTCACTTTGTCTGTTTATGATCGAGGAGCTACTTTATTTCAATTAAATGCTATATTTTGAAATTTGAACACTGCAGAACACGAATCGGAACACGAGCCTGTAGTTTCGCAGTATTTTGACTGAATTTGGCAAATTGTACGGAATCTCGTCTCGAGCTTACGTGCACAGAGAGGAGTGAGATCATTTTTTTTACTCTGTCGACCTGTGTCCGGCAGTGAAACAAAATTGAAAATCATTCCAAACATGAAACTTACTTTTGTAAAGGACGTTGTAAAGGACACAAAGAACAGGCACGGAGACCTAATGTAACATGTTTAATCAGGTGGTGTAAAAGACAATGTATCGATGGCAGTCAACTTCCACTGTAGCTACTGCAACATTTCTATTATAGATATATTGATGATTCCGCTCAAGCACCTCACTGGGGTTTGGGGAGATTTCAATTTTTTTCCTCACTCTGTCCAACATCTCGCACGTTTTGCTCGGCTAGTGGAAGTTTTTCCTGGCAAGCGTCATTCCACTGTGAAACAATCACTGTAGCTGCCGCAACATTTGTTTATGGATCTATTGATTATACCGCTCAAGCTCCTCACTGGTGTTGTGGGAGATTTTTAACCCGCACGATTTTTACCCCACACACGCAAAGCGAAAATTGGGGTTGAGCAATTTGCTCACTTTGTCTGTCTGTCTGTCTACAGACATCAGTCTGTGATCCAGGAAATACTTGATTTCAATTGAATGTTGTATTTTGAACACGATTCAGAATACGACGAGGAACACGAACCTGCAGTTTAGCAGTACTTTGGCCCTGAACTTGGCACATTGTATGGAATGTTGTCCCAATCGCGCATGTGCACGGAGGAGTAAGGTCATTGTTGTACTCTGTCTGCCTGTCTGGCAGTGAAATCAAATTGGAAGTCATTCCAAGCTTGAAATGTACTGTTTGTCATAAAGAACACGAACAACAGGCACGAAGAACTAATGTACCATGTTAAAGAAGGTGGTGTAAATGATGATGCATTAATGGCGGTTTACTTCAAAAAAATAGTTTATTTATTTGTTTGTTTATTTATTTATTTATTTATTTTACAGCCTTTAAAATCTTGATTTTATTTCTGTTGAATTATATAGTTGAAGTCTTGAACACTGTGGAACACAAATCACCTTGTTGACACTTCAAAAAAAACCCTCCAGTTTAGCAGTACTTGGACAAAATATTACGCCATTTTATGTCATCTCGACCGATCAAATTTGCCGCTCGCTCTCTCAGCGTTGGGGAATATCGATATTCAGACAAAATCGCAGCTTATACGAAATATAGATCGTGCTCGTAAGCACAAAGCAAGAGTTGAAAAGACCTTTCCCATGTCCTTTTTTTTTTCTTCTTTTCTCAAGACGGCACTGATAAGGTGCAGTCTTTTTATTTATTTATTTGTTTATTTATATTTTATTTTTATTTTATTTTTTCCTCAATACTACACATTCTATGAACTCCAGTTTTCTTTTGTTTTGTTTTTTCATATTTTAATTTCTACTTTGTTGTTCCCTGCATTCCTTCATTATTATTGGCAAATCTTGTTTGCATGGTGGTGGATTGTGAACTTTCAGGTCAATCCTGACAGAGAGCACACCTTAAATGAGGCAAACGTGACTTAAAAGTAAAATAATAAATAAAAGTTTTCACCAATTGTTTGTTTTCATGTTCTAATGAGCAGTATCGTTCAGTTTAATGGCTTAAAAATAATTAAAGCAACAAATATGACTTGATATCAATCATTTGATCATTGAATGAGTGGTGCATTGTGTTGCAGAACAGTGTGTTACCTGGTGGAATGAACAGGCGGAACACATATGTTTACGGTGAAAAGAGTGGAACTGATCGACAAGCTGCCGTGCATAACGGCAAGGAAAAAAGGTGAGGCTTGAAGATATAGAGGGGGAGAAGGCGTGTGGTACAAAGAGTGAAGGGGAGAGGGTGTGCCGTGCAGTACAGTGAGTGAGAGGGTGTGTGGTGGAGAGGGGAGAGGAGGTGTGGTGCAGAGAGTGTGGACAGGGTGTGTGGTGCAGTGATTGAGGTGAAGGGGAGAGGGGGTGTGGTGGAGAGAGTGAAGGGGAGAGGGGGTGTGGTGCAGAGAATGAGGGGAGAGGGGTGTGGTGCAGAGAGTGAAGGGGAGAGGGGTTTGGTGCAGAGAATGAGAGGGAGAGGGCATGTGGTCCAGCGAGTGTGTTTTATAGCCTTGTGTTTTATACATGTATAAGGTTGGTATAGGTACTCATTTATTCATTAAAATTGATAGTTGTCATGTAAACATAGTTATTGTGGATAAAATTGACACAATGTTTCACCTTCCTCCATTTTATCAGAAACTGTACCATTATTGTTTAGTTTTTCAAAAGTAACTGCTTATGCAAACTAGGCACATATAAATTAAATGCACAATGAAATTAGCTGATGTTCTATGGAATTATGCCAAAACAACTCCTAACCTATGGCACGATTATCTTTAATTATTTAACAGAGTAGACAGTGATAGGACCAGGGGCCATAGCCTGAGAGTAAAGAAGAGGAGAGTTAAGACGGTAGTAATGTTGGGGACTTTCACTCAGAGAGTAGTTAATGCATGGAATGGTCTCCCTGGAAAAGTAGTGGCAGCAGAAAAAGTAGATAAGTTTAAATTAGAATTAGATAGATACCTGGAAGTTATGGAGATAGAGGGGTTTTGGGATGTTAATAAGACTTCTGGGTAGTTTGAGCATTGATGGGTGATTGTGTGCGGAGTGCTGTTGGTGGGGGTCTTGTCAAGGGGGGTTGTGTGGTTGTTGTGTGTTTTTAACCAAGCCCATGCCCCATCCGCTGAGGGGAAGAAAATAAATAAAAAACAAGCAAATAAAAAAAAAAACTATTATTTCATTAATTAAAAACATTTTTTTTAATTTCTTCCTTGGATCTTGTGTAGATGGGTTGGTGTGGTGTTCGTGCAGGCATGATGGGCTGAATGGCCTCCACCTGTGTTGGATTTCCTTGTATTTAATGACTAAATTTCATTATAAAATGCCACTTCTCAGTCCAGATCAGGTGCTGTCCCATCGGAAGAGTATTCAGCCATCTCATCATCCTTGGCATCACACATATTATTGTCGACGTCTTTGTCAACTACACTGGAGAATGTCACTTCTCAATCAATATTACTGTCTGCCTTATCAAAGGAAGAAGAGTATTCAGCAATCTCATCATGTTCGTCATCTCTCATCTCTTCGCCTGTGTCCTTGTCAATCTGACAACAAACATCTTCTGGAACCTGTCTGCCTTCAAACCATTTTTGGTGTACTGGCCATTCTCCAGTATCCATCCGTTCTCCTATGCCACTCAGGCATGGGGATCGGATGTTGTTGCTCTCTTCCACATAGAAACAGCAGGTTTGTTCGTTTCACTTTCTCAGAAAGAACAGACATGCATGGAGGTAGAATGTTAGGATCTGATTCCTTGATTTTTCTCCAGAGGCTGAGATTTGTGCTTTGGTGCGAAATGCTGTTGGAAGAGAATGTCTGGCAGTATTCACCGATATCTGCTTCAGTTTCCGTAACAGGGTGCAGACTAAGGCCTCTAGGTCTGCAAACAAACTTGGGGATATGGTTGGAGACTGTCCCAGTTTGGCAAAGGTTTTCCTGAATTTGTGGTCTTCCTCTTACGTCAATGGACGAGCTTTACCCTTGCGTGCAAAACTGGCTGTGTCGTCACATCCTTTGATGACGTGCAATCCTGGATGACACATCTCTGTCTGAAGATTGGATCATGATATTTCCATCTTGGAAAATTTCACACATGTGCTTTACATGTCATGAGCCGAGTGTCAGCCTCTTCGTGGTTGCTGGCTAGGCTGAGTACCTCTTCCATCGCAATACCACATTCATTTACCTGATAACGGTATGCCTCGTCATCCAGTCCCACAAACAATGTGTGCCCTTGGATCTGCTCGAGGCATGGTGATCACTGCCATTCCTTAACAAGGAAGTGTAAAAGGGCTGGCTTGAATTTTTCCTGAGTTCAGCACAGCATTGAAATTCTTGGATGCTTTTGGTCAGGACCAGAGATGATGAAGTCAATATCTGTACATACTAATCCTCTCATGTCCTGCTCGATATCTTTTATTGATGGTCTTTTGTGTGTGTCACATACAAAGTTTACTCTCTTTGCGAAGTCTAACAACCTTCCGAGTACAACTTTTGATATTCCTATAAATGTTGCAGATAAGTTCACAAGGGTACGTGTGAGAAACGTTGCATCAACCGCACATGCATCTCGACTTTGCGGTTTACCGCTTCTCATCCTTTCCTCCAATTTATGTATCAGTTTTGACTTGTTGGTTTTGTTGATCGACCCGTCCACATGTGCTGGTGTCGTGGACATGAGAGCAAGAGGATAACTGAAAACCAATTCAACATCCAAATCGCTGGTCATCCCAACGCACAGTAGCCATCCGAAGAGGTCTCGTATCCCCTGCAACTCTTGCGTGTTTTATTTTGCACACCGATGCGTGAGCTTCCACCGAGCTTAGACGCATGGGTTTCCCTCGCAGCTAACACCTTCTTCAATGATTTGTTATCAAATGGTTTTATCTCCTCCTTAATCGATCTTCCTGCGAGCAGGATGCAAGTACGATTTGTCTCTTGTACCGTCGTCATGTACAAATACAAATACAAAATCCATCCATCCATTGGGACCATCCTCTGTACAGAGCGTCGGTGCTGCCAAAGCAGTCTCCTGGGCTGTTGGGCACAATCCTGGACGGGTCGCCACTCCGACGCAGGATTGTCTCCAATAACCACAATGTCCTATTCCTAATTTATTTTTTAATGTTTACCCATGTCCACAAAGAGATGGGCTTTACTTTAATATCCAACACGCATGTGCAATGGTGATGTTTACATAACTGAATTAAAACGATATTTTTTTCACACTTTTGGGTGAAAAAAAAACACAAAATGGCGTTTTTCACCAAAAAATCAGCAGCTGCGGCAATTAAAAATCGTTTTTCGTAATCGGCATCAAAATATGATTCAGAAATCGCCCTCAAACCGTTTGGCTTCAGGCACATGATTAAAATTGCCAGAGCTCTTGCATTGCAAGGGTTGTTCACGGTTGAAGTGTGATTTTTTTTTTTGATGATGTCATAGGTGGCTTCGGTTTTTTTGACGAGTGTCATAGGTGGGCTTCGGTTTTTTTTTTGACGATGTCATTGGTGGCTTCGGTTTTTTTTGATGATGTCATTGGTGGCTTCGTTATGGCATCATAATTGCATACGTCGAACGCTTTATCCAATTAGTATGAAAAAATTTGAGGGTCATCGAGGGCTAAATCGTATTGGGGGTGCGGGCGGGGGCAATGAATGACGTCATCGGTCACGTGGTTTGGCAGCCATGTTGTCTTTAACATAAAAACCTTTAAAAAGGCTCTTCCCTGAAACGGCTGAACAGATCGAGTCGAAACTATACAGGTATGATTGCCGATCCATGAGGAACAAAAAGTTCTCCACCTATGACATCTGAGGTCACATGGTTTGGCAGCTATGTTTTTTTTTTTGAAGAATTAACCTTTAAAAACCTTCTTCAGAACGGCTTGGGGGAAACTTCATTGAGGGGAAACTTCACCCACATGTTCCCCAAGCCTTGGAGATACCAGGATGTTCACGAGTAATTAATACGTCACATGGTCTGGCAGTGATATTGGATTCAAGGAAAATCTTCAAACAATTATTTCTCTTGAACCGCTTCATCAATCGACATGAAACATCACAGTTATGATCTCGTAGTCATGGGGAATATATGTTTGAAATATCGGATGCATGGCCTGGCAACCAAAATTATTAAATATTTTGATTCTAGGTTCAGGGATTTAAATCAAACTTGGTACAAGCATGTATAATGATGTAATAAAGTGGGCGGAGGCATATCTGGTGAAATCATGACGTCGAAGAGTTCCCTTCTATTATTATTAT
>CM068960.1:3462532-3474419 GCA_035128595.1 Eptatretus atami
TGAGTCAGCCATCATACGTTTCTCTGAAAAGAAGAAGAGGTGAGATTAGAATCAACGAGTATCATCAACTCGAGAGTAGGAGTGATCTGCAGTTGTTGCAGGGGTCAAAAAGTGTTAAACCCCTCAACAGTCCAAAAATGACATTGAACTTGACCTTTGACCCTGAATTTGACCCCGAACCACACAACTGGCCTCAGAAATCGATTCCTCATCTCAAAATTATACGGAAAAAATGTATCACACGTGATTGTAGGTTGATTGGTTGAAAAGTTATTTTCCACCTCCGTCCGAGGCGGCCATCTTGGTTCTATGCAAATTATCGGAGTTCCCCAAGGTTGCCACTCCGGCAACCAAGCTAAATTCTTTCTATCGACCCATGCGAGTACGAAACCATGAAAAAACAATACACTTCTCGCAACAACAAGGTACTCAACCTGGCAACTGGACTATTTGTTTTTTTAGAGATCATGGAGATATGACAAAGTTATTCCGGCAATTCCTTGCTCAACGAGCAATTTCATTTGTTTGTTTGTCCTGGCAATATCTCAGCCGTCCTTTGAATTAGGAAGCTGAAATTTGGGAACAAAAGTGAAGATGTGCTTTGGCAGAAATAGTATTTTTATTTTTTTGATGACTCAATTATTTGATCAATTAATTAATATTATTGATTTATTTATGAATTATTTATTTTCTTTCTCATCTGGGCAATATTTCAGGCACATTTTGAGCTCGGAAGCTGATATTTGGACATGACAGTGAACTAGTGATTTGATTATAAAAGGTATTTTTGATTTATTGATTAATCAGTTGATCAATTGATTATTCATTTTTCAATGAATTACTTGATTTTCAAAAAGTCACAGATTTGGATGAAACAGTGGTGGTTTCGGTATGCTATTCGGCAATTGATCGAGAAATGAATTATTTTATGATTATTATTTATTTATTTTAATTATGCAATTAATCAAAAGAGAGAGATATGTGGATCATATATGGTCTGGCATATTGACCTCTGCAGGCCCCCGCCCCCCCCCCGCCGCCGCCCGGGGGGGGGGGGGGGAAGGTGAGTTTGTTTGTTTGTTTGTTGTGGCACGATATCTCAAAAGTTAGTGATAGAATGATAAACTTGTGGAACACATTGGATGTGTGACAACAACGAATGATTCAATTTTGGTGAAAATCTGAAATCCGAATCACGACAACTAGAAATTTTAAAGTGAATTTCCCATTGAGAGGGCCAAATACCATTATAGCATGATATTTAAAAATGATATTGGGCCAATACGTTACTTGTGGATCAGGCATTGCGTGGCGGAGGTATGCGCTCGCCGGTGCCCTTCTAGTTAGTATTAATAATTGTTTTTTTAAGTATTAATATCATGCTGTGACCCTATTCGCATTATTGTTATATTATTACGAAGCGGCTTGGGAAAAACGTCATGCATAAGGCTATACTTAACACGGCAACTTCACCCAAGCAAACCTCCTTGGTGGAGGTAGGGCAAATGCCAGCGTACAACCTCAATCATGTGATCGTTAGTCCTTCGATGATAAGGTGATAGCTGTGTTGAGATAGTTTGGTTGAGATGGATAAGTAAGCGAGCCCGAATGTATCGTGGCCCAAAAACCGTAGACAGACAGACACAAAATAGCATATTTGAGTCATTTAAAAGTCAATGGGAATTTTGAAGTTCGATCACATCATATTGATTTAAAACTATATTTTTCCATGAACGACATCGATGACTTAAGCCTGGTGTTGCTTCGAGTTAGGAGTGGCTGCCTTGGGATCATAGGGTCTGAGAGTGGCCCTTTTGGCGCGTTGAATTAGTACCAGGTGGAGTTGACGGTCGTCATCTTTCGAGGTCGGCCGAAATGAAGCACCAATGTACTGGTAACAGGCATAGGGGAATAGTCACGCCCCCAACGAAAGATGCAACCAGCAGCACAGGCTGCACAAAAGAAGAAGAGGAAGAAGACGAAGAGATGAAAATAGGGTAGTGCCCTGTCTATAGATATATGCACACAGTGTACAAATGCGTGTGTATATATTACTGTACGTGGAGAACTTCTCTTTGGATTAAAGAATTAAGCAACCGTTTGCAATACAATTAAATAAAAGAATTGATATACACAAAGCGTCATAATGTTAAATACAATCGCTCTGCTTTTACATGACAAAAATGGCACCACAACAAATCGTAAATGAAGTTGGTTTAGATCTCACAATGAAATATGCTGCATGTTACATAACAGCAGTGAATCGAGATCCAAGACTATAAAAACAACAACTAAAGAAGTTTGGCAATCGTAAATGGAAGAGGATGATCAAGAACCTCCCAACCAACAACAGCAAGCATTCTGGGCATGATTTGCCATGAATTAGAAAGAGACAATCTGAAGAAGTTTAATCGTAGAAAGATAACCGACATCATCAAAATTATGTTTGATCAAGAAGGGGAGGAAATATCATGTCGAAGAGGCTCTCTGATCCAGAGGTCAATGTCTCCTTGGGATACGAAGCAGGATGCCACTTGTCATGAACCTGTTAAAGTACTCTGTTACTTTCTTTCCCATAAGTGGGACGATCCACTGCGTTTTCTTTGAGGTATTCAAAAGTGGGGAAAACAATCAAAAGTTGTGAAACTCATATTCAGTCCTCCTGAACAGCTCAACTCTGCTTCAGAGCCGGCTCGTCCTGCAAATCTCATGTTATCCGATGATTTCTGACGCATCACATGGGGCACACGTGCAGAGGTCTTATCCTCAATCTTCGTGTTGTTGATTATATCGGGTGCATCACTTGGAAGGCAAGTAAATAGTCCCTATAACTTTTTTTGCGACATGAGCATGCACCAGCAATTTCTCCGGACTTGACAATTTTTCCACCCTCAAGAGATCCCTTGCTCAATCGCCACACTGACTGTTTCAAAGAACTCTGGAAAATAAAATAAATGAGTATGTTCATTAATGGGTGTCATTTCCAAAAATGCACCATTTCATGACATTAAAATCTAACCAATCCAATGTAAGATAATGCTGAGTGGGAGCCCAAGTTTATTGGACATCGCTGTTAACACACCGAATTGTGCGATACCTTTTATCTTCATTCAGCTCAACGATGCGAAAGATCAATAGATGAGTCAAACGGATACAAAAATACACATACCTGTTCAATGCCATCTCTCCGTTTCTTGCCAGATTTGTGATCAAAAATGGATCGCAGATTTTTGATATACCGAGCTTCGAATTTCTGACGGTTGAAAAGAGTCCACCCTGTTGATGCAGACAAGCCATTGCATCTTCGATTCCAATTGGGCTGTTTTTCAAACTACTTATCCACAACAGTTCTTGTTCATCCCAGAGAAGATGTGGCTGTTCTGATCAAGCCCTATTTACGGACATGATCTTTTCTAATGGCAGCGTGTTGCAGGGATATACAAAGTACAATTTTCCAAGCTTGTCCTCGCAGCAATCTGCTGACCACTCACATCGACTTGACTGTCCAAACTGAGAGACAAAGCGTCTCCACAGTGACTATTATTACAATAATAATTAAAAAAAAAATAAAAATAAATTTTCAAGATGTAATTTTGTTTATTGACAAAGTGTACGATGCTAATTGCCTGGAGAGTCTGATGATGAAATACTCTAAGTCAGTCAGCGAGTTCTTCGTTCCACATTTCAGCTGGTACCCATTGGGCCTCTGCCACCCCCAGGGCAGATACCTGACCCATCCCACCTCTTGAATGCCGGTCAACTGCTGCAAACCACGAGGACAATGGTCGACTATTGGCCTCCTCCACTAGACGAGACGTCCCTCGTTGAAGAGAATCTGGTGAGTAGGATCAGCGTCAGGGAAAACGAGCCAATGGTCATAACAGCCGCTGACGCTCCACGGACGATGCAGAACAAATTTCTATCCAGTCTCCTCTCAGCACCGCTCGTTAGGACCACAAAGTCCGACGCAGCGATAGCCAAGGATTCTCCGAAGAGACCTGGTACCAAAGGAATTATGTCTCATCTCATGATCCCTGGTCCAGAGTCCAAGTTTCACATCTGTAACAGCACAGATGGAAGCCACCAAACACGCTGAGACTCGACATTTTCGTCTCCCGCACAGGTACCCAAGAGCACCACACCCCAATGAACAGTTGATCCATGACTCCCCAGGCCGACCCAGACGTCTATTGTCTCTGGCTCACAGCCTAGCATAGACATGAATAACACTGCCAGTCAGGATCTCTCCGTGACCTCATACATCCTCGCCACAAACAGTTACAGACCACGATAACAGCATCAAGATGTCATTGAAGGTTGTTCCGACATTAAAACAAAATCAAGGTCTAAGAGGGATCGTGGGGACGTGGGTGGGTGGAGGAGTCAAGGGGGGTTAAAGTGATGCAGTTTGACCCCCAAAATTAGTACACATTTGCCTTCTTCTCTGCAACTACAACACACAATTTTCAATGAAACTTGACCACAACCATTGATCATCATCCGTGATGTCACGAACATTTTGTTCAAGGCATTAAAATAAAAACAGGGTCTGTGGGAGTTTCGGGGGAAGTCTTGTTGTTCTACTCCTCGTCCCTTTATAAGAGGTGAGTCGATGGCGCGAAGCTTCTGCCGGCGCCTTGACCACGATATCTCCTCCACATCTCTGTCCTCAGCCAACTCGCTTCACTCTCCCTCACCACCTGCAACTTACTGTATCCCACGCACATACATTATCCCATCTCACCCGCGGTTTACCCTCTTTTTCCTCCAGCCTTGCTCCCTCAATCTATTTCACTCTCTTTGCCATTCTCTCATCCCCTATCTGCACCAAAGTGCCCCAGCCCATCTCAAACTGACATTTCACAATCTCCCCGTCAAAACTCATCTGCCTACACCAATCTACTCACTTAGTTCATCCATCGTGCCTTCTCTCCACCCTCTTCACTCCCGCAATCGTACTGACCCAGTTTTGTTCTCGCAAACCCGCAGCTTGCTGTATGGTCTCTCCAGTCAGTGCCGCATTTCTAGCCATGAAAGTAGTCCGCGTTACACACGACATCAGAACCTTCCCTTCAATTTCCTTGATATCTTTCTGTCTGCCATCACTCCCTCCACCCATTCACACCCACCTGAATCCTCCTCTGCACCCCTGCCTCGGACTCAACATCCCCGTCACTGTTTCCCACCCCCCCAGGTAACTCAAACATATTGCCCTGTCTCATCTCCTTCTCACTCTAACCCGATATTCATGTATTTTCTCTGCCACCTGACCCACATCACCTTCCGTCTTCTCCATACTCATCTTCAGCCTATGCTTCACAAAAGCTTCCTTCCACTCTCCTAATACTTCCTGCATTCCTGCCCACCTCACCACAAAGCCAGATCATCCACAAAACAGCATCCTCCCCATACACTGCTCAGCTCACCTTCCTGCTTACCAGCTCCATCACAATTGATAGACATGAGGAGGCTGAGAGCGCTTCCCTGCCTCAAACTAAATGTTGACACTGAACTCCTCAGACATCCCAGGACAAACAAAACTCTTCCCTTCGTTCCTTGTACATCCCTTCACCAACCCAACTTCTGCTTCCAGCACTCCGTCCAATTTCCTCTTGGGACAGTGTCGTCGGCCTCTCCAGGTCCACAAAATCACAATGCCATCTCACCTTGCACCTCCAACCCTCTTCTCTCACCAGCTGTTTCAGGGTGAACATCCCATCCGTCATCCTCCCAACAGTTTCTAAACCACTGCTGCTCTTCTTCGATCTCCACACATCTCCTTATCACACCCATCCAGAATCCTCTCCAGCACCTTCATTACATGACTCAGGAGCGTAATGCTCCCGTACATCCCGGATCTTGAACATGGCCCTTCCCCTTTTTCCATATTGGGACAATTAACTGTCTTCCAATCCTCCGGAATTGAACCCTCCTGCACAGGAGGGAAGGAGGTGGGGAGGGAGAGCTTGTATTTGCCTTTTTCCTCGAAACTACACACACAATTTCGATGAAACTCCACCACAACCTTCATCACCCTTGATGTCAAAAGTATGTTTCACGCAGCATTAAAAACAATAATAACAATAAAATAAATTGGTATTAGGTGCTGTACTGGACACGGGACTCGACTTTTCAGGAACCGGACTCGGACTTCGCCTGATCCGGCTCAGTCCAGGAGAAATATAAAAAGTAAAAAAGGCGTTGGACCATCCTTTCCACATTCCACATCCTTTCACCTTTAACATGAATAAATCATACTAATTAGCAAAGGAGCAGTGAAAATATCTCCAAAATACATTTTCTAAACTGAAGGGCACTCGGTAAGAGCGCATACCTCCGGCCACGCAATGCCCGATCCACGAGAACATATTGGCCCATTACATTTTTGAATATCATGCTATTTTTTTCGTTTTGGCCCGATCTCTCATTGCTGAAGAATCACTTAAAAAATTTATCAATCCGGACTGGATCAGATCTCCCACCAAAATTGAACCAATTTGTCCTGCCCACACACAATGGTGTCCACCATGTTTTGTCTGAATCCGTCCACAACTTTTATCGATTAAATAAGCGATCTAATCATCTAATATGGTCAGAATCAGTTTCCTCGAAAGAAAGTAACCAAAAATGTCTTTAAAGTTAAAATAAAACAAAAAAACATTTTTCAAATTTCCTCCAGCTCATGCGAGTTTCTCATCTCTGTGTGAAGTTTAGTGGCATTTCTTTTGTACGTAATCCTTCAAAAAGTGAAACATCTTTATTTAAAATCACAGAGACATGAAAGTTAATATACAAGATCATAATTAATCTCTTGTTGCCAAAAAATATAATTTGTTCTTTTCATGTTGATCAAAGGATGTTTTTATCATTTCTTTTAAAGTGGTGCTTATAACTTGTTTTCAATGTGTATTTTTTTATTTTTTTTAACTCTCTTGAAAGCACTGAAAATATAATTTTTATTATCTGTTACCGTTAACATACAAGTCTCCCATCTCTCGCGATACATTAACCAAAAATGGAATCTTCATTTACTTTTTCTTTTTTTACTTTTTACTTTTTCGATGTCAAAAACCATCCGTAGCCGAATGTTTACATGTTTAATTAAATTAATTAATTGATTTATTTAAAAAGGCCCAACAAGACCTAACATGATCAAGGCAGCAGGATCAAGCTCTTTCCATTTTAAATTATTTATCGTTCTTTATTATAATCCTCGGTTTTTGAAGCAAACTACAGCAAGAGTGCGAAAACAAATATGAGCTAACAATGACAAAGTACATGACGATTGAACGACAACAAGAATGACTATAAACAAGATGAGCCAACAATGAGCAAAGTACATGAAGATTGAACAACAGCAAGAATGAGCAATACATTGAACAAAGCACAGCAAGAGAGCGACATAAGAATGAGCAAACAGTGAGCAAATACAGCAATAATGATCAAACAACAGCAAGAATGAGCAAAGAACAGCATAGATTGAGCAAAAACTACAGCAAGAATGAGCAAACTACAGGATAATGACCAATCGTCTAGATGTCATTGTATGCTGCAGCGTTATTTCCCTTCACTGGAACTAAGGCAGGGCCTAGCTCGAACCATGGAAAACATCCTAGACCAATTGTTCCTCACTCCACTAACTTTACAGTTGGGCACAATGCATTGGGGCAGGTAGGTTCCCTGCACTCCCCCAACCCAGATCGTCCGTCGGACTGCCAGATGGTGAAGCGTGATTTCATCACTCCAGAGAACACGTTTCCACTGCTCCATGTCCAATGGCGGTGAGCTTTCCACCAACTCCAGCCGACGCTTGCATTGCACATGGTGATCTTCGGCTTGTGTGGCGGCTGCTCGCCATGGAAACCCCTTTCATGAAGCTTCTTCAATGAACAGTGCTTGTGCTGTCGTTGCTTCAGAGTAATTTTGGAACTCGTAATGAGTGTTACACCAAAACAGACGATTTTCTGTGCTACGTGCTTCAGCACTCGGCAGTCCCATTCTGTGAGCTTGTGTGACTTACCACTTCATGGCTGAGCTGTTTGTGCTCCGAGACGTTTCTTTCACAAATAACAGCCCTTACAGTTGACCGGGGCAGCTGCAGCAGGGCAGAGATTTGACAAACTGACTTGTTGGAAAGGTGGATCCTATGACGGTACCCAACGTTGAAAGTTACTGAGCCTCTTTAGTACGGCCCATTCTACTGTTAATGTTTGTCTCTGGAGATTGCATGGCTGTGACTTGATTATATACACCTGTCAGGCAATGGGTATGGGCTGAACATAGCGAATCCACTAATTAGAAGGGGGTGTCCACATACTTTTGGCCATTTAGTGTGTGCACACATATATATGTATGCATCTATATAAATATATATATGAGGTGTGTTCAAAAAAGTATCCAACCTTAATTTTTCGTGGCGTAAAAAATGAGCTAGGGAGGCGTGGTTTTGGTGCACGTATGTAGGCGATCCTAATTCGTATGCGTGAATATTTTCTCGCCTGCAGAAGCTGTCAGTCGCCGACAGACCGCCAATGAGTGAGGAAGTGTAAGTGAGCGCCATCGGATTTTCGTTTTTTGACAAAATGGCGGAAAAACTTGAACAACGCTACTGCATCAAATTTTGTGTAAAGCTTGGCGATTCCCAAGTGGAAACGATCCGCAAGATTCAACAGGCTTCGGGAACGAAGTAATGGCACCAACAAGATAAAAGAGTGGTACAACCGCTTCAAAGATGGTCGCACATCAGTGGAAAGTGAAGCACGTTCTGGTAGCCCCTCAACATCCAGAATGAAGATCGTCATTGACAAGTGAGGACCCTGCAGGATCGTCGAATCACGATCAGAGAACTCGCAGACGAGGCGGGCATCAGCATTGGATCCGTTCATTCCATTGTGGACTGAGATTTGGGCTTAAGGAGAATCTCAGCGAAGTTTGTGCCAAAGCTGCTAACGATCGAGCAGAAGCAACTCCGTTTGGAGATCGCACAGGACCATGCTGGAGACTGTGAACAGCGATCCCAACTTCAACACAGTAATCACTGGCGATGAGACCTGTACGACCCAGAACCAAGTTCAGTCATCACAATGGAAGCATCCAACATCCCCGAGGCCAAAAAAAGCAAGGAAGGTCCGCAGCAATGTCAAAGTCATGCTGACCGTCTTCTTTGACTCCAGTGGCGTGGTTCATCACGAGTACGCACACACACGGCACAACCATCACCAAAGAGTACTACCAAGAGGTACTGCGTTGCCTTCGTGACGCTGTGCGACGCAAACGCCGACCTGTGGGCAGCGTCAATTGGCAGCTCCATCATGATAACGCACCTGCCCATTCTTCACATTTGATAGAGTTTCCTGGCCAAACACAACACACTGTGCTTTGTCAGGCTCCCTACTCTCACGACATGGCTCCGTATGACTTCTGGCTTTTCCCCAAGCTGAAAAATGCCCCTGAAAGGCACCAAGATTTCAGTCCAGAGAAGACATCATGCGGAATGCGACGGACCAGCTGCCGGCCATCCCCAAAAGAGGCGTTCCAGCGCTGCTTCCGACAGTGGCAGAACCGTTGGGAGACGTGTGTGGCAGCCCAAGGGACTATATTTGAAGGAGATTAGTGTAAGTTGTTGTCTCTGGATACGAGTATTTTTTTATGAACAAGGTCGGATACTTTTTGAACACACTCGTATATATCATAATGTGTGTCATTGAAACATGTTGCATGTTGATATGGTGATGTAAAATACAGACATTTTTTTTTACAAATTCATGAAACCATTTCTCGTTACAAGCACAACTCACACACGGTAGTGCTTTAATTCTAACAGCAGGATTTAGTTTTGATTTCCTAGACTATATCAAAGATGAAACAGGGATCCCCATGAGGGGATAAACCCACATGAGGATGTGATGACAAATCCTGGTTTAATTATTTCACAATATCAGTTCATCGTGTTCGCTATTTTCCTGTTTCATATCGACCCGAGTACAGCAGAATGCACACCCCTGATATCAATCACTATGTGTAATCCATTCATGTACTTGTGTTCATAGTTATGTCTTGCAAGCAGGACGACTCGCGATGCGACATCGTGGGGTTCGACACACGTTGTAATAAGATTGTAGCGTCGTGCCAGGAGTTCAAAGTGTCGTGCTTCATTCAAACAGCTGTATGCCTAACACAGACAATGGCAGCCTCAAACATAGATGAAACACAAACAGTGAAAAAGAGGCATGTGGGCACCATCGACTGCACATTATGCCTGCAAATGCCAAAAACAGGTGACTGTGGACACTTGGTGAAAGAACATGCATCTCAATCTTATGAAGAAGTTTTAGATTCCATAAAGCAGAGTGCCACCTACCGCCACATCAACGACATCCCTGTCAATGAAATAGTTCAAAACATATCTTCTGATGACCTTGACCAAAAGAGATCTACATGGCACAAGGATTGCTAACAAGACAACAACAATAAACACACGTCCAACGTGTAAGTGTTCGATTACCAAAAACATTTATCAACTGGCATTGTCCGCGTCTGCAGCATCCAAGGACGACCAAATCGGCGCTGGTCATGCAAGTACATCTCGTTTCGTGCAAGATCGTCGTGCTAAACAGCTTGAGCTCGGTGGACAATGCCGTTGTTCACTTCCTCAGTTTAGGTAGTACGACTTTCCCATGCAGACCTGTCTGCCAGTCTCTATCTCTCTCTCAACCCCTGAATGACTCCAAGTGTTTTAAGGCTAGATAAGTAGGTGTTGGCATTATTGTGTTGCTTTTATTTATTTGCCCTTGAATAATGAAATTATTGTTTCATTCTCATTATTTATTGAAACTGCTGAAGCATTTGCGTGCACAAGTCATGAGCCCATCCTCCGGGAGGATACCAAGACGGTTTGGGAACAGTGCCGCCCTTTCAATGTGGCATGAGACAAATCCAAACCACCTGCACTCACAGAATAGTCTGCCCATGGGGAACCTCGTGCAGACTCAGGCTAATTAAATAAACCAGCCTGCCTCCACCATTAGGCAAATGGTCTCGCTCTAAATTATGATAGCGGAGCGGGCATTGAGAAATTCTCTGCAATTTAAATGATTGGCATGTACAAGCTGTTAGGTGGAGAGCGTGGTTGTGTAGCTTTTAATACATATATATATATATATCTATAGTTACTTTAAGGGGGGGTCGGGGGTATCTAATAGAAAAAGGTATTTGATGGTATCTAGTACATAACACTCATTCTAACCACTCACTGACGTACCGACTGACTGACTGAACTGACCAATATTAAAGATCGGTACCTTCCAGGTGAGAGAGAAAGCCAAATTTTGCGTGCGGACAGACGTCGAAGCCGACACAGTTGGGGGGGGGGATCACAGAACCATTGGAAAGTGCCCACAATGAAAAAAATTAATGCAGGTGAGCAACTTGAGAGATGGTGAAGCACAGTCATTTTGCATGCCTACTGACATAAAAGCCGATACACTGGGAAGAAAAAAGAATTCACAGAACCGTCATCCTTAAATGAAAATAATAAATAAATGAAAATAAATAAATGCAGATGAGCAACCCGAGAACAATGGGGAAACAGTAATTTTGCTTGCGTGCCAACGGACATAGAAGCCAATACACCAAGAAAATAAAAAAATAAAAAATAAAAAAAAACAACCGTCGGAACGTATCCATAAATGAAACTATAAATAATGATAAAAAAAAATGCAGGTGACAAAAAAAGAGAAAAACAAATGGAGGTACAAAGTGTGTACCCATGCCAAATAAATAAATAACAAATCTTCCAGCGCACAACACTGCAGAGCGCCTTTGAAACCCGGGATGCCCGCCGTGCAGCACACCGAGTCGGAATTGGAGGTTAGCTGTGTAACAATAA
>CM068960.1:3476434-3488076 GCA_035128595.1 Eptatretus atami
AAGAGAGAGATATGTGGATCATATATGGTCTGGCATATTGACCTCTGCAGGCCCCCGCCCCCCCCCCGCCGCCGCCCGGGGGGGGGGGGGGGAAGGTGAGTTTGTTTGTTTGTTGTGTGCACGATATCTCAAAAGTTGTAGATGGGATTGGATGAAACTTGTGGAACACATTGGATGTGTGAACACAACGAATGATTCAATTTTGGTGAAAATCTGAAATCCGAATCCGACAACTAGAAATTTTAAAGTTGAATCTTCACGCAATTGGGGGGGCCAAAACCATTATAGCATGATATTAAAAATGTTTGGGCCAATACGTTCTTGTGGATCAGGCATTGCGTGGCGGAGGTATGCGCTCGACCGTGCCCTTCTAGTTAGTATTAATAATTGTTTTTTAATATATTAATATCATGCTGTGACTCCTATTCGCATTATTTTATATTATTACGAAGCGGCCCTTGGGAAAAGTCATGCATAAGCTATCTTAACACGGAACTTCACCCAAAGCAAAACCTCCTTGGGGAGGTAGGGCAAATGCGAGGCTACAACTCATCATGTGATCGCTTAGTCCTTCGATGATAAGTGTTGTATACTGTGTTAGAATAGTTTTGTTGAGATGGATAAGTAACTGACCCGAATGTATCGTGGCCAAAAAACCGTCAGACAGACAGACACAAAATAGGCATATTTGATGCGATTTAAAAGTCAATGGGATTTGAGTTCGATTCACATCAATTATTTAAATCTATATTTTCCAGAACGACATCATGACTTAAGCCCTGGTTTGCTTCGAGTTAGGAGTGCTGGCTTAGGGATCATAGGGTCTTGAGAGGAGCCCTTTTGGCGCGTTGAATTAGTACCAGGTGGAGGTTGAGTCGTCAATCCTTTTCCGAGGTGGCCGAAATGAAGCAACCCAAATGTACTGGTAACAGGCCATAGGGGAATAGTCCGCCCCAACGAAAGATGCAACCAGCAGCCACAGGGCTGCACACAAAGAAGAAGAGAAGAAGACGAAAGATGACACAATAGGTAGTGCCCTGTCTATAGATATTGCACACAGTGTACAAATGCGTGCTGTATATATTACTGTAACTGGAAACTTCTCTGATTTAAAGAATTAAGCACCGTTTGCAAATACTAATTAAATAAAAGAATTGATATACACAAACGTCATAATGTTAAATAAATCGCCTCTGCTTTTAACATGGACAAAAATGCAACCACAACAAATCTGTAAATGAGTGGTTTAGATCTCACAATGAAATATGCTGCAGATTACATAACAGCAGTGGAATCGAATCAAGACTAAAAACAACAACTAAAGAAGTTTGGCAAATCGTAATGGAAGAGGATGAATCAAGAACCTCCCATCCAAACAGACAGGACAATTCTGGCATGATTGACCATTGAATTAGAAAGAGACAATCTGAAGAAGTTTAATCGTAGAAAGATAACCGACATCATCAAAATTATGTTTGATCAAAAAGGGGAGGAAATATCAATGTCGAAGAGGCTCTCTCTCCAGAGGTTCAATGTCTCCTTGGGATACGAAGCAGGATGCCACTTTGTATGAACCTGTTCAAGTACTCTGTTACCTTTCTTTCCCATAGTGGGGACGATCCACGCGTTTTCTTTGAAGTATTCAAAGGGGGAACAATCAAAAGTTGTGAAAACTCATATTCAGGTCTCCTGGAAAAAGCTCAACTTGCTTCAGAGCGCGAGCTCGTCCTGCAAATCTCATGTTATCCGATGATTCTGACGCATCACATAGGGGCACACGTGCAGAGGGTCTTTCCTCAATCTCGTGTTGTTGATTAATCGGGATGCATCACTTGGAAGGACAAGTAAATAGTCTCTATAACTTTTTGCGACATGAGATGCAGCAGCATTTTCTCCGGACTTGACATTTTTCCACCCTTCAAGAGATCCCTTGCTAATGCCACACTGACTGTTTCAAAGAAACCTGGAAAATAAAATAATGAGTATGTTCATTATGGGTGTCATTTCCAAAAATGCAGCCATTTTCAATGACATATAAAATCTACCAACCAATGTAAGATAATGCTGAGTGGGAGCCCAAGTTTATTGGACATCGCTGTTACACACCGATAATTGTGCGATACCTTTTATCTTCTTCCAGCTCAGACATGTGCCGAAAGATCAATAGATGAGTCAAACGGATACAAAAATAACACATACCTTTGTTCAATGCCATCTCTCCGTTTCTTGCCAGATTTGTGATCAAAAATGGATCGCAGCAATTTTGATTGCCGAGCTTCGAATTTTGAGGTTGAAAAGAGTCCACCTGGTGTGATGCAGACAAGCCAGTTGCATCTTCGATTCCAATTAGGCTGTTTTCAACATACTTATCCACAACAGTTTCTTGTTCATCCAGAGAAGATGTGCTGTTCTGATCAAGCTCCTTATTTACGGACATATCTTTTATGGCAGGTGTTGCAGGGAATAACCACAGTACAATTTTCCAAGCTTGTCCTCGCAGCCAATCTGCTGACACTCACATCGACTTGACTGTCCAAACTGAGAGACAAAGCGTCTCTACAGGACTATTATTACAATAATAATAAAAAAAAAATAATAAATAAATTTTAAGAGTAATTCTTGTTATTCGACAAAGTGTACGATGCATAATTGCTGGAGAGTCTGATGTGAAATACTCTAAGTCAGGTCAGCGAGTTGCTTCTTGCCACATTTCAGCTGGTACCCATGGCCTCTGCCACCTCCCAGGCAGATACCTGACCCATCCCACCTCCTTGAAATGCCGGTCAACTGCTGCAACCACGAGGCACAATGGTCGGACTATTGGCCTCCTCCACTAGCACGAGACCTCCCTCGCTGAAGAGAATCTGGTAGTTAGGATCAGCGTCAGGAAAACGAGCCAATGGTCATACAGCGCACGCTGACGCTCACGGACGATGCAGGTAACAAATTTCTATCCGAGTCTCCTCTCAGCAACCGCTCGTTAGACCACAAAGTCCGACCAGCGATAAGCCAGGATTCTCGCGAAGAGACCTGCTACCAAAGGAATTATCTCCATCTCATGATCCCTGGTCCAGAGTTCCAAGTTTAGCTCTGTAAAGCAAGACTGGAAGCACCAAACACCTGAGACTCGGACTTTTCGTCTCCCGCACCAGGTACCCAAGAGCAACCACACCCCATGAACGTTGAATCCATGACTCCCCAGGCCGACCCAGACGTCTATTGCTCTGGCTCACAGCCAGCTAGACATGAATAACACTGCAAGTCAGTGATCTCTCCGTGACCTCATACATCCTCGCCACAACAGGTACAGACCACGATAACAGCAGTCAAGATGTCATTGAAGGTTGTTCCGACATTAAAAAAATCAAGGTCTAAGAGGGATCATGGGACGTGGGTGTGGAGGAGTCAGGGGAGAGTTAAAGTGAGTGCAGTTTGACCACCCAAAATATAGGTACAACATTTGCCCTTCTTCTCTGCAACTACAACACACAATTTCAATTTGAAACTTTACCACAACCATTGATCATCATCCGTGATGTCACGACATATTGTTCAAGGCATACAAATTAATAAAACAGGGTTGCTGTGGGAGTTTCGGGGGAAGTCTTGTTGTTCTACTTCCTCGTCCCTTTAATAAGAGGTGAGTCGTGGCGAGCTTCTGGCCCGGGCTTGACCACGATAACTCCTCCACATGCTCTGTCCTCAGCCTCGCTTCACTCTCCCACCACCTGCAACTTACTGACTATCCCCACGCCACACAAATTATCCCATCTCACCCGCGGTTTACCTCTTTTTCCTCCAAGCCTTGCTCCCGTCATCTATTCACTCTCTTGCCATTCTCGTCATTCCCCTATATCTGACACCAAGTGGCCCCAGCCCATCTCAAACTGACCATTTCAACAATCTCCCGTCAAACTCATCTGCCCACCCAATCTAACTCACTTAGTTCATCCATCGTTCCTTCTCTGCACCTCTTCACTCCCGCAATCTGTACTGACCCAGTTTTGTTCTCGCAAACCCGCACGCTTGTGTATGGTCTCTCCGTCAAGTGCCGCATTTCTAGCCATTAAAGTAGTCCGCGTACAACACGACAATCAGAACCTTCCTTTCAATTTCCTTGTTATACTTTCGTCCTTGCCATCACTCCCTCCACCCATTCACACCCACCTGAATCCTCCTCTGCACACCTGCCTTCGGACTCAACATCCATCCGTCACTGTTCCGCAACCCCGCCCAGGTAACTCAAACATATTGCCCTGTCTCAATCTGCCTTTCACTCTAACCCGATATTCATGTAATTTTCTCTGCCACCTGACCCACATCACCTTCGTCTTCTCCATACTCCATCTTCGCCTATGCTTCACCAAAAGCTTCCTTCCAACTTCCTAATACTTCCTGCATTCCTTGCCCCCACCACAAAGCCGATCATCCACAAAACAGCATCCTCGCCCAATTACCTGCTCAGCATTGCACCTTCCTGACTTACCAGCTCCATCACAATATGATAACATGAGGAGCGCTGAGAGCGCCTTCCACTGCCTGCAACTAAATGTTGAACTGAACTCCTCGACATCCCAGGTACAACAAACAAAACTTTCCTTGTTCCTTTGTACATCCCTTCCACCCAACCCAACTTCTGCTTCCAGCACTCCCGTCCATGTTCTGCTTTGGGACAAGTGATCTCGGCTCCTCCAGGTCCACAAAATCACAATTGCCATCTCACGCTTGCACCTCCACCCTCTTCTCTCACAGTCTGTTTCAGGGTAACATCCCATCCTGTCATCCTCCCACGTTTTAACCACTAGCTGCTCTTCTTCGATCTCCACCACATCTCCTTATCCAGCCACCAGAATCTCATCTCCAGCACCTCATTACATGACTCAGGAGCGTAATGCTCCCGTACATCCCGGATCTTCGAACATGGCCTTCCCCTTTTTCCATATTGGGACAATTAACTTGTCTTCCAATCCTCCGGAATTGAACCTCCTGCATACAGGACGGGGGGAAGGGAGGTGGGGAGGAGAGCTTTGTATTTGCCTTTTTCTCTCGAAAAACTACACAGCACAATTTCGATGAAACTCCACCAACCTTCATCACCCTGATGTCAAACAGTATGTTCACGCAGCATTAAAAACATAATAAACAATTAAAATAAATTGGAGTATTAGGTGCTGTACTTGGACACTGGGACTCGACTTTTCAGGACACGGACTCGGACTTTCGCCTGATTTCCGGCTCAGTCCAGGAGAAATATAAAAAGTAAAAAGAGCGCTGTTGACCATGCCTTTCCATCATTCCACATCCTTTCACCTTTTTAACTGATGAATAAATATACAAGTTAGCAAAGAGCAGTGTAAAATATCTCCAAAATACATTTTCTAAAGCTGCAAGCGCCTCCGGTAAGGCCATATCCTCGGCCACGCAATGCCCGATCCACTGAGAACATATTGGCCCATACATTTTATTGAATATCATGTTATTTATTGTTCTTTTGGCCCATCTCTCAATTGCTGAGAATCACAAAAAATTATCAATCGGAACTGGATCAGAATCTCCCACCAAAATTGAACCAATTGTCCTGCCCAACCAATGGTTCCACTCATGTTTTGTCTGAATCCGTCCACAACTTTTATTCGATTAAATTAAGCGTATCTAATATCTAATATGGTCAGAATCAGTTTTCCTCGAAAGAAAGTAACCAAAAATGTCTTTTAAAGTTAAAAAAAACAAAAAACATTTTTTAAAATTTCCTCGCAGCTCATGCGGATGTTTCCTCATTCTGTTGAAGGTTTAGTGGCTTTCTTATTTGGACTAATCCTTCAAAGTGAAACATGCTTTATTTAAATCAGCAGAGACATGAAGAGTTAATTATACAAGATCCATAATTAATCTCTTGTTGGCCAAAAAATAAATTTGTTCTTTTCAAATGTTGATCAAAGGATGTTTTAATCATTTTCTTTTAAAGTGGTGCTTATAACTTGTTTTCAAATGGTATTTTTCTTATTTTTTTTTAACTCTTTGAAAAGCACTGAAATATAATTTTTTATTATCTGTTACCGTTAAATACAAGTCTCCCATCTCTCGATACATTAACCAAAAATGGAATCTTCATTTACTTTTTTTTTCTTTTTTTAACTTCTTTACTTTTTATGTCCAAAACCATCCGCAGCCGAATGTTTAACATGTTTAATTAAATTAATTAAATTGATTTATTTTAAAAAGCCCACATAACTAACATATCAAGGCAGCAGGATCAAGCTCTTTCCATTTTAATTATTTATCGTACTTTATTATAATCCTCGAGACTTTTCTGAACAAACTACAACAAGATGTGCGAAAACAAATATGATGCTAACAATGCACAAAAGTACATGACGATTGAACGACAACAAGAATGACGTATAACAAGATGAGCCAACAATGAGCCAAAGACATGAAACTTGAACCAACAGCAAAATGAGCAATACATTAACAAAGCACAGCAAGAGAGCGACTAAGAATGAGGCAAACAGTGAGAAATAACACAATAAATGATCAAACAACAGCAAGAATGAGCAAAGAACAGCATGATTGAGCAAAAAATACAGCAAGATATGAGCAAACTACAGGATAAATGCCAATCGTCTAGAATGTCTGATCTGTATGCTGCAGCGTTATTTTCCCTCACTGAGGAACTAAGGCGCCTACTCGAACCATGGAAAACTATCCTAGGAACCATTGTTCTCACTCCACCAATAACTTTACAGTTGGGCACAATGCATTGGAAGGCACGGTACGGTTCCACCTGCACTCCCCCAAACCCAATTCGGTCCGTCGGACCTGCCAGATGGTGAAAGCGTGATTTCATCACTCGCAGAGAACACGTTTCATGCTTCCATTGTCAATGGCGGTGAGCTTTTCACCACTCCAGCCGACGCCTTGCTTGCACATGGTGATCTTCGGCTTGTGTGGCGGCTGATCGCATGGAAACCCCTTTCATGAAAGCTTCTTCAATGACACCTAGTGCTTGTGCTGCTGTTGCTTCAGAGTAATTTTGGAACTCGTAATGAGTGTTACAACCAACAACGACGATTTTTCTGTGCTACGTGCTTCAGCACTCGGCAGTCCCATTCTGTGAGCTTGTGTGACTTACACTTCATGGCTGAGCTGTTTGTTGCTCCGAGACGTTCTACTTTCACAATAACAGCCCTTACAGTTGACCGGGGCAGCTGCAGCAGGGCAGAGATTTGACAAACTGACTTGTTGGAAAGGTGGATCCTATGCACGGTACCCAACGTTGAAAGTTACTGAGCCTCTTTAGTTACGGCCCATTCTACTGTTAATGTTTTGTCTCTGGAGATTGCTGGCTGTGGACTTGATGCATATACACCTGTCAGGCAATGGGTATGGCTGAAATAGCGAATCCACTAATTAGAAGGGGGTGTCCACATACTTTTGGCCATTTAGTGTGTGCACACATATATATGTATGCATCTATATAAATATATATATGAGGTGTGTTCAAAAAGTATCCAACCTTAATTTTTCGTGGCGTAAAAAATGAAGCTAGGGAGGCGTGGTTTTGGTGCACGTATGTAAGGCGATCCTAATTCGTATGCGTGAATATTTTCTCGCCTGCAGAAGCTGTCAGTCGCCGACAGACCGCCAATGAGTGAGGAAGTGTAAGTGAGCGCCATCGGATTTTCGTTTTTTGTACAAAATGGCGGAAAACTTGAACAACGCTACTGCATCAAATTTTGTGTAAAGCTTGGCGATTCCCAAGTGGAAACGATCGCAAGATTCACAGGCTTCGGGAACGAAGTAATGGGCACCAACAAGACATAAAAGAGTGGTACAACCGCTTCAAAGATGGTCCCACATCAGTGGAAAGTGAAGCACAGTTCTGGTAGCCCCTCAACATCCAGAATGAAGATCGTCATTGACAATGAGGACCCTGCAGGATCGTCGAATCACGATCAAGAACTCGCAGACGAGGCGGGCATCAGCATTGGATCCGTTCATTCCATTGTGGACTGAGATTTGGGCTTAAGGAGAATCTCAGCGAAGTTTGTGCCAAGCTGCTAACGATCGAGCAGAGCAACTCCCGTTTGGAGATCGCACAGGACCATGCTGGAGACTGTGAACAGCGATCCCAACTTCAACACAGTAATCACTGGCGATGAGACCTGTACGACCCAGAACCAAGTTCAGTCATCACAATGGAAGCATCCAACATCCGCGAGGCCAAAAAAGCAAGGAAGGTCCGCAGCAATGTCAAAGTCATGCTGACCGTCTTCTTTGACTCCAGTGGCGTGGTTCATCACGAGTACGCACCAACACGGCACAACCATCACCACAAGCGTACTACCAAGAGGTACTGCGTTGCCTTCGTGACCTGTGCGACGCAAACGCCGACCTGTGGGCAGCGTCAATTGGCAGCTCCATCATGATAACGCACTGCCCATTCTTCACATTTGATAGAGTTTCCTGGCCAAACACAACACAACTGTGCTTTGTCCAGGCTCCCTACTCTCCGATACATGCTCCGTATGACTTCTGGCTTTTCCCCAAGCTGAAAAATGCCCCTGAAGGCACCAGATTTCAGTCCAGAAGAAGACATCATGCGGAATGCGACGGACCAGCTGCCGGCCATCCAAAAGAGGCGTTCCAGCGCTGCTTCGACAGTGGCAGACGCGTTGGGAGACGTGTGTGGCAGCCAAGGGCGACTATCTTTGAAGGAGATTGTGTAAGTTTGTTGTGCTTTTTTTGGCCTCGGGGATGTTGGATGCTTCCATTGTGATGACTGGAACTTGGTTTCTGGGTCGTACAGGTCTCATCGCCAGTGATTACTGTGTTGAAGTTGGGATCGCTGTTCACAGTCTCCAGCATGTCCTGTGCGATCTCCAAACGGAGTTGCTTCTGCTCGATCGTATAGCAGCTTGGCACAACTTCGCTGAGAATTCCTCCTTAAGCCCAAATCCTCAGTCACAATGGAATGAACGGATCCAATGCTGATGCCCGCCTCGTCTGCGAGTTCTCTGATCGTGATTCGACGATCCTGCAGGGTCCTCACTTGGTCAATGACGATCTCATTTCTGGATGTTGAGGGCCTACCAGAACGTGCTTCACTTTCCACTGATGTGCGACCATCTTTGAAGCGGTTGTACCACTCTTTTATCTGTGTGGTGCCCATTACTTCGTTCCCGAAGGCCTGTTGAATCTTGCGGATCGTTTCCACTTGGGAATCGCCAAGCTTTCACAAAATTTGATGCAGTAGCGTTGTTCAAGTTTTTCCGCCATTTTGTCAAAAACGAAAATCCGATGGCGCTCACTTACACTTCCTCACTCATTGGCGTCTGTCGGCGACTGACAGCTTCTGCAGGCGAGAAAATATTCACGCATACGATTAGGATCGCTACATACGTGCACCAAACCACGCCTCCCTAGCTTCATTTGTTTACGCACGAAAAATTAAGGTGGATACTTTTTGAACACACCTCATAATATATTTATATAGATGCATACATATATATGTGTGCACACACTAAATGGCCAAAAGTATGTGGACACCCCCTTCTAATTAGTGGATTCGGCTATTTCAGCCATACCCATTGCTGACAGGTGTATATGATCAAGTCCACAGCCATGCAATCTCCAGAGACAAACATTAACAGTAGAATGGGCCGTACTAAAGAGCTCAGTAACTTTCAACGTGGTACCGTCATAGGATGCCACCTTTCCAACAAGTCAGTTTGTCAAATCTCTGCCCTGCTGCAGCTGCCCCGGTCAACTGTAAGGGCTGTTATTGTGAAGTAGAAACGTCTCGGAGCAACAACAGCTCAGCCATGAAGTGGTAAGTCACACAAGCTCACAGAATGGGACTGCCGAGTGCTGAAGCACGTAGCACAGAAAAATCGTCTGTTGTTGGTTGTAACACTCATTACCGAGTTCCAAAATTACTCTGGAAGCAACGTCAGCACAAGCACTGTTCATTGAGAGCTTCATGAAAGGGGTTTCCATGGCCGAGCAGCCGCCACACAAGCCGAAGATCACCATGTGCAATGCCAAGCGTCGGCTGGAGTGGTGGAAAGCTCACCGCCATTGGACATGGAGGCAGTGGAAACGTGTTCTCTGGAGTGATGAATCACGCTTCACCATCTGGCAGTCCGACGGACGAATCTGGGTTTGGGGGATGCCAGGAGAACCTACCTGCCCCAATGCATTGTGCCAACTGTAAAGTTTGGTGGAGGAGGAACAATGGTCTAGGGATGTTTTCCATGGTTCGAGCTAGGCCCCTTAGTTCCAGTGAAGGGAAATAACGCTGCAGCATACAATGACATTCTAGACGATTGGTCATTATTCCTGTAGTTTGCTCATTCTTGCTGTAGTTTTGCTCAATCATGCTGTTCTTTGCTCATTCTTGCTGTTGTTTGATCATTATTGCTGTACTTTGCTCACTGTTTGCTCATTCTTTATGTCGCTCTCTTGCTGTGCTTTGTTCAATGTTTGCTCATTCTTGCTGTTGTTCAATCTTCATGTACTTTGCTCATTGTTGGCTCATTCTTGTTATAGTTCATTCTTGTTGTCGTTCAATCGTCATGTACTTTGCTCATTGTTAGCTCATATTTGTTTTCGCACTCTTGCTGTAGTTTGCTCAAAAACCGAGATTATAATAAAGAACGATAATAATTTAAAATGGAAAGAGCTTGATTCCTGCTGCCTTGATCATGTTAGGTCTTGTTGGGCCTTTTAAATAAATCAATTAATTAATTTAATTAAACATGTAAACATTCGGCTACGGATGGTTTTGACATCGAAAAAGTAAAAAGTAAAAAAAGAAAAAGTAAATGAAGATTCCATTTTTGGTTAATGTATCGGAGAGATGGGAGACTTGTATGTTAACGGTAACAGATAATAAAAATTATATTTCAGTGCTTTCAAGAGGTTAAAAAAAAATAAAAAATACACATTGAAAACAAGTTATTAAGCACCACTTTAAAAGAAAATGATAAAAACATCCTTTGATCAAACATGAAAAGAACAAATTATATTTTTGGCAACAAGAGATTAATTATGATCTTGTATATTAACTTTCATGTCTCTGTGATTTTAAATAAAGATGTTTCACTTTGAAGTATTACGTCACAAAGAAATGCACTAAACTTCACACAGAGATGAGAAACTCCGCATGAGCTGGAGGAAATTTGAAAAATGTTTTTTTGTTTTATTTTAACTTTAAAAGACATTTTTTGGTTACTTTCTTTCGAGGAAACTGATTCTGACCATATTTAGATGATTAGATCGCTTATTTAATCGATAAAAGTTGTGGACGGATTCAGACAAAACATGGTGGACACATTGGGTGTGTGGCAAGGACAAATTGGTTCAATTTTGGTGGAGATCTGAATCCAGATCCGGATGTGATAATTTTTTAAGTGATTCTTCAGCAATGAGAGATCGGGCCAAAACGAAAAATAGCATGATATTTCAAAAATGTAATGGGCCCAATATGTTCTCGTGGATCGGGCATTGCGTGGCGGAGGTATGCGCTCTACCGAGTGCCCTTTCAGTTTAGAAAATGTATTTTGGAGATATTTTCACTGCTCCTTTGCTAATTTAGTATGATTTATCATGTTAAATGGTTGGAAAGGATGTGGAATGTG
>CM068960.1:3495149-3505958 GCA_035128595.1 Eptatretus atami
TGCTGTTATAGTGTAAAGGCCCCTCGGCATGCTTGGTAGGCATATCATGAGGGCCAAAAAGGGTCAAAAGTACACGTATGAGAAAGTGAAATTCACATAATATTAAGCCTATATCATGACTGGTCAGAAATAGCTGAAGAAAATATTTCCTGGCTTTCCACATAGCAACCCGCAACATGAGAGAGGACAGGTAGCTAGCTTATCTGTGTGTCCCACTTTTTACTGTATATTATGCTATACTTATACTGAAACCAGGCTATGTCACAGTCTTGATATGCAGCATAGCATGCAGTGCAGTTGATGCTGACTACTAGGGGTGATTCAGTGAAAGTGATGTGTATGCCTCCAATTTGAAGGAAATTGGAATGGAGGAGGGAAATCACATTGACATTGACCAGTTCATGTTAGCTCACTGAGAAGCCGCAGTGATAATGAAAAGGTAAGTGATCAGAAACTTGCCATTTCTATAGCCAATTTAGTATTCAAGTAAGCCTGCCAGGGATGGCACTTTGTTTTTGATTCCATGCCTATACTGGTTGCGACTACACAGCGGCCTTCATAAGGAAAGGCAAAAAGCGTCCTTTGGCCATAGCTGAAAAGACGAACAGTACCTTGATGCATTGTATGCTTAGCTTCAGGGCCGGTGGATGATGCTACCTGCAAGGTTATAGAAGAATTTACTGGGAAATGTATGGTGCAAAGAAGAAAACTTCTCTCAACAAGCACAGATCTTGATCTTTGAGAACCTTCGGACCGAAAAATGGAAAACAACCATTTGCCAAGCTGAAAGGATTCGACGCAAGGTATTCCACCTAGCGAGAGTGTTGTGAGAGAGAAAATCCACAGATGCACTTTGTCGCAATGATGTGGCATGCGGCCGGTGACAACCTATTGCCAAAGGAACCTCACATGATGGGAACTGCATGATAACTCTACAGTATTGTGTGGTTTACATGTCCTCAGATGCCAGAAAGTGTTATCCCAGAAATTCAGAGTCGAATGAAGATGATGAAGAAGATGGGGACATAAATTACCATTGTGACAGTGACACTGATGTTGACGATGACAGCTCTGACACTGACAGTGATGTAGACGATGATGACGATGACTGAATTATACTGCAGAGCAATAAGCCAGGTCTGCATGGTACTCCTGTGGTTGCAATTAAATATATTTTGGCTGTCCACAACAAGAGTGAGACGTTGGTATTGGTGGGCATGGACACAACAGTAAATTGCTGAAAATGTTTTCATTTCACACATCTAGGCCTACTTACCATAGCTTTAGCATTTGATTTATTTCTTATACTATGTAGGTTTATCTGTAACTTGTATTTTCACCTGTCAATTTATAGGGCTGGTGGATAATTCACACTGCATCACACTGTTCAGTTGTTATTGTTTGGTAGATTAAGGTTTCACTTTATACTAGTGTAAAACTGTTCGTGCGTTTGTTGTAAAAGTGACGTTCTCAAAGCTGATGATCCTGGTATGGGAAAACTAACGATATCTAGAAACATAGAAATTTGATAGATAGGGCCTAAATGGACATTTTCAATTCGCATACATGTATATTTTCGATGCATGTTGATCCTCCAGATGAATGATTACAGGTAATAGCATAGTATTGAATGATTTCATCTCACATTTGTGTATGTTCAGATTGACATTGTCACTTCTCAGATTGTAACCTATCTAATTAGTGTTTATTACGTAATAAATGTCATTATTGAAAATTCACATCAACATGTTGTTTTACATTAATTTTGTTCTTTGGTTATGATAAGTGACAATACCGGATTTTTCAGTGTAAATTTCTGGTCATCTAAAAATTGAGACCCCTTTGAGCCTTTATTGACCCTTCTTAAGTAAAAATGCCAGGGAATATCTTTTCTTGAGTTACACACTTCTGATCAGTGGTAATAGGGATCTGATGTGTGGAAATTCAGTTTTGTTCTCCAAAGTGTAATTGAGACCCTTTTTGGCCCTTACTAAAGGAGCTTCTTGAGCAATAACGCCAGAGAAAATCATTTCTTGAGTTATATGGCATCAATCCATGATGCGGATACAATCAATTCACCAAATTTCAGGTCCATTCCAGAAGTGTAAATGAGACCCTTCTGACCTTCTTAAGTAGAAACGGGGAAATATTTTTCTTGAGTTATAAATTTGTGATCAGTGGTGATAGGTGATCTGATTATGTGAATTTCAGTTTCATTCTCCAAAGTGTAATTGAGACCCTTTTTGGCCCTTCCCAGGGGCCTTCTTAAGTAATAATGCAGGGAATTTCTTTTCTTGAGTTACATTTTATTAAATACTGCGGAACAGAATCCACAAAATGAGTTTCAGCCTTGTTCTCAGAAGTGTAATTGAAGGTCAATATTTTGGGGGTTTGAAGGTTCACCCCTCTAAATGCCAGGAATGCGACACACAAGAAATGGATTTTATTTTCCATCCAGCATTCTGAATAGAATAGGGCCATCAAACCTTTCATTCTCAATAGTGTAAATGAAACTAAGCAAGCCCCTAACTAATACCTACTGCTTATAATTCACAATGCCTCACTGTACTGGAAAACATAGGGGCAGGAAATACTGTGCTGTCAATGGTGGACTTGTAATACCCCTCCCCACCTGTAGATCGGCGCTACACGATACACACTTTACTAGAGAATATGTTGTCACCATCCCCTACCCTCCCCTCCACTCCCCCTCCCCTCCCTCTCCCCAAGACACGGCAAAGTCTTTGTTCGGAGTCTTTTGCGTCTGTCTTTTGGGTCTTTTCAGTCTTTGGGGTATTTTGGGGTCTTCGGGGTCTTTTGGGTCTTTAACAGTCTTCGGATCTTTTAGGTCTTTGGGGTCTTTACGGTTTTTAGGGGTCTTCAGGGTATTTTTGGGGTCCATTGGGTCTTCGGGGTCTTTTATCTTTTGGGTCCTCGTTTTTTTTCTTGGTTCCTCGGGGTAGTTTGGTTCCTCGGGGTTGTTTTGGTCTTTGAGGTATTTTGGGTCCTCTCAGTACTTTTGATTAAGTATTTCAGGTTACAATTGTGGGCGACGTCAGGTCAGCTGTTCAGCCAATGGGTGAAGAGCACCATACATAAATACATACATACAATCATACAAATCATATACAACCTAGTTCCATGATTATAATAGATTGGCAATTTTTTTCGCATTTCAGATGCCCTTACTCACTTTTGACCCTTATTTAGACCACCAGATCAAGATCCTAAACATCCGAAATTATATTTCAATTATATACTTTAATTTATCCCATGAGATTATATTGTGCTTCGAAGCTGGTAAGCATTTTGGTAGGCCAAATCAAAAATGGCGGCTAGACCTCTGCGAGGTGAAATTTGGTGAAGCAAGGATAAAGCCTTCATGAAGGTTAGCCGTTAATTTCTTCAAAGGGGTGTTTTTAATGAACCAACACCAATTTTCACTCATCACTTCCTGGAGTTTTCTAAGTGTGCTGTCAAAGTTTCAGGCTGCTAGGTTTCAGGTTTTGGAGTATGGAGAGCACGACGCCACTGACACCCGCCGCACTGAAGCACGCACACTACAACGCACTGACACGCACTGACACGCACTGACACGCATGACAACGGCCACATGACACGCACGACAGAATGCACACACACACAACACACTTATTATGATTTATAGATCACTTTTGTACAAGCTTTCTTGGTTTCTGATGTTTTGAGATTGTGTGTGGCTGAGTTTTTAGCTCGCTGTTCGAAGAACAGAGAGCTATAGCGATACCCCCGGCGTGAGCGTGAGCGTGAAATGTTAAAGTTTTTGGTGAAGTTTATTTCCTTTCTAATGTTTTTATCTACCACACTATTTTTTACTGATTACAATATACAAATACATATAAGTTGCTTAAAATTATTTGGTCAGACTTCACTCAATGCTTATAATAAAATATTATTAGACTAGTTATTATAACTGTTGGCTCTCAACTTCCCTCCCTCTGTATTTCTTAGGTTTTTTCCTGTAAGGTAAAGAAGGGCATCAGACGACCTTGTGGATGATATTGACCTGGCAACATTGAAAACCGATGCACATTGGGCCTTGGGATCGATAGATGCTGGACTAGGAACCTGGGTTACTTCAGTGATTCTTGAAGAAGTTATGCCGCAATAGTGAGCTCGATTCAAGTGTCGGAACTTATGGTGACTGTTGGTGGCGGATGTCATCGGTGCTCATTCCTGACAGCTTGACGCCAACACTCGAGTTTAAACTGACAGGAGTCAGAAGCTAAAATGATGCTGCAATGGAATCGTGGTGAGCTGATTGCAAATCATTTCTGGAATAATGAATTATTTTGTTGTTTTGTGTGCATTTTACTGATTAGTTGAACTCGGAAGTGTATGACATGTAAGAATTTGGAATGAGCTGCTTCCTCATCATCATTTGCTGTCTTAGGATTACCATGCAATGCCTTCAGAAAGTAATTACACCCCATTGACTTTTGTCATTTTGATTGTGTTACAGCCTGATTTATAATCGGTTAAATTAAATTTTTGTCACTGATTGACGCAAAACACCCATAATCGACAAACAGAACATGTTTTTTGAATTTTACCAATTTAATTAAAAATGAAAAGCTGAAATGTTCGCACTCAATAAGCATTCAACCGCATTTTCTATGGACACTCATTGAGCTCAGGTGGCCATCCCATTACTTGATCTGCCTTGAGATGTCTCGAACTTGATTGGATGTTCCACTCTGTGCCACATCACTTGATTGGGACATGATTTATAAAGAAACCATCACCTTTCTATATGAAGTCCCACAGTTGACAGTGCATGCCCGAGCAGAAACTCCACCATGAATGTCAAAGGAATTGTCGTAGATATCTGAGGTAGATTGGTGAGAGCCATATAGATCTGGGAGGGTCGAACAATTTGTAGAGTTTTGAACAGTTTCCCAGAGCACAGTGAGCTCCATCATAGGAAATAGAAAGAATATAGAACTACTAGACTCTTCCTCGAGCTTCTATCTGAACAAACTGAGCAACCAGGCAAGAAGGACTTGATCAGGGAGGTGACCAAGAACCCAATGACACTCTGACAACATATAAGGTTCCTTGCTGAGATGGGAGAACCTGCGGAAAGACAACAGTCCCTCTGCAGCACTTCACACAAATTCGGCTTTTTGGGAGAGTGGTCGACGGAAGCGCACTCAAGTGCATGAGGAAAATATTCTGTGGTCTGATAGCATGAAAATTGGAACTCTTTAGCTTGAATTCAAAGCACTATTTGTGGGCGAAAACCGAGCACAGCTCATCACCCTCTAACACATCCCTACCGTGAAGCATGGCGGTGGCAAGCATCATGCTACGGGGATGCTTCAGTTGGCAAGGACTGGGGGACTTGGTAAGGATAGAGGAACAATGAATGGAAGCCAAATACAGGCATCTTGAGGAGAACCTGCTTCAGAGTGCAAAAGACCTTAGACTGTGGTTTAATTTACGTTCAACAGGACAATGACCCAAGCACACAGCCAAAGCAACACTGGATGGCTTAAGACAAGAACATGAAAGCCCTTGAGTGACCCAGCCAAAACCCAGACTTGAAGTCCCATGAGAAAAATCTTGGAAAGACTTGAAAGATTTGCTTTTTCACTGACTGCTCCCCATCCAACTGACAGAGCTTGAGCAAAACCTGCGAAGAAGAATGGGAGAAAATCCCCAAATCCAGATGTGGCAAAGCTGATACAGACTACCAAAAAGACTCGAAGCTCTCATACTGCCAAAGCTCTCGACAAAGTTTGACTCAGTGACGTTGAATACTTGTGTGCATTAGATATTCTGCATTTCAATTTTTATTATTTGTAATAAATTTCGAAAAACATGTTTTTCAACGTTGTATCATTCACGGGTATCTTGTGTACGATCGGGATAAAAATTGAAATTTTAATCCATTTTCAAATTCAGGCTGTAAATGTGACAAAAGTCGAGGGTGTCAAATTTCTGAAGGCCACTGTATTTAAACTTTCAAAAAAGAAGACACACCTGGGAGAGGGACACTCCAAAAAAGAGGACACTGAACACGTTTCCTTTACATACTTTGATGAATTTGAATGAGCTGCTTCACTCATAATCAGTTTGCTGTAACTTAGGATTACCATGCCAGTGCCTTCTAAAAGTATCACACCCCTCGACTTTTGTCACTTTTGTTGTGTTAAACGCTGAATTTATAATAGGTTAAAATAAACATTTTTATCACTGATCGACGCAAAACACCCATATTGACAATACAGAAACCATGTTTTAGAAATTTTTTACAAATTTAATATATTAAAATTTTTTTTTATATTATTTTTTATATTTTTGAAAAAATATAGACTGAAAATGTCTCTGCATCAATAAGCATTCACCCTCTTTCTATGACACTCCAAATGAGCTACAAAATGATAATGAGCAATCGTTTCGGCAATTTGATTAGGTATGTTCCCACCTCGATTTAATTTTGATGCAAACACCGTTCTTCCAGTTTAAATAACTGATTATTAGCTACACTGGACTTTATTCGAGTGAGCTTATGTGATCGAGCAGTGTGAGTGAGTGAGTCAGTGTCTGTAAAGTCCGTAAAAAACTTGTCAATTTTTGTGTGCACAAAAAACACACAAAACACATATCTTATGCCTAATGAAGGCTTATTGACCGCATCAAAATCTGCGACTCATTACGGGGGAGGAGGGGTGGGGTTGACCCTCTCCAAAAGAGGGATTTTGTCTCTTCACGCGGACTACAGACACACAATTTCACTGAAAACTTGACCACAACCTTCTTCACCTTGATGTACCAAAGTTTGTTATTACACTTTAAAATAAATCAGGTGGGGGGGGGGTCTGTTGGAGTGTTTGGCCCCTCAAAGAGGTATTGCTCTCTTTTTACCGAAACTACACACACACAATTGATGAAACTTGACCACAGACTCTCATCAACCCGTGATGTACCAAAGTTGTTCACAGCATATAAACAAAAATCCAAAAACAGGGTCTAAGAGGGTTTGAGTGAACTGTTGCTCCTGATCCAGATGACTTCAGGACGTGCGGTCCATTATTTTTACTTGGAAATATTGTGTTGGTCAAGTCCACATGAGACTGTAATCAAGTAGACTTTATTTGCACAGGAGACTTACTGTAACGGACCAGTTCTAACATACCAAGCACGTCGCTTCCCATTCTTCCGACACTTCAAAACCATGGGAAGTTTTGTCTTTAGGTCTGCAGTGAACTGACATGTTTTTGTTTTCGTCATGTGGAAGAGCTCCTTGAGAGAAATCAAACCAGTGTGTACAGTACGGACTCAGAAAGACACTGAATTGTTAACTTAGCACACCACTGGTCTGTCTCTCTTCTCTCTTCTCTCTCTTCTCTGCCTCCCTCCTCTCCTCCCTCCTCCTACGCATGAGTTGTCGATGTTCAAACAGGTCATTACGCCATGACGGAGTAGTACGTTTGTTCAAACTGTCCTGGTCAAACATTACATAACCAACATTTATCACGTAAGAAAATGTAGAAAAATGATTCAACCGATTTAAATAAGTAAAAAAAAAAAATCAAGTCCAAATCTAAAAATTTAATCCCGTTGCAAATGCACAAGCATAAAAAAATGGACAAAATCATGGACAATTATAGATTTTTTTTTTTATAAAACAGTGCCAGACGGAGTTTCAATCAGGACCGGAAGGAGAGGACATGTCAGGGAAAAATCGACATATGATAACCCGCTGTTTATTTTTATTCTTCAAAATAATCCAAACACAATACTTTGGACATTGTACTGATAGTCTCAAAGTATGTCTTCAACAGTTGAATACAGGAATTCAATTAAGAAACTCAATTTGTGGTTGCTTGTTTATATGTCGTAAGCAATGAAATAATTTCACTCGTCTTGAGGACTTTTGGCACTTCTTAAGAATATCTCACAATACAGGACTGCAAAATTCCTTACACCACATTGAAAATATACATTTTTATTGTCATTTTGTGTTTATGCAGAAGTCCAAGGCTTGTGGAGAGCTAGAACATGTGTGTGTGTGTGTGTTTTTTTTACAGACACAGTAGGTGTTGGGAGGAATGTAGTGGTAGGGAAGGACACAGAGGCGTGTACAAGATGGATACAGAAGCACAAAGTGGAAATTTAAAGAAATTGGCTTTTGTGGTTGTGGTTTGGGGGCATTAATGGGGGGAAAAAAAGATCATGGTTTTGGATGGGAAATGATCTGAGGATGGTGGTGAACAGTTGTTTTTGAAGGCTTGAGGAAGAATGAGATTGAAAGAGGATGTGGAAGTTTGTTCCGCAGGCAGGAAAAGAGAGGAACAATGGTATAGGTGTGCCAGTGGATCCTGGATTGAGGTAATTCTCCAGAAGGGGGTTGATGGTGAATCCACGTGCGCACCCTGCAGAACGTCCATTCTCAATAGATCCGAGAACTTGGACAATAGGATGTCCGGGAGGAATGAGGGTGAGTAGGACTATTGGCATATTTTGATTAAAAAAAGGTGTTATGTGAATCATGTTTTAATTAAAGTGAGGTCAAATTTATTTTTGTCATTGCTTGTGAAGATCAACTCTTTTGGCCATTCTCAGAGAAAAGCCTTAGCATCAGGCAAACTGGCAGGGACTGCAATCAGCTCATATACTTCAGGACTGGTCTACTATATCCACCGCCCCTGACATTGTCATCGCCCTGGGAATTCTTCCACAGAAACATGCTCTCTCTTATACACAGATTCATCCAATCTCATCATCAGTCGTCTTACCCACCTTCCCACTCTTGTACCTGCATCTGCAGTAAGGCAGTTGCTTTTAAAACAACTTGCATTCTCCTCCTGGAAGGCCGAAGGAAACCAATCCAAAGGCAACCTCAGTCATTCAAAAGGCCAACGAAAACTCTGTCCAATCTCAAGAATGATCTTTCAAACTTGTCTCCCCTCTTTAAACCTTGTGGTGTCTTGTTAAGTCTGTCTCTGCGTGTGCTTCCCCTTCAATCTTTCTTCAACTTAAATGGCACCACAGCCAATTCCGCTCGTGAGAAGACTGAGTGCCTAAATTCTGTGGTTTGCTTCAAATATCTTTGTCCTCAACCCTACTTGGCTACCATCCTTCCGGCCATAGCAACTGCTTCCTGGAGTTTGTCCTTTTGCACACTGATAAAGGTGAGTTTCTTTGGCACCTTCATCTGACTCTGCAATGGTATCCGGATGGTATCTATCTCAGTTGCTATTATAACCTGCTCTGCGTTCTGCTACTCCCTCTCTGACCTTTCACTTGTCATTTCCATAGGTCATCTACGTATCCTCCATCTGCTTGGAAATCCAGTCAACATCACTAGCATTACGTAAAAAAAGATGAAAACATCCTCTAACTGCAACCTTCAGCTTGCTTCAAATCATCACCAAGGTCAATGGAATCCATCATCGCAGTTGACATAAACATCATTCCTTTCTCCAACAGCTTCAATCCTCATATCATCAATTTGGATCAGACTGTCACTCTTCCTTGGAAATGCTGCTTCTACTCCCCAACAATTGGTGGAAGGCCCTCATATGAGAAGTGAGAATCAGGGATTTCTCTGGATTTTTCTCAAGCTTTTGATAGTCCTGCAATCCTTCCCTGTCTCCAAAACTCTCTGCCTATGGAATCCAAGGCCAACTCCACTCTTGGAATTACTGATTTCCTCTACTTCGTAGGCAAAGTGTGGTTCCTCAACGGAACCCTTCAATCTCTTCTCCCTGTCAAAAGCTGGAGTACACCAAGGCAGTGGTTCTAGCCCATATATTCCTAATATTCATCAATGATCTCACTGACTCTTTGGAAAATCCTCTTTATCTCTTACTGATAACTCCACTACTCTGCTGTGACATCCTTCATCCTTCAATTCTCACCAATCATCAAACATCAGGCAACAGAATCATCCCAAAAAATCAATCCAAACACCTGCTTTGACCAACATTCCTCATCAGTAGGCTTGTACACCCCATATCCTTATAACTATCTCAGCCAACACTCCTTCTGACTGCTGCCTGTGTCTTTGTGTTCTGAAAACTCAAACTTTGGCCTTAGTACTCCTAAAGTACCTTTCCCCATGATTAGTATTCAACTCTGATTTTCTTGGCAATCATTTCAGTCTCTTGACTTTTGTTACCCTTTATTCAGAAATGGCTTTGACAGCAACTCACCGATAGAGACTATTTTTCATAAGATACCTTCCAGTAGTCCATGAATCTATTTGAACTCCTGATATCTGTGCCAGTTCTTGTGTAGTTCAATACTAGATGTTTTTTTCTATTTCTTAATAGACTTATCTTAAGCTCATCAGAGAAACAGAGATATCCACAAAGATGGCAATATTAGACCAAAGAAGGCAATCCCAAAAGAAGGCGAAATTTCGACAAACGACGGTCGGCGAGTTTGACATATTGGGCCTGTATGGGTTATATTACCTGCAAGAGAGAAATTCAAATTGGTGAAAAATGGTGGTGTGGCCTTTGACTTTTGGATTATTTGTAGTGGAAAAAAAAAGCAAGACCCAAAATAACAAAGATGAATATGGGGAAGCATTGCAGAATGCATGCTACTGTCCATTGGATTTGCTCAATAAATTGGCAGAAGCTCCAAAACTGATATCTGTTATTTTGCATGAAAAGGTGGTTAAACTAAATCATTAAATTTTCATCCATTAATATTGTAAAATACATCATTATTTGTTTCTTTAATAACACATAATCATTATAATACCTTTTTATATCCTTGAAAATATGCCAATGTGGCAATAAAAAACGTTAA
>CM068960.1:3505983-3521097 GCA_035128595.1 Eptatretus atami
ACGAGAGACGGAGATCTGGATCCTCAGTGGTCCTCTGATCTTGCAGTTTGAATTGTTGCTTAAACAATTGCATTCTCCTGGAAGCAATCCAACAGAAGGGCATCTCAGATCATTCTACAAATTGCCCGCAAAAAGTGTGTGTCACTCTCAACGAGAGCCAAATAACACCTGTTCAATTCAAAGAAATGACACTTACAAACTTGTCTCACTCCTCTAAAACTGGTGGTCTTGTTAATCTGTGTCTGGTGTATGCCCCTCACCCCTCGCCCTCTCAAAATTGCCCCACCTGACCCCACTCGTGAGAAGGTCGAATACCTCAATTCTGTGTTTGTTTCTCCAAATTTCGTGTCCCGAACCCGTCACTCTCTGTACCACCCTTTTCCGTGGTACGCACTGCTTCTGGCTGGTCCTTTTGCAACCTCAGAAAGTTGAAAAGTTTCTGTCATCCCTCGACTCTGACTCTGCTAATGACCGACAGCATGCAGCTCACGTGCCCTAAAAACCTGCTCTGCTGCTCTTCGCACTTCCCTCTCTCGGCCCTTTTACCTGCATTTGCGCCAAGGTTATCTCCATCCTGCTTGGAAAGCAACGTTCATTGCCTACTAAAAAAGGTGCGAAAAACGACTCAATACAGACATATCAGCTTATCTTTCCACATCATCACAAGGTATGGAATCCATCATCGCAGTTGATATGAATCTTTCCTTTTGCTCACACAACCTCATCTCAGATCACCAATTCAGATTCAGCCAGGTCACTCCACCTTGGAAGATGCTTCCGCACACCCAACAATGATGGAGGGTCTCAACCTGTCGACATGAGATGAGGGCCGTCCTCTCTGGACATAATCTCGTCTTTTTGATACGTTTGGCAATCCTGCCTTACTTTCCAACCTGCTGATGTCATTCAAGGCCAACTCCAACACAATGCGCTTCTGACTTCTTCATTCTGGCGGCCAACGTGTGCTCTCAAACGGAATCCTTCATATCCTCTCCCTGTCAAGGCTGGAGTGCCCAAGGCCAGTGTTCTGGTCCTGTCCGTCCCGATTTCCTGATCTACATCAATGATCTCTGACTCTGGAAAATTCCCTTCTATTTGCTGATGACTCTCCTCTGCCGTGAATCTCACCTTCAGACGGCAGGTTTGTGGGCTCTTTCCTCTCTTCCAGGCTTGAAAAAAACAAACAAATCGTTCAAACACTTGCAAACATGTTTTTTTTTTTTTTTTTTCAATCATGACAATGTCACACTCTCACTATCCTCTCTCTGAAGGAACGTCTTGCAACCCCCCGGCCCCCCCATCTACTTTCTTCTCAATTTATTTTGAGGAGGTTCCATCATCCAAACTCCTGAGTGTGATCTTCAGGCACGGTCTTTCTTGGGCAAACACATTCACCTGGCCTCCAAAGCCAGTGCCGACTGGGATCCTCCGTCGTGCAAATCCTTCCTCGGCCCACCTGAGCTCCCTGACCACATGCACAGCTTGCGTCAGCAACCTGATGGAAGTATGCTCTCCTCTCTGGCTGGTGCACCCTGCTCAGCTTTCTCGGGCTTCCGCTGTGGAACCGAGGCATTTCGGATCATGATCCCGCGATGAGGCCTGTCACTCTCTCACCGCAGGCAGGTGGTGGTCTTTCTGTCTTCCTAACCGTCTCCTCTCCGGTCTCACCCCCCCCCTGTCTCTCTGCGATTTGTCCCCACCATATTTCCGCAGGCGCTCAAGGGTCCGCAACAACCACTCTACTGGTAAAACCACAAAATCACGAATGCAACTGGCCCACTCTTCCACTCTTCATTCCTATTTTTTCCGTAGCCTTTGGAATAAGCTCCTTACCCTGTTCATCCCATTTTTCCTCCAGGCCTTAAAACAGCTGTTCACACACCTCTTATCCCCCTTCCAAACCTCCTCGATCTTTTCTTCCCTATAAATCCACCCCAAGCCACTCCTTCAAAGACCCGTTGCTTCGCTGCGGAACTACCATCTTTGCTGTGATGGCTAATCAAGCGGCAATAAAAAAAGGATTCTTTGATTGCGGGGGATAACGAGCGTTGGCAAGTTGGCCTTGGCAGTTTCGTCGGTGTGCCCAGGTATCCATAAACAAATTAAAAAGCAAATTTCCTTTTTTTCCGTCGCAATCTTTTTTTCCCCGGGAGTTTTCTGAATCCAGGTCGTTGGATTTATGAAATGCCTTTAACCTGTTCTCCAATTATGAAACACAACAAACAGACAGACATCGGTTTCGCCTTCTTCGGGCACCGTTCGCCGTTCCCATCCACCCGGTGACTTTTGAAGCCCTTCGGGTCACGGACAGGTACTGGATGTGAAATGCTGCATTGAATGCCCCACTTGCCGTGTGTGACTGATGAGGCCAGATTGTTGGCTCCAAAGTGCCATCGCAAGTGGACCACATTGTGAGCTACATTCTCGCAATCACAACCAGAAGCAACCACTGGATGTTATTAAGTGTTGGGTTAATTATTAATGCAATTATGAAGTATGAATGGCTGAGCGGTTTCGCGCCAAGGGCTGGTTGGACATTTCCTGCCTTTCAGCTTCGTAAGGGACTAATTTGTTCGTGTCATGAACACATAAGCCTGCGCCCTTTCTCTGGGATTTCCTGGGGGTCTTGTATGCTACCCCTTTGTTTGTCGAGTGTGTCCGGTGTGGGAGTGCTCCATTTAGGCCTTTATTTAATTATTTTTGGTGCCTCTATTTGCTTTTGTTGTGATTCCTTTCTCTTTTACTCAGTTGTTTAAACATTTGATCGTTTCATTTATTGTTGCATTTCTGCTTGTTGGTACTTTTTCGGGGGGGGGGGGGGGGGGGGGGGGGTTGTCGGGTGTTTTAAACCCCCAAAATCCCAGTCAAGTCTCCCATTCGCTTTGGCATTAACCACGGCGAGCGAAAGGTTCCCGCCAAAAACTCGAACGCCCTCGGCCGTAGCCGTTTGGGCACCATCGCATGTGATCAGATCCGGATTCAGATCTTGCAAGCCAAAATCGAATAATTTCATCCGTGTCACATACACAATCTCACCACTAAATTCGTCGGACCCATTCCACAACTTTTTTGAGATATCCTGTTCACAAACAAACAGACAACATTGGTGTCAGAGGTACCTCAGAGACCAAGAATAGACTGAAAAGTTCCTGGCGACCCCAAAAAGTCACAAGATGGGTGTGAACCCAAAAGACACGACAGACCAAAAAGACCCAGAAGATCATGAAGATCCCGGAGACCCAAAAAAACTCACGACCCCCACAAAACAAAAAAGTTCCGAGGACCGCAAACACCATGAAAGGCCCAAAAGTCACCGAGGATCAATAAGAACCCCAAAAAACCAAATAATACCCCTGAGACCATTCACACCATTTAGACGCCCTTACACCCCACAGACAGATTAGACAGCTTGAACCGACTTGACCATGTTTGACCACTTTGACCTGTTTTTTTTACAGAACAATTTTCAATGAAAAAACACCAAAATCACCAATAATTTCTCCAAAATAAATGTTTGTATTATGATTTGTGTAAATGATGATAACCAGCAAATCTTTAAGCATCATCCCTGAAACGTGTGGCGAGGCGAGCGAGGAGCTGATCCCACGAGTGATGACATAAAAAGCAATGAAGAGGAACAATCTGAACTCTGTACTTATTGAATAGAATTGAAACATCAGCCAGGGAAATGGTTCTTTGACGCACGACGTACGATCAACGTGTTAAATGTCATTTAAGACAACAGTCATGATGGAGCAGTTAGTTAAGCAGTATAATTTTCATGGAATTATTGAATCAAGTTGATCAATACCAACCATCCTCACGTGTTTGTCGATGTCAAGGGTTTGCCTTCTTTGCCCAAATCTTTTGCACGGCGACTAATAAAATAAAAGTAAGTGCAAATATTTCAGGTAAGACAGAACTGGGGTCATGCATCAAAAATCATGCAAATGTACGTCACTGTCACCTTGACTTTGACATAAATATACAGCCAAAGAAACATTGACAGCATCATTTTTTTGTCCTCGGAATCCTCTTGTAAAAGTTTGACGAAGATAGCTGAAAACCACGTGCTAATGTGAGGTATCATTCCCATGTGTGTGCCCAAGTACGGTTAAAATCAGTCGCGTGCACGTCCAAGATACGGTGGCGGACCGAGGCACGCATGCAACAACGGACATGGAAAACGAAACCAATCCAGAAACCAAACCATTCTCGGACTAAATTCACGGGGGTTAATAATAGGGACTGCGTGTCCTGAAGCTTACCTGGTCAGAAGAAAGCAGCATCAAACCACCGCACAACCTGCCCTCCGGACCCTATTTTTTTTTCATGTCGTGACAATCTTTGGTATCACGGGTGAATGAAGGTTGGAGTCAAAGTTTCATCGAATGTGTGTTAGTTCAAGAAGAAAGCAAATACCTTTTGGGGGCAACTCCCCATCGCCCACTTAGAGCCCGATGTGTTTTTTAATGCCTGAACAAACTCTGGAGACATACAGGATGATGATGGTTGTGCTAAGTTTCATTGAAATTTATGTTATGTTTCAAAGAAGGAAGTTGCAAGAATTATGGGGGACAACAAGACAGACAGACCAGAAGACAGACGGACGATCCGCATCCCATAAGCTCCCCGGAACATTCGTTCCAGGTGAGGCTGAGTAAATAAAGAGGTCACACTGAGCTGTAGCTTATCTAGGTCCTGTACCTAATATTGTACCCAAAACTATTGGGCATTCCTGACAGTTTGGTCAGGAGAGATTTTGTAGAAAGTTACTAACGTTCGTATTTTGACCGACTTTCAAATACGTGACACCAGAAGGAGCTTTATCCCTGTACCATCAAAACGGAACGTTGCTGCGCAATGTCAGCTCGGATGGCCACTTACACAAAGCCTTAATTATAATATCATTCCACGAGTGGGCACGGCAAAATAAATACACAAAGTCACACACTTTACTGGAACAACCGATCCCTTAACACACAACACACACACAACACACACACAACACACACACACACACACACACACACACACAACCACACACACACAACACAACACACAATCACACACACACCACACGGAAGGGACAACGGACACAGTCGTAGCTAAGGGAGAGGAGAGGGAACTTCAACTCAACAAATTTAAAAAACACACAAAAATAATAGTTAGGCCTGGTTTGGTTGTTTTTTTTTTTCCCAGTCTTTCAGGAGTTTCCTTGACTCGAAAGCAGAGATGTTCAGCGATCCAACCATTCGGTGTTGCCCAGTCCCAGCAAAGTCCGTGAGCATCCACCCAACACCCGCTTGGTCTCTTCATTCACGAGGAGAGAGTAAAAATACGGCATTTGTATTTTTGGGCGGGGCGAAAGCCTCTCGACTCCTCCCCCTTTTATCGTCACTTCCAGTTGCACCGGAAATAAAGGCAGCAAGCCCGACGTGGTTCCACAAATAACAACCGTACTTTTTCATCAGGAGTTCGTCAACGATTATTTACATTGCAAAACAATAATATATTCCTTTTCCGAAAATAAAGAGACATCACTCTTGCGTTGTTTGGCCTCAATCATCGGGAACATCAGGTCCCATCCAACACTACCATCGAGCGCTTTTTTTGAGAATGGTTGTGTAAAATGATAGTCGTGTAGACTCGACGATTAAAAAAAAACCAGAAGGTCCCGATCTTTCGCACACTGATACCGGAATTTAACACGTGGACATTGACAACACAATTATATTACAATTTATACACGTCCTCGAGGTATCGCTTGTGTTGGGTGAGGACGGCTTGAGATCCTAAGAGGTCCTGAGTTCGAGCCCCGTTGGCTGCTGAATTAACAACGGGGTGGGTTGACATCACGCTGTCGTCCTCCTGAGGTCGGCGAAATGAGTACCGGTGGGACGGTAGGAGGGGCACGAGCAGCAGCGGCACAGCTGCCTCTCACAAATGTCGGAGGCGACCCGTCCAGATGTGCCAAATGCCAAGGAAAACTGCTTCGGCAGTCAATGCCTGCTCAAAGATATGGTCCAGAAGAAGACAGAAAAACTGAGAGAAGGAAAGGAAAGAAAAGGAAGAACGAGAGAAAGAAGAAGAAGAAAAGAAGAGAAGACGGAAAGAAGAAGAAGAAGACGAAGAGAAGAAGAAGAGAAGGACAGAAGAAGAAAGAGGAAGAAGAAGAAGAGAAGAGGAAGAAGAAGAGAAGAGGAAGAAGAAGAGGAAGAAGAAAAGAAGAAGGAGGAAGAATGAAGCAGAGAGAAGAAGAAGAGAGAAGAAGAGGAGAGAAGAAGAAGAAGAGGAAGAAGAAGAGGAAGAGAGAAGAGAAGAAAGAAGTATAAGAAGAAGAAGAAAGAGAAGAGGAAGAAGAAAGAGGAAGAAGAAGAAGAAAGGAAGAAGAAGGAAGAAGAAGAAGAGAAGAAGAAGAAGAAGAGGAAGAAAAGAAGAAAGAATAAGAAGGAGAGAAGAAGAGAAGAATAGAAGAAGAAAGAAGAAGAAGAAGAAGAAGAAGAAGGAAGAAAGAAGGAAGAAGAAAGAGAAGAGAAGAAGAAGAAGAAGAAGAAGAAGAAGAAGAGAAGGAAGAAAGAGGCAAGAAGAAGAAGAGAGGAAGAAGAAGAGAGAAAGAGAAGAAGAAGAAGAGAAGAAGAAGAAGAGGAAGAGAAGAAGGAAGAGAGAAGAAGAGAGAAGAAGAAAGGAAGAAGAGAGGAAGAAGAAGAGAAGAAATAGAAGAAGAAGGAAGAAGAAGTAGGAAAGAAGAAGAAGAAGGAAAGAAGAAGAGAAGAAGAAGAGGAAGAAAGAAGAAGAAGATGAGAGGAAGAAGAAAGAGAAGAAGAAGAGAGAAGAAAGAAAGAAGAAAAAAGGCAAGAAGAAGAAGAGAGAAGAAGAGAGAAGAAGAAGAGAGGGAGAGGAAGGAAGAAGAGGAAGAAGAAGAGGAAGAAGAGAAGAGAAGAGAAAGAAGAAGAAGAAGAGAAGAAGAAGAAGAAGAAGAAAGAAGAAGAAGACAGAGGAAGAAGAGAAGAGGAAGAGAAGAAGAGAAGAAGAAAGAAGAAGAAAGAAGAAAGAAGAAGAAGAAGAAGAAGAAGAAGAAGAAAGAGAAGAAGAGGAGAAGAAGAAGAGGAGAAAGAAGAAGAGAGAAGAAGAAAGAAAGAAGAGCTACCGAACAACCAACCCCTTACTCCAATTTACACCTTTAAAGAAGTCAGGCGCACATCCTTCTCTTCTTGCCAGAGATAGATCGATCCATGCCGGTAGATCAGTCCACATTGTTCCAATCATTCGCATACATCTACACGGAACACGCTGCACCGTGATCTTTGTGGATTGCCTCTGTTCCCATTGTTTTCTTTTTTTTAAAAACCTGCTTCACCGGAATTGCAGGAACTACGTTTTCCTTGACTGCCATAGGTGTTGTTCTGCGGAGGGGCAGCGGCGCAGAGGTGCTCCACGGAGTAGGAGCGGTTGGGCGCTCGACCTGGGGTCCGTCGTCTCACGTGGTAAGGATGAGGGCGTTAAGTCGAAACGGGGGAGTATGAAAAAGGGAGTCCATCCGTGGGGGGGGGGCAATGTCACCTGACCTCCATCACCCGTGTAAACCTGCGTCGCGTTCATACACAAAGAGTACGTACGCAGCAAAAGTAAACTAACACAATCTTAAATAAAAAAACACACAAAGAGGAAGAGGAGAGTATTTTGTTTGTTGTTGTTTTTTTGGCCAGGCTTTCCCTTCGAGTATAAAGTTTCCGGTGAGGAAATCATTTTTAATTATCACACGAGATTCCTACAAGAGACTTTTTGTACAGAGGAGGTTTTTAGGCCCATCGAAGCTTGCACGATGATTGCTGACCGACTGGTCGTTTGTCCATGTTCTATAATTTTTTAAAATGCCGACGACAGGTAAGGATGCAGACGTCCCATTTTAAGAGTGCTTGGTGTAATCTTGTCTCGGGTTTGAGAGCGGACGCTGAACCATGACTCCCGCTGAATACTTGTGGTTCGATTTCATCGCTTGCAGGCTGAGCAGGATCAAGGGTTTCGCCTTCAAACTGAACCTGCAATCAGCTGCTGAGGCTGTTCAAGTCGAATGAGCAAACAAGCAGCACGGACCACGACAATACCCGAGCAGCACACAAGCATGGATCCCCAAGCAGCGTGCACACACCTCCGGTCTTCCACTCCGACTCTTCAACAATTTTTTCTGGATCCTCAATCATGTTGTCGAACATTACAACTCACTCTGGTCCCTCGGTTTCATCTTCGCCACCGACCTTTCAATTCCAGCTCCCATCTCCATTTATCACAATTTTGAACACAAGACAAATGGGGTAAACCACAGCTTGGTGACCCACAATGGAGCAGCGACACTTCATCATACGTGACTTGAATCATTCCTACTCAAAGCCGCATCACCTCCGGTCAAATATACTTGTCACGTCCACCCACGTCATTCCACTCCAGCTTAACATCCCCACCCACGCATTCACTACAAGCTTACACATCCTCCACCCACGCATTCCACTCCAAGCTTACCATCCTCCCACACATTCCACTCCAAGCTACACATCCTCCACCACGTCATTCCACTCCAAGCTTCACATCCTCCACCCACGTCATCCACTACAAGCTTACACATCCTCCACCCACGTCATTCCACTCCGCTTGCACATCCTCCACCCACGCATTCCACTCCAAGCTTACACATCTCCACCACACCATTCTAATGAATCTTTCACAATATCCTCCACCCACATAGTTCCGCGTCATGATCCTTCCAGGTGGTGACATAGGTAAACACTCTCAACACTCTCGGGGTCTTTGATGTGGAAATGAACGAAACTCGTCATCAATTTGTGTGAACATCAAACATCGATATATTAAAACCATTTTTAAAATTAATAAAATCTCCGCTTTGTACAAATTGTAAACATAAATAAACAACATCCCCACGATCCACCATCACCATCTTCACCACCATCCCGCCCCACCGCCCCGGCTCGTAGCACAAATTAGACAATTCGATCCTTGTCAGTGATAAACGCGTGAAACACAAGCACAGTGTGATTTTAGAGACGACATGACTTGGAGACTGGATATTATTGACTGCAGACCACGACGTGTACCTCGTAGACCCACAAGAGACCGTGAGGTCAACAAGACAACCTTTTCGTGCCTCCAGCCTCAGTTCTGACCCGGCGAGCCACGACCCGCTCCTTTGGATCGCTGAAGTCCACGGAAATAGAGACGTTCACCTGGGTCTCTCGTCGGGATCTTCATATCATGACCGGTGGTGGCAGGATCCATGGCGTTGAAAAAAACACCCTCTTCATTTGTTTATATCTTGATGTTGTTTGTTTGTCCGACGTTCTGTCCTTCTAATGACTGACCCGTGTCGCCATATGTCCGACTGACTGTGTCCCGTACTCTGCGTCTCACTGACTTCTTTCCCGTTGTCATGACAACGTCTTTCCAGGTGATTTGAAAGCTCTTTCTTATTACACTAACATCAAAAAATAAACTAATTTGAATTATAAAGTAGTCCTGGACATTTCTCAGAATGTTCAATGAAAGTTTAGCTCATTTAATTTGGAATATACAATACAGTATAGACGGGGAGCTAGCTTAGTTTCATTTACATATTGAGATGAAAGGTTGATGGCCCTATTCTATTCAGAATGCTGGATGGAGAAATAAAATCCATTTCTTGTGTGTCGCATTCCTGGCATTTAGAGGGGTGAACCTTCAAACCCCCAAAATATTGACCTTCAATTACACTTCTGAGAACAAGGCTGAAACTCATTTTGTGGATTTGTTCCGAGCAGTATGAATAAAATGTAACTCAAGAAAAGAAATTCCCTGGCATTATTACTTAAGAAGGCCCCTGGGTAAGGGCCAAAAAGGGCTCAATTACACTTTGGAGAATGAAACTGAAATTCACATAATCAGATCACCTATCACCACTGATCACAAATTTATAACTCAAGAAAAAATATTTCCCGCTTTCTACTTAAGAAGGGTCTCATTTACACTTCTGGAATGGACCTGAAATTTGGTGAATGATTGTATCCGCATCATGGATTGATGCCATATAACTCAAGAATGATTTTCCTTGCGTTATTGCTCAGAAGCTCCTTTGTAAGGGCCAAAAGGGTCTCAATTACACTTTGGAGAACAAAACTGAATTTCCCAACATCAGATCCCCTATTACCACTGATCAGAAGTGTGTAACTCAAGAAAATATTCTGCATTTTTACTTAAAATGGTCCACTTAAGGCTCAAAAGGGTCTCAATTTTGGGATTGGACCAGAAATTTGTTCAATTGATTGTATTAGCATCATGGATTGACACCATTACATCTCAAGAAAATAAACTCTCTGCTGTTATAGTGTAAACCCCTCGGCATGCTTGGTAGGCATATCATGAGGGCCAAAAGAGGTCACAAGTACACGTATGAGGAGAAAGTGAAATTCACATATAGTGAGCCTATATCATGACTGGTCAGAAAAGCTGAAGAAAATATTTCCTGGTTTCCACAAGCAACCCGCAACATGAGAGAGGACAGGTAGCTGCTTATCTGTGTCCCATTTTACTGTATATTATGCTATACTTTATACTGAACCAGGCATGTCACAGTCTTGATATGCAGCATAGCATGCAGTGCAGTTGATGCTGACTACTAGGGTTGAGATATCATTTAAACAGTAGTTACCTCAATTTCTGTTGAAGGAATGGGCAGGACAGTGGCATTCGGCTATTCTGGAAGGCAGAGAGCTCCATGTCGGGTAAACACAGAATGTGTAAGATTCAGAGAAGTCAATGGGGAGTAGAAGCGACTCCTATTCCACACTTGGCATGCAATCAACATCAGAAGCAGACACGAGGGTATGCTTGCACATGCTATAGATGCCTTCATCCTTAGAAATGGTGATATTGTGGTGAGAGCAACAGATACCGACATCCTTTGTCATTCTTCTGCATCACTGTCATAAGGTTTCCATGAATGTGTGGATGGATGTTTGGTACATCAGGCGTGGTAACAGCGTTACGTAAACATCTCAGCCATTGCGACACAGATGGTTACCAGTATGCAAGGCCCTTCCAGATTCATGCCTATACTGGTTGGCGACTACACAAGCGGCCTTCAAAGGACAGAGGCAAAAGCATGCTTTGGCATAGCTGAAAAAAGACGAATAGTACCTTGATGCATTGTATGCCTTAGCTTCAGGCCAGTGGATGATGCTACCTGAAGGTTATAGAAGAATTACTGGGAAATGTATGGTGCAAGAAGAAAACTCCTCTCAACAATGCACAGATAGTTGCGAAATACTTTTTCAGATACTTGATCTTTGAGAAAACCTTCGGACCGAAAAATGGAAAACAACCATTTGCCAAGCTGAAAGGATTCGACGCAAGCAGTATTCCACCTAGCGAGAGTGTTGTGAGAGAGAAAATCCACAGATGCAACTTTGTCGCAATGATGTGGCATGCGGCCGGTGACAACCTATTGCCAAAGGAACCTCAACATGGATGGGAACTGCATGATAACTCCTACAGTATTGTGTGGTTTACATGTCCTCAGATGCCAGAAAGTGTTATCCCAGAAAATTGGAGTCAAATGAAGATGATGAAGAAGATGGGACATAAATTACCATTGTGACAGTGACACTGATGTTGACGATGACAGCTCTGACACTGACAGTGATGTAGACGATGATGACGATGACTGAATTATACTGTAGAGCAATAAGCCAGGTCTGCATGGTACTCCTGTGGTTGCAATTAAAATATAATTTTGGCTGTCACAACAAGAGTGAGACGTTGGTATTGGTGGGCATGGACACAACAGTAAGTTGCTGAAAATGTTTTCATTTCACACATCTAGGCCTACTTACCATAGCTTTAGCATTTGATTTATTTCTTATACTATGTAGGTTTATCTGTAACTTGTATTTTCACCTGTCAATTTATAGGGCTGGTGGATAATTCACACTGCATCACACTGTTCAGTTGTTATTGGTTTGGTAGATTAAGGTTTCACTTTATACTAGTGTAAAACTGTTCGTGCGTTTGTTGTTAAAAGTGACGTTCTCAAAAGCTGATGATCCCTGGTATGGGAAAACTAACGATATCTAGAAACATAAAATTTGATAGATAGGGCCTAAATGGACATTTTCAATTCGCATACATGTATATTTTTCGATGCATGTTGATCCTCCAGATGAATGATAAACAGGTATAGCATAGTATTGATGATTTCATCTCACTTTGTGTATGATCAGATTGACATTGTCACTTCTCAGATTGTAACCTATCTAATTAGTGTTTATTACGTAATAAATGTCATTATTGAAAATTCACATCAACTGTGTTTTACATTAATTTTGTTTTTGTTATGATAAGTGACAATACCGGATTTTTCAGTGTAAATTTCTGGTCCGATCTTAAAAATTGAGACCCCGTTTGAGCCTTTATTGACCCTTCTTAAGTAAAAATGCCAGGGAATATCTTTTCTTGAGTTACACACTTCTGATCAGTGGTAATAGGGATCTGATTGTGTGAAATTCAGTTTTGTTCTCCAAAGTGTAATTGAGACCCTTTTTGGCCCTTACCAAAGGAGCTTCTTGAGCATAACGCCAGAGGAAATCATTTCTTGAGTTATATGGCATCAATCCATGATGCGGATACAATCAATTCACCAAATTCAGGTCCATTCCCAGAAGTGTAAATGAGACCCTTCTGACCCTTCTTAAGTAGAAACGGTGGGAAATATTTTTTCTTGAGTTATAAATTTGTGATCAGTGGTGATAGGTGATTTGATTATGTGAATTTCAGTTTCATTCTCCAAAGTGTAATTGAGACCCTTTTTGGCCCTTACCCAGGGGCCTCTTAAGTAATAATGACAGGGAATTTCTTTTCTTGAGTTACATTTTATTAAATACTGCTCGGAACAGAATCCACAAAATGAGTTTCACCTTGTTCTCAGAAGTGTAATTGAAGGTCAATATTTTGGGGGTTTGAAGGTCACCCCTTCTAAATGCCAGGAATGCGACACACAAGAAATGGATTTTATTTCTCCATCCAGCATTCTGAATAGAATAGGGCCACAAACCTTTCATTCTCAATCGTGTAAATGAAACTAAGCAAGCTCCCTAACTAATAACTACTGCTTATAATTCAAATGCCTCACTGTACTGGAAAACATAGGGGCAGGAATACTGTGCTGTCAATGGTGGAGACTTGTAATACCCTCCCCCACCTGTAGACGGCGCTACACGATACACATTTACATAGAGAATATGTGTCACCATCCCCCTACCCTCCCCCTCACTCCCCCCTCCCCTCCCCTCTCCCCAAGACCACCGGCAAAGTCTTTGTTCGGAGTCTTTTGCGTCTGTCTTTTGGGTCTTTTCAGTCTTTGGGTATTTTGGGGTCTTCGGGGTCTTTTGGGTCTTTAACAGTCTTCGGATCTTTTAGGTCTTTGGGGTCTTTCGGTTTTTAGGGGTCTTCAGGGTATTTTGGGGTCCATTGGGTCTTCGGGTCTTTTCAGTCTTTTGGGCCTCGGTTTTTTTTTCTTGGTTCCTCGGGTAGCTTTGTTCCTCGGGGTTGTTTTGGTCTTTGAGGTATTTGGGTCCTCTCAGTACTTTTGATTAAGTATTTCAGGTTACAATTGTGGGCGACGTCAGGTCAGCTGTTCAGCCAATGGGTGAAGAGCACACATACATACATACATACATACATACATACATAATCATATACACTAGTTCCATGATTATATAGATTGGCAATTTCTTCGCATTTTCAGATGACCCTTACTCCACATTTTGACCCTTATTTAGACCACCAGATCAGATCCTAAAATCCGAAATTATATTTCAATTATATACTTTAATTTATCCATGAGATGATATTGTGCTTCGAAGCTGGTAAGGCATTTTTGGTAGGCCAAATCAAAATGGCGGCTAAGACCTCTGCGAGGTGAAATTTGGCTGAACAAGGATAAGCCTTTCATGAAGGTTAGCCGTTAATTATCTTCAAAAGGGGTGTTTTAATGAACCCAAACACCCAATTTTCACTCATTCACTTCCTTGGAGTTTTCTTAGTGTGCATGCAAAGTTTCAGGCTGCTAGGTTTCAGGTTTTTGAGTTATGGAAGACACGCACTGACACGCACTGACACGCACTGACACGCACTGACACGCACTGACACGCACTGACACGCACTGACACGCACTGACACGCACTGACACGCACTGACACGCACTGACACGCACTGACACACACACACACACACACTTATTATGATTTATAGATCACTTTGTACCAAGCTTTCCTTGGTTTCTATGCTTTTGATTGTCGTGTGCTGAGTTTTTAGCTCGCCTGTTCGAAGAACAGAGAGCTATAGCGATACCCCCGGCGTGAGCGTGAGCGTGAAAATGTTAAAGTTTTTGGTGTAAGTTATTTCCTTTCTAATGTTTTTATCTACCACACTATTTTTTACTGATTACAATATACAAATACATATATTGCTTTTAAAATTATTTGGATCAGACTTCACTGCAATGCTTTATAAAAAAATATTATTAGACTAGTTATTATAACTGTTGGCTCTCAACTTTCCCCTCCCTCCTGTGATTTCTTAGGTTTTTCCTGTAAGGTAAAGAAGATGGCATCAGACGACCTTGTGGATGATATTGACCTGGCAAGCATTGAAACCGATGACATTGGCCTTGGGATCATAGATGCTGGACTAGGAACTGGAGTTACTTCCAGTGATTTTGAAGAAGTTATGCGCAATAGTGAGCTCGATTCAAGTGTCGTGACTTATGGTGACTTTGGTGCGGATGTCATCGGTGCTCACTTCCTGACAGCTGACCCAAACCTCGAGTTTAAACTGAAGGAGTCAGAAGCTCAAATGATGCTGCAATGGCAATGTGGTGAGCTGATTGCAAATCAATTTCTTGGAATAATGAATTATTTTGTGTTTTGTGTGCATTTTACTGATTAGTTGAACTCTGGAAGTGTATGCCATGTAATGAATTTGGAATGAGCTGCTTCCTCATATCAGTTTGCTGTAACTTAGGATTACCATGCAATGCCTTCAGAAAGTATTCACACCCCTTGACTTTTG
>CM068960.1:3553281-3579207 GCA_035128595.1 Eptatretus atami
CACGTGTAATGTTAAGCCATGGTGCATAATCTTGTCAAGACGCTGATGTATAAACCGATTGGTGTGAATGGATCCTTCCTCGCACCGTTATGCCGTCAATTCCATTGCACAACTCTGCTGGCATCCCTCTCGTCTTGATATGTAATCTGCCATCACATTTGTTAAGTTCGCTTCAGCTGCTCCGTCTTGACTGCCCTTTCATCTGCAATGTATTAAAGTGTCAGTCAAGCCGTGCCGTGCGCAACGACTTGATGTCGGTTTGGAACCGTATCTGCCTAATGCTGCTGGGGCTGCGTCCGCGATCCGACTCCGCTGTGATCTCCCCTGTTGAATCTTCCGCGACTGCTGCTTCTTGTCATTCGACTGCATCACTACCACGTCCTCGTCCACAATACTCTGAGTGGTGTCTATGACTCCTCCGAAGTGTCAGCTGAACCCCTTTCCGAGAAATGTCTTTTGAGCGCAATACCGTGTCTTGGAGTGATCTTTCCACTAAAGTATTCGCCAGCGTGCCTGACGAATTGAGTTGTTCCGGTTTTCCGTGACGTCATCATTCTTTCCAGCTCACTCTTCCCAAAGCTGACTGCTTCTCTGAGTCTTAAGTGTTGCTTATTGTACGTGAGCCTTGAAAACCTCGTCTTCTTAGTCACTGTACCTGTGTCACGTTGTCCCAACACTTCCCCACCTTACAATTCTCCAACCCCTGCTATTTCCTCCCTCCTTTTCCCTCCTTTTCCTCAACCATACCAAAAAACACAGCTTGTGCTGGTGGTAACATGCTCTTCTACCACTGCTTAATCATTAACCGTCCACACTGCTGCTTCCTTCCACCACCAAATTCAGTTCAGTTCTATACTGTCCACTCTATCAGGTATCTTGTGGCTTTCTCACTTTTGAAAGAGTGAACCAGCTATGGCTGTCACATTCCTCGCCAGCAGCTTCACCAGCTCTCGACCCTCTCATCCTCATTCCCAACCAAATTTTCTGAACATTCTCTTCAGCTGTCTCCGCGACTCCCACGCACGCGTGAAAGTCCACTGCAACGCACAGCATACATCCAGCTCAACCATTCCCATCATCCTCTCCAGTGATCCTCTGAATTCATGCTCCTCTGCCCCAGCCTTCCTGCTTGTGGCCCATATACTGACATAAACAACACACACACATTTGCTTCTGTACTCACAACCATGCCATAACTATCTGTCCGTACCATCTTTTCACTCTGACCACTTGCTCTGACCACTTTCGCTCTGACCAACAATAAATTGTGCCTGGTGTTGGCTAATGGTTTGGGTAGTGGGCTTGGGATGCTAGGATCCTGAGTTCCAAATCCAACTCGGCTGTTGAATTAATACCAGGTGGGGTTGACTCTCCTGTCACTTCCAAGGTCGGCAAAAATGAGTGCCAGCATGCTGGTATACTGTGTCAGAGTGATGACTCCTCCAGGATGTGCTCAGTAGCCAAGGAGACTGCTTAGGCAGCACCAACGCTATGCACAGAGTATGGTCCCAATGGAATGGATGGACCTGCTTGCTGATCTCTCCGAACTATTATTCCCACGCCATTATTCCTTTCCATCCCCCCACCGTGCAACAGCTTGTGTTTCAATACCAACCTCCTCGCCTGTCCCTTTCCATGTGGTCTTCTGCACACACAACACTTCCAAACTCTCTCTCTGCATCATCTCCACCACTTCGACCCCTTCTCCCTCCCCTCCTCCCCCATTGATCTGACATTCAAACTACCGAGTCGGACTTGCTTCTGAATCGCTGCCCGCCTGACAGAGCTCGTACCATAGTGGATAATTTGGGACGTTCAGGTCATTAATTAGCAATGCTGTTCTGGTGACCTCTGGGAGGGGCTGTGTATGGCGTGCCGCTGATCCGTATTCATAAGTACGACTTTAGTAATTTGTCTCCTTGTTTGAATTGAAAGTTTTATTGAAGAAGAAAATGCGAATGCATTCCAGCATTGGTATACAATAAATAATGTATTTTGATATTCATAATCTGTGTCCTGAAGGCAATACTGATTTTATGTACAAACATTTGATTCTCATTCAAGTGATGTTGCATCATGCATAAAAAAATGTAACAACATAGAGGGATGACATCTCAAAAAAATAAAAAAAACAAACAAGGTAGGAATTCACCACAATACGACACCACAATCCTCATGGTTTCCATCACATTTATGACGTTGGTCCCATCACAATCCCACAACAAAGTGAAACGTCAAATGTTAGTGATTTTCGATGCGGTACTTTCGTGATGTATTTTTGGTGTCTTTTACATTTGGTAGTTCAGAAAACTCTCGAGAATAAAGTTATGGCTTTTAAATGCTTTTGACTTCACTTCTTTAGGAGTTATGAGCGTATCATGTGTACACATTTGAATGGGTGGCCTTTTTTTTTCCTGTTATCCTCAATTATGGAGTACTTCGTACTCCATGCTAAGTGGTATCGAATTTCTCAACGTCAGTCTCCAGTTACAATGGAATCCTCATTTTCTGTTTGGGCTCGTGCCTTTTCTGCTGCGATGAAGACCTGAACAACTCTGAAAACTTTTTGTTGATAAAATCATTGTTTATTCAGTCAGTGTAGACTAATGTAGGTTATTTTTTGTTGTTGAAATAGTCAAGAGCTGTACGATGAGACAAAATGAAATCATCCTATCACTCTATATTGCTAATACAGTTGACCTGGGTAATTTTGAATACATAGTATTTCATTCCATCCATAAATATCCGATGTTTTCCTTCTCCGCAATTTGAATCCCACCATTTGTCGAGCACTAAATTCAAATACCCAGGTTTCCTTGTTTGTTTATTAAGATATTGGTTTTTATTTTATTGGAGGTATCACTTCCATTGTTTAACATTTGTAAATTAAAACCACAACATTTCCCTCTGCTTTGCATTGTGCTCTGCTCAGTGCTTCCAGGTACAATAATCACGATGGACGTGTGGACGCATAATCGAACATATTGCACCTCGGGCCATTTCTTTACCTGCAAATATTATGCCAATGATCTGGACGGCAATAGCACTAAACCTGATCATGTTGACTCCAGTCGATGCCACAGGTTAACCTCAACAGTGATGTAGTGTGGAACTGAGCTATTTGGTTAATGCTGCAGTTACTTTCTCGTCAGGTTAGGGTTGGGGTTGTTGCTTTTAAGGTACATCATGGCATCATGGCGCTGATGTACGGCAACTCGACTTTGCGTGCTCTATTTATTTTATTCCAGAATTTAGTTCTTTCGGAACTACACTTCTGGAAGAGGGGAACTATTAGCAGTTTGTATCAGCTGTGGTGAGTGCAGCAGAAGAAGCATTATCTAATTAGAATTTGATTCAGAACATTCTTGCCGATTCAGACCAAAGGCCTAGTTGCCCTGACGTTTGAAAGGGGTGGCAGCACGGCAAGCATGAGGGCGTCTTGACAAGATTGTGTTAGCGAAACAAACGCCTCCATTGCCAAGCATCTTTTAGCTATGTCCATTCTTTGACATAAAGTCGATGAACTTAATTGTACTTCAGAGACTGTTCTGTATACTCTATTACAGAAACTTGGCTTGATTCGTCCATCCCTGACACTGCCATATAATCGCGATTCACGCTTCATCGTTCTGATCGGGTATTCGAATCGATGAACAGGAGAAAGGTGGTGGATTTGCTTCCTGGTGAATAATTATAATTAATGGTGCACAGATTCCAAGATTATCTCTCATTCCTGCACACCAGAGTTGGAAATTCAGTCATTCGTTGCCATCCTTTTCTTCCATGTAAATTTTCTTAATCTGAACTGCTGTTTACATACCCCTTGGAGTCAGTGCTGCATTCGCTGTTAAACAGCTTTCGGACATGATTATTCAATAATGAAAATGTAAATCCAGGAGCATAACCATATTGCCGAGATTTAAATCATACTAATTTACGGAAAGTATCTCAAAATTCTATCAGCATATTACTTGTAAATACACAAAGGATAAGCTTTTGGATCATTGCTATATGACGATCAAGTATACTTATCATTCTCTGCAGCGTGTCCACTCGGTGACTCTGACCAACATCGTCCATCTCGTCCCTGCTTACTGACGGAACTGAAAGTGCCCAGTGCCCCCAATGGACCCCCATGCCATGAGAGCTTACGTGGTTTGCTATCCCATGCACGGATTGGAGCGTCCCCATGGAAAGTGCTGCTGACATGATGATTGCTTCTGACATCACTAAGACGAACGTAAAATTCTGCCAGGAAATTTGGCATCCCCGCGAAAAGATTGACTACATATTCCAACGCAAAATCCTGGTTCCATAAATGATTCACAGCAAACTCCGTGCCAAGGAAGACTCGTTTAGATCAGCAGTGATGCGGAGAACAAGAAAGCCAAGTACGAGCTACGCAAGGCCACCAAAGATGCAAGCGTGATGACAGGAAAACTAGATGAGAACACCGTGATTGTGAATGCTAAGAACTCTGGCAAGGTCAAAACATGATCAAGCCGAAGTTGAAATTTCCAACGATGATGATGACACTTCACGGACAAACTTAATCATTTTACAGCAGGTTGATCACCCGGTGAGCACTGCGCTAATGACAGATGAAGTAGCTCCTCAAACTTTTGTGATCTCCAAAATTGATACCCGGAGTGTGCTGATGAACCATTCAAACTTTTACTTTTCAACTGGGCACTTCAGCTTTGTAAAATTCCCCGTGTTTTGAAAAAGTCCCCATCGGTAAGCTGTGCCAAAGCGTCCCCAATGAGTTGCCTCAATCATTTGAATATTTGAATAACATTTGATCCATTTTGATACACACACTAGTATTTGGTAGACTTGCCATTTTTGCAGATTCAACGCTTTTACTCTTTCAGGCATAGAACTAACGAGTTCCGAAATTTTCTCTTGTGGGATTTCTGCCCAGGCTTCATGCAAAGGTTTGTCAATTCTGCCCGTGATGTTGGTTTCCTGGAATTTTTCCACACAGCTCGATCCAATGTGGCCCAGAGGTGTTCAATGGGATTCATGTCAGGAGACTGACTTGGCTATGGAATTGCTGATCCCATTTTCTGTCCTGCATTCTTTGGTCTTTTTTGCAGTGTGGCATGGAGCTCCATCTTCTATGAAAGTATTGTTTTTGACCATCTGACCAGTGGATAGACAGGAAGACGTCCATCCTCAGGATAAAAATTTATATCGTAGAGTTGATGTTGCAAACACACTCCTCCACAAGCTTGACTGACAGCGCTCCAGATTGCTCCCCGCACCATCACTGAAAACACCGTGTTTGACAAGTTGGCTGCAATTGGTTCAAAAAGAACTTTTGACTGGGAAGTCTCCAGACCCATACACATCCAGTGTCAGAAATTGAGTAAATTTGAACTCACTTGAAAAAATGACAGTTGCCAAATACCAAGGGTCTGGTGGCCATCTTGTCAGCCCACTTCTTTCTCTTTGAATGTTGGCTGGTCGAAGAAGAGGTTTTCTCCGAGCTGCTCTCCCATCGTAGCCCAGTTGATGAGGTACTGTACGGTAGTTCTTGAGCTAACTTGGACCTCTCGCAACATCTGCTGCCTTGTAACAGGGAGTTTTCTCAATGGACCACTTGACAGTTCGAAGACACCTTTCTGAGGGCCAGGTCGACCAGAACGGGAAGCTGTGGATTCTTCTTTCGTGGTGAATTGCCACAATCACCCGATTGACCATAGAAAGCGGATGCAGGTTCTGAGCTATCTGATGTTGGCCTGACTCCACCCCAATTGGCCAACAATTCGCCTTTTGAAATCGCAAAGTTGTGTGTCTCCCTGGGTTCAAGACATAGTTAATTGCGTATAAGACCAGGAACTCGTTTCTGCAAATAAATAGTTGAATAATAGTCCATATCACTGAGTAAAACTTGCTTTAAACAGATTATATGAATAAATTTAAGGTGTCTTTATTCTGTCATGTCTATGTATATATATTATATATATATATATATATATATATATATATATGTATATATGTATATTGTATATATATGTAATTATATATATATTTTTATATATATATTTTATATATATTTATTATAATTGTATATGTATATATAATGTATATATATATACAATACAAATATATATGTATATATATACAACATACAAATATATATGTTATATATTATAATTACCATACAAATATATATATATATATATATGTATATATATACATATACATATACATGTGTTATATGTGTATATGTATATATGTATATATATGTATATATATATATGTATGTATACATATATATACAATATATATATATACATATATATATATATATATGTATATATTATGTTACGGTTGTGGAAATTCACAGAAAACAATTCAGGTTCCCAGAGATCAGTTATGTCAATAAGTGTGTGTTCAGATTAGATTTCCCCACGATGTCTAAAGGGATTTATTCGTGTAACCGGGCTGTGATCTTTGTGGTAGTATTATTAATTTGCTATCTTTATTTTTGAACAACTGCATTCAACAACCACACCGCATCTCAACAACCACAATCGCATCTCAACAACCACAACATCCCCAACAGCGCAACACGACATCTCCTCACAATCCCTCAACACATCTCCACAAACTAACAACATCGCCTCAACTTCATCTCTCATTGCAACCGCCATCTTTTCGCCAGCCACGGCGAATACCAACGAACAGCATCTCCGCGACAGACGCGGGACTCCTCGTTGGGGCGAGAGCTGATGATCTCTACACGTCTGCTCTCTCCGCGTTTGCGCGGAGATGGATCAAAATGCCAAAAGGGGTGGAGGCCAGCGGGGGTGAAAGGTTGAAGGTGGAAGATCAACCACCCCGGACCCCGTAAAAAGGCGTGCTGGAACGCCAAGCGAGCAGTCTGTCTGGAGTCGAGCTGCAGTCAGGGTGGAGAGCGCCAAGGTTCGTGTCCAGTGAGGGCAGTCGGGGTCGGCGGAGCGCAGCGAAGCCTGGAGCGCAGCAAGCCTGCAGTACCATGCCGAACTGTGAGTCGGTGAAGACGGCCGGAGAGAAGTCGCAGCCAGCGACAGACGGTCTGAGCAAACGCCGAGGAACGGGCGGGCTCGTAAAAGAGCATCAACTCTTGAAAGAGCAAAGGCCTGTTCGTTCCTCTGAGGCGTCGTCGGCTAGGCCCGATCGACCAGGCCGCACGGCGGGGCCTGGGCCAACCGAGTCGCGGTTAACCAACTACGTGTTGACGGGAACATCGAGGGTCGACCAGCGAGTCACCACGAGGGTGGCAGGTAACTGCGCGATCTCGCGGAGCTCCTGCGGTCTTCACGGCTCGCAGAACATTAAAGGCTACGGGCCCTGTTCTTCTACCCTTTCTTTCCTGGGGTTTTTCTTTGTATGGAAGTTGTGGCGCCGTGTCCGCTAAGTAGAATTGTGGTTAAGTGAGTGTGTACATAATAAATAGTACGGCTGCAGGTCTTTGGTTTGCTCGTGTCTTGTCCGTACACCCATTCGTTGCATTCATTACATTGCACATGCTTGTACATATCTGCATTGCTTCATTGACTGCATACGTGACAAAGAAATGTCATTGTTTGAATGTTCACCTGCTCGTTGCGTCCTCTTCTCCATTGACTGCTGTAATTGCGTTAGGAATAAATAGCTGGTTGTTAATACCGATAAGCTAATCGGGTCCAACGGGGCTTGGCGATAATACATCGCTCGGCAAATCGCAAACGGAGCGAGCTGCTTAAGTGGCTCGTTTCCAAGCAGGTCCCGTTGTGGTACAATCTCTCGGTAGTCTGCCCGCGCGAATATTAGGTAAATCGCCATTCGGCGATCGGACCCTGTAGCGCAGGTAGAGTATTGACAAGGTTGTGGTGTGCTTAAAAGCAACCATAGCTGGATTTCAGCGTTGATCCGAAAGCTGCGACTAGGATTGCCCGTCCGGTGGGGCGCGGCCGCAATTAGCTAAAAGCGGTCGTCCACACGCCGGCGTGGTGGAGATCCACAACAATAATATGTATATATATATTATATATATATGTTATATATATTATGTATATATATATGTATATTAATAGTATAATTATATATATATATGTATATGTATATGTAAATAAATGTATGTATGTATGTATATATATATGTATACTCACAAAGTACCGGTCTTAGACGGGTAATCATAAATGAAAGCATATGTCGGTTACTCACAGTTTCTGTGGAGTCAATTTTGTTCTGACGGGTTTCTTCGGGTCTCTACTGCAGCACATTTTAAAAACAACGTTCCTCGTTTTCTTGTCTGGGGCATGGACGTGCAGCTTTGATCTTGATCCAACTCTTGATGCGCAACATACAACATTCCGTGTGAGAAAACAGGCGAACGCAGATCTAGTCCGATTATGCTGAACGGCTGTCCCTGTGCTTTGTTTATTGTCATGGCAAAGCAAGGTCGTAAGGGAAATTGGGGAGAGATGCCAGAATTGCAAGCGAATGCATTTCTGCGCAGCGGTGTGGTGCGGTGCTATTATTTATTATGATTTGCTCCAAGATCAATAGGCAGACTTAATCTCTATTGTATTTCTCACACCGGATACCCAATTATGACTCAAAATCACAGCAACTGAGTTTAGAAACACGAGGGAATCTAATTGCAAGAGGCAAGGGGACACTGAAGCATAAATGATCAATGAGAAGGGAGAAATGAACATGACAGCACTGCTTTCGCTAGACGCAGGTGGACTCAATGCCTAACCTTCGGATAATGTTATCAGCCAGACTCTTATAAAAAGACACAGGAAAGAAGGAAAGAATGGAAACGCAGGATAGAAGCCAAATCAAACAGATTGGGTGTTGGAAGAAGGAGGGAGGGATGGAGGAGGAAGGCGAGTGTACAATGTGTCTTTTAGTTGGACGAGGTGCAATGGTGGGGAATGCTGGTCAGGGGTACTGGTGGTCAGGCGACTGCCCTGGCTCGTTATTTCCTTCGATCGGGAGCTCGAGTCCAAACTCTCATGTGGACTGCACACCTCTCCTTTACTGCTGTGCTGATAGCCCGTCTGTCCATGACGGCTGCAAATATTCTAAATGCTCCAGAAATGCCTGAATGCACCTGAAGGAATGCCTTAACAAAGGAGAAAAAAGACATAAAATGTCATAGACCTCGATGGTTTTAGTAATTTTACTGTACGGAGTTAAATGTTTAGCCCATATTTACAAGACTTGTGTGAATATGCAACTGATTGAGTGGTCGTCTGACATGGATGATGATAGATTGGGTTATTCGGTCATGAAATGTTAATGATGTGGGTCACCTCGTTATCTTGTGGAAAAGGTCACCGTGACGTGTTTGATGTTTTGATTGGGATCCCATATTTTGCACACAGGGATTCAATGTTTCATCTATATTTTGGGGAAGACAAATTGAAATTGGCGGCAAACAGTATAACATTTAATAATATTTATGTATAAAATAAATTATATAATGTAGAAATGGAAAATAAGATCGGTAAATGGCATATGTCCGAGAAATGTTGGAGGACGTGTTCAATTAGTTTGTTTTTGGTTTAAAAAAAGTAATGTCTGCAAGTCTACCTGTCAGCCATCTTGATCAGATCGCAAAAGAAAGTTAAGGTGCAAGTGTATGCCATTGTGTACTGTGCTTGTGCAATTTTTGAAACAAAATTGGACCATGCATGTCTGAGAAATGGTTTGGGCACATTTTAAGTAACAAATGGAAACCAGTCAGCCATCTTCGGTGCTGATTCTCGAAAACAAAGTGATGTGTACATGTAAGCATCATTCATTCTCTATCTGCCAAAAGTTGAACAAGAATCGGTGAAATGCATAATCCGGGAAATGGTTGAGGACGTGTTCAAACATTGTGGTTTTTTAACAAACTAAAATGGCCGCAGTCCACCAGTCGCCATCTTTGACGCATATCCATCCACAAAGTGAGGTGCATCTATATGATAGCATGTACTGTTGCTTGTGCAAGTTTGAGCAAATCGAATATGCATGTCTCAGAAATGGTTGGGGACAACACTTAAGTAACAAGATGGCCGCCAGTGGCCATCTTGGGTCGATCTCGAAAAAAAAGGCATGCATATGTACGCCATCATATCATTATCCGGGTGCCAAGTTTTGAACAAGATCGGCGAATGCATGTCCGAGAAATGGTTGAGGGACGTGTTTCTAAACACGGGGTTTTCTTCAACTAAAATGGTTGCCAGTAGGCATCATTTGACCGAATCAACTGAAACAAAACGATGTGCATGTGTATACTTTCATGTATTGTCTTTTGCCAAGTTTGAAAAAATTGGTTGGACATACACGTCTTGAGATGTGGCTGCGCACGGAACAGCACGGTTGGACGAGACCCAAAACGCATAACCCCCCCCCCCCCCCCCCGTTTCGGACTAAGTCCTACGGGGGCTAATAACCTCTCACATCGCGCCATCAGTTCCTTGTCAAAATTGGATGACTCACCCACTTGAGTTCTTTGTGTGGTGTCTCTTCTTGAGTGGGTCTAAATATGGCGATTAGCCAATAACCAGGATTAGCCGAATTAATTGTTTCCCTTCAGGGTTTCTTTTTGCTGAATCGGTCGATTTACCTTTCATGGGTTTTCAATTAACGAAAGAATGGTCCGAAACCAGACAATGCACATGAGACTTGGCTGTCATTACTAATTATTGATGCACCGATGGAACGGCAATAGAAATCCTGGACATGAAGACACAATTAACAACAACATATTCATAACATACAAAGGAATCTGACCCCTTATTAGGGGTCATACACACACAGTCATGCACACTGGAAACCGAGTGAGATAGTTTAAGGGCTGGCAGTTCATCCCAGAATTACACAGCGTGCTGGAAGTGGTGGCAAAGTCGCCAGAAGTGGCTTGGAATGTTAGCATACCTGTTGGGCAGAGAAAGAGACCAACAAACTGCGTAGGGCAGAAACATGCTTTTTCCTTTGAGTTCCCCCTTCCTTTCGACTCAATCTACTTGGCCCATAGTGTGCCCTCCCAGAACCAGCCATGTTCCAACCTGAAAGCAGCAGACCAATTCTCGGGCCGATATCCCACTAATGCCTACGGGACGGTCTGACACCTGCTTCCCTAACCTGATGGACAGCTAAGGGTGTGAGGGAGGTTCTTTACCCTTGTCGATGGGAGGAAAAAAAAATGCGTATCACCGAGTGCTGGGTTATAACCATAACCTAACAATATTAAATACTGTACATGAGGACCAAGTCAACGTTTTTTTGTTTTTCCCCCTTCAAAAGGTTTTGAGGGAAAAAGTTATATGTATTAGCTCAGCCTGAATATGCCTGGTGTTTGGCTTAATGCGTTAAGGTGGGGCTTTGATCGGAAGGGTCCTGTTCAAATCTCATCAGCTGTTGAATTAATACAGGTGGGGTTTAACTCAGCCTGTCATCCTTCCGAGGGTCGGCAAAATGAGTGCCAGCTGCTGGTACTGTGTCGGAGTGGTGACCCGTCCAGGATTGTGCTCAATAGTTCAAGGAGACTGCTTAAGGCAGCACCAACGCCTGCAGCAGAGTATGGTCCCGATCTCCCTCCTCTCAGGCTGAATGATTATATTATGCCACATACTTTCAGTGGTGGTATCCTCTCATTTCCTTCAAGCTGTAACGAGCCAATCAGCAAATGTGTTATATAATAACGCGGTATCTATCTATTCCTATCTATCTATCCCCCTTTTAATCTATCTAATCTATCTATCTTATCTATATATTACTAAAACTCTATGTGGACATTTAACATGTGGACCTTTATAACCCTTAACCTTTTAGAACCCCGAAGACCTTTTAGACACCTCCAAACCATTTTGTTAACCTTTTGGGCCTTTTAAGGCCCATTTATATACAATATTACTAAAAATTCTCACTTGTATGTATGTATGTTCCCGAAATACAGCCAAAACGGTACACGATAGCCGCAAAAATGTTATGGCCACCTCTCACCATTCTCCTAGCGGTGTGCAGTATCAAGTTTCGTTCAATTGGGCAACGAAAATTTTTTTTTATTAAAAATCAATTTCCCGATTCAGTCAAGTACTCTTCGGAAGAATTTGAGATCGATGCAAACAACGCTCAGCGGTATGTTCGCTGGAGCAATCTTTTTGTTTTCTTCTTGAAATTATTTTTTTATCAACTGCTGTCAAAACGGGAACCCACCAGTCACAGGTCGTCTCAGTGTATTATAAATGCGAGACTTATGGGATGACTTATGTCTGGAAACATGACTTTTTTCATCATCGAAAACCTGAACCCACGAAGGCATCGAATCGATGATATTCTGTATAAAACCTGACTATGTTTTGCAAATGTGGAGAATTTGTTCCAGCTCTTGTGGTATTACTTGGTAGAAGGTTGGCCTTTTCTGCAGCCCAATCCATAATCCCCAGAACTTCGATGGTGTTGAATTAGCAGGACTTCTGGTCCCCAGGGAGGAAGCTACAGTCCATCCGATTTCTGTTTATTCCAGGCAAGTATGGTTTTTGTATGTATGACATGCGACACCATCTTCCTTAAGTAAAATGTGTTCATACAGCAGAAACCCACAAGGATTGAAGACTGGAAGCTGGAAAGACACTTGGAGATACTGAGGACAAGTTTCTGAACCATGAAGAAATAATTTATCTTGCTCTTTGTCCCCTTTTCAAGACTGCCTTTGTGCTCATGGCTGTCTATCAATGTTAAACCCTTTCCAAAGCTGTTACCTGCTTTCTGACCAACATATTTTGTCAAGAAATGAGTCACGCGTTTCATTGAACAGTGACAAAGCTTTTCACTTTAGTCGCCCGGTGGAATTGGTTTCTGGTGTTTATATCCTCCCTCGATCTCCTCTGTGTGAGTCACAAGATGGGGAAAGCCCATCTCACAGCATGTTGTCACTGTGGTGTTCCCAGGTATCCTGCCATCTCTTCATCTTGTTATCATGTTCTCAAACAAACTAAAACCAGGGATATTAACTGTGCAAACGAGCTTCTTTATTATCACATTGCTCCAGCTTATCATCCTCAATGAGCTGTCTGCTTTCTGGCCACAATGTTTTCCTGCATACTGTTTAAACAGCCTTTAGAGACCGCCTGATGCATAGCCAATGTCATAGACAGCCTCCTTAATGATGTAGTCCTGCCAGAAGTCCTCCTGGTGTTTGGTCGATTCCCTTTCAATGCCATGGTTGTTAATCATGGCAAAGCGGTGGAATAACTTTCTTCTGGAAAGGACTTTATTATTGCCAATGACTGCTTGTGGCCACAAAAATGTGGTGGTGCTTCACAATGAGTACGATGTCCTTAAATGTTCTTGTGGTACTCCACCACGATTCACTTTGAGTTGTTGTTTGTCCAGAATGAGTCCAGGTTTTCACCAAGTTTCTTATATTGAGAAGTTATGATGAATTTGTGTAGGAACAGTCTTTCAAAAGAAGCAAGCAAGCACCAACAAAGTCTTGCTGTTGTGGTGCAGAGAAACAAAGATTGGCAATGCTAACATGTTTTTCAATGCCAAGAGGGCATCGTCACTTTCCACAAACCCAGGCATTAAGCTTGTCTCTCCCATAGCATTGGAATGCGCAGCAGAGACAAATGCTCCTCTGATGATTTCAAATTGGTCATCTCTGCACCAGGAAGATCTTATCTTACTCCCTTCCCCAGCCCCTCCCCCCACCACCACCCTTTCACCTCCACAGTGTTTGTAAGCTTGTTTTGGTAATTGCTTCACCTCAGCAACTCCTCTTCCATGGCCTGCCGTGGTGGCCATATCACCAACTGGTAGTTTTCTCTGTTGAACTTTTTCTCTCTAGGAACCATGATGGTACACTTTTTATTGAAACTGACACACAAGAATGGAACCCATTGATCCTCCTCAAACAGTGCAGAATTCAATGAAGCACGAATAAATGAATCCATCGTTGCAGCAGTTGAAAAAACAGGTGGCTGTTGTATATCTTGACGGTTTGTTTGTACCAGCATCTGGATTTGGGAAAATTTCTCTTTCTGCAGCTATTGAAAGCAGACTAACATGGTGTTCGTTCACTTTTTGCTCCATTTCTGCTGAGCCACATGTGTTTTTGCTGCCCATTCCTTCAAAGGGTAAATTCCTCACGCGCTGCTGCAGTGATTTCTTCCATTCCTCAGCCCCACACTGGTCTGTATTCAGCAAAAAACCAACTTTGAACCCAGAAGCTGCATTGAATTTCAGCAACATGCATCAACCAAACTGAAAGTCATCTCCAGAGAAACACAAACGCTTTCCTCCTGTCAACTGGAAAGGCAAAACGCATTATCATTCACATCTCAAAACAGGGTGGTAAGGACAGTACTCTCGACTTCCGTTGGTTCACTTACAATTGTACTCTTCATAATAAACTCCATCAAGCAAAGCTGGCATCATCGTTTTCTTCTTTAATGGCTCATCTCAGTTTGAATTCAATCTGGATATCAAACTTTGGATATGCTTCAGCTTCTCCCTCAATATGGATTGAAGAGGTTTTGAATTCAAACAAGACATCAGGGTTGTGCTGACATATCTCAGACATTTGACACATACTGCATAATATTTAAACCTTGACAAGTGTGTGTATATATATATATATTGTGTGTATAATGTATATATATATATACTATATATATGTGCTCATGTACATTAGTAACTTTCGACACTCTGGAGAAGCCTCTTTTCCTTTCAAAGAATGCTGGAACAATATTCTGCACTATAGCACAATTCCGAAAGGACGTTCTCGACGATAGGACCGAAGTAACTTTTCTCTGTTTGCCTGACCCTGGAAAGGATCCATGCTGGTTTGACACTTGGGCACCTCATCTATCTGAGCATTCTCACTATCACTGTGGAAGAATTTTCAAACGAACTCACTGATCTATCCGTAATTTCCACAATCATAAACCACTGCAGTAAGATTTGGTCTCTTTAACTCTGGCCTCGCATCAGGCACATCCCCTATTCTGTTGGCAGACCACATATCAATTTGGTCTCCAAAGTCTGTTCAGAACTGGGCTCGGCATCCTCTCACATGTGGAAGCCCTTTCTTGACAAAATTAGAAATTGTCAAGGTTCTAAGGCCTTTGCTCAATTGAGTATTGCTCCGCCTTGACGAGCGGTGTCCGCACCCTCACAAGCTCTTTCTTGATGGTCTTGGTCCAACACCCTAACATCATTTGGTATCTCCACAAAGAAGCAGGAAGAGGCCGACTGCAGATCTCATTGAGGAAATTTCGTAAGTGTCCTTTTTTCTGTTTCTCCTGCAGTATAGCTCATTCAGCTCTCCGACCCTCCAGAGCTCCTTCAGAAATGCACTTTTCTTGTCACCGCCCTCTTGGATGAATCTTGTTCGTGTGCAGCCTGTGGCTCCTGGTTGCATATTGGTTGGGGGCGTGGTTGTGCTGTTGATGCAATGCCCCTATTACAAAGGACACTGGTGCTCATTTTGGCCGACCTTAGGTAGGATGACAAGGGGAGTCAACCCCACCTGGTTAATTCAACGGAAGACAGTGAAACCAACGTCAGGATCCAAAGATCCATGCCCCTGCTTGAATTATGTACAGTACAAATTCAGGCCATATTACACACTCGAACATTTTGTTCCTCTTTTCACACGTTGTACAAAACACCTGCAAATTATTTTTCATCCCTCAAGGGAAGTAGGATTCATCACTAATGTATTTTTTTCATCCTCTGGCATCACTCATGTAGTTTTCATAAATTTGTCTATTTTTGAGTGGAATACTGTCTATTATCGTAATAGCACATAATAATTTTTTGCTGAAGGTTTAATTTTCTTCTGGATTTGACCGATAGTTGTTGTTGGGGTGAGGGTTGGTTTCTGCCCCTTCCCTTCATTAGGGTGAGGTCCGATGGTACCAAGTTTCTGCCCTGCCTTGACCACAATATCTCAGTCGTCCCTGCGTCCTCAGCCAACTGTCTCCCACTCTAAAACGACCCCTTACGGATATCCTCTCACACAATCCTCCTATCTCAACCCGGTTAACTCTTACCTCCTCCCTTCTCCCTCACCTATCTGCTCCTCTTTGCCATTCTCTATCCGCTATCCGCACCAAGTGTCCAGCCCATCAGCTGGCATTTCACCATCTTCCACCATCAAAACTCATCTGCACACACAATCTCCTCCCTCAGTTCATCATCCTCCTTCTATCCCCCCTAAGTCACTCCCAATCCTCCTGACCAGTTTGTTCTCACAAACCGCAGCCTCTGTTTGTCTCTCTGTCAGTGCCACCCACTTCCAAGGCGAAGGTAGGCTGGCGTTACACACGACTCAGAACCTTCCCTTCAATTTCCTTGATGGTTTCTGTCTGCCATTATCTCTCCACCCTCCTCAACACATCACACCCACTGAATCCTCAGCCTCGGACTCAACCATCCCCGTCACTGTTCTCCCCAGATACTCAAATCCTTTCCCTGTCTGATCTTCCTTCTCTCAAACCTTGAATTTCATTTATTTTCTCTGCTGCCCGACCCACGTCAACCTCGGTAATTCTTCCATATCATCTACAGCCATGCTTCACAATGTCTACTTCCACCTCCCGATACTTCCGCATTTCTGCCCACTCTCCCATCCACAACAGCAGATCGTCACATACAACATCCTCCTACTACCCTCTCAAGCTCACCTTCCTGCTTACCACTCCCTCACCATGATAGACATGAGTGAGGCTGCAGAGAGTTTCCCTGCCTCAAAACCATGTTCATGAGCTGAACTCCCTCAACATCCAAGGAAACAAACCAAATTCTTCCCTTCATTCTTTTTACATCCCTTCCACCAACGTGATTTCTGCTACCGGCACTCCCCATACCATCTCAGGTCACCATCACCATCTCTCACGGATAGTGTCGTGCGGCTTCCTCCAGGTCCAACAAATCCAATGCTATCCCACCTTTGCACTTCTTCTTCAACCAGCGTATCGGGGCAAACATCGCATTCGTCGTCCTCCTACCCTACCCTTTCCTAAACCCTGCTGCTCTTCTCCAATCTCCATCTCCAATACTCCGTCCTTATCCTCCCATCCAGAATCTTCTCCCCACACCTTTCATTGCATGATTGAGAGCGTAATGCTCCTGTGCTTCCCCAATCTTGAACATAGCAACTTCCATATCAGCACAATTTACCTGTCCTCTACTCCTCCAGAATGGAACCCTCACTCATACTTTACATATATTCTAGCAGCCTCTTTAGTCCAACTGATTCGTGACTTCTTCTCCTGCAATTATCATCTCTGGACACACGCTCATCAATGCCTGGCCACTCTTCTCTTCTTTTCCTTTTCCAATGCAATTTGCACTTCCTCCTCTGTGATCTTTTCACCAACTCCACTTTCCCTCCACATAACATGGTACTCCAGCTTGCGTTGCTTCCTTCCTGTTCATAGCTCTTTGAAATACCCTTCCCACACTTCAATGCTGCCGCCCTCTGTTCAACTAGCCTCCTGCCACCATCCTAATCACTGCCCCCCCCCCACCCCTTCATGTCCTTACCATCCTCATCCTTTGTCCAACCCAATGTATAGATGATCTCCTCCACCATCTTTTCCAACTTGTGCACCATTCTCTTCCATAATCATTCTCACCTTATCCACAGCTCTCCTTACTGCTTTCTTATTCTGCCATATAGGTCATCAACCCCGCATCTGGCTGCGTCCCTCGATTCCTTGATACTCCCTTGTTCTCTTTCCGAACCTCTTTATTTTCACCAACTGCCTTCCACTACTCCTCTGTCCACCATACCGTGGTTCATCCCTCGATATGCACCCTTTTCCTGAAGTCTTCCCCCACAAACCTTCTTGCAGTTTCCCATAACAACCTCCCCATACTTCCTTCACTCCTCTTCAACCCTTCTGCTTCTTCGGCTTAAGTGTGCTCATTACGTAGCCTTCAACCTCGTCTTCTTGTACACTGTACTTGACGTTTCCCAACACTTCGCCCCACCGTCTGACAATTCTCCAACCCCTGCTATTTTCCTCCCTCCTTTTCCCTCCTTTTCTTCAACCAACCAAACAAACACAGCTTGTGCTGGTGGTAACATGCTCTTCTACCACTTGCCTTAATCATTAACCGTCCACACTGCTGCTTCCTCCCACCACGAAATTCCAGTTCAGTTCTATACTGCACTCTATCAGGTAATCTTGTGGTTTCTCACTTTTGAAAAGAGTGAACCAGCTTGGCTTGTCACTTCCTCGCCAGCAGCTTCACCAGCTCTCGACCTCTCATCCTCATTCCCAACCAAAATTTCTGAACATTCTCTTCAGCTGTCTCCGCACTCCCACGCACGCTGAAAGTCCACTGCAACGCACAGCACACATCCAGCTCAACCATTCCCATCATTCTCTCTCGTGCATCCCTAAATTATGCTCCTCTGCCCAGCCTTCCTGCTTGTGGCCCATATAACTGACATAAACAACACACACATTCAATTTGCTTCTGTACCCAACCATGCCATAACTAATCTGTCCGGTACCATCTTTTCACTCTGACCACTTGCTCTGACCGACTTTCGCTCTGACCACAATAAATTGTGCCTGGTGTTGGCTAATGGTTTGGGTAGTGGGCTTGGTGCTATGGATCCTGAAGGTTCCAAATCCAACTCGGCTGTTGAATTAATACACAGGTGGGGTTGATCTCCTGTCCTCTTCCAAGGTCGGCCAAATAGGCAGCATGCTGGTATAACTGTGTCGAGTGATGACCTCTTCCAGGATGGTGCTCGTAAGCCAAGGAGACTGCTTAGGCAGCACCAACGCTAATGCAAGAGTAATGGTCCCAATGGAATGGAATTGGACCTGCTGCTGATCGTCTTCCGATACTATTATTTCCCACGCCATTATCCTTTCATCCCCACCAAGTGCAACAGCTTGGTGTTTCGAATACCAACCTCCCTCGCCTGTCCCTTTCCATGTGGTCTTCCTGCACACACAACACTTCCAAACTCTCTCTCTGCATCATCTCCACCACTCGACCCCTTCTCCCTCCCCTCCTCCCCCATTGGATCTGACATTCAAACTACCGAGTGGACATTGCTTCTGATCGCTGCCCGCCGACAGAGCTTCGTACCATAGTGGATAATTTGGACGTTCAGGTCATTAATTTAAAATGCTGTTCTGGTGACCTCTGGGAGGGGCTGTTTGTATGGCAGTGCCGCTGATCCGTATTCAACAGTACGACTTTAGTAATTGTCTCCTTGTTTGAATTGAAAGTTTTATTGAAAAGAAAATGCGAATGCAATTCCGCATTGTGGTATACAATAATAATGTATTTTGATGACTTTCATAATCTGTGTCCTGAAGGAATACTGATTTTATGTACAAACATTTGATTCTCAATGTCAAGTGATGTTGCATCATGCATAAAAAAAGTAACAACATAGAGGGATGACCTCTCAAAAAATAAAAAAAACAAACAAGGTTAGGATATCACCACAATAGACACACAATCCTCATGGTTTCCATCACATTTAATGACGTTGTGTCCCCATCACAATCCCATCAACAAAAGTGAACGTCAAATGTTTAGTGATTTTTCGATGCGGTACTTTCGGTGATGTATTTTTGGTGTCTATGTTAACATTTGGTAGTTCAGAACAACTCTCGAGATAAAAGTTATGCTTTTAAATGGCTTTTGACTTCACTTCTTTAGGAGTTATGAGCCGTATCATGTGTACACATTTGAATGGTGGCCTTTTTTTTTTCCTGTTATCTCCCCCTCAATTATGGAGTACTTCCGTACTCCATGCTAAGTGGAATCGAATTTTCTCAACGTCAAGTCTCCCAGTTACAATGGAACCTCATTTTCTGTTTGGGCTCGTCCTTTTCTGCTGCGATGAAGACCTGAACAACTCTGGAACAAATTGTTGTTGATAAATCAATTGTTTATTCAGTCAGTGGTAGACTCAAATGTAGGTTATTTTTTGTTGTTGAAATAGTCAAGAGCTGTACGAATGAGACAAAATGAAATCATCCATTGACACTCTTACTTGCTAATACAGTTGACCTGGGTAAATTTTGAAACATAGTAATTTCCATTCCATCCATAATAGTACCGATGTTTTCCTTCTCGCAATTTGAATCCCACCATTTGTCGAGACTACTAATTGCAAATCCCAGGTTTCCTTGTTTGTATTAAGATATTGGTTTTTATTTTATTGGAGGATCACTTCCATTGTTTAACATTTGTAAATTAAACCGACACATTCCCTCTGCTTTGCATTGTGCTCTGCTCAAGTGCTTCCAGGTACCAATAATCACGATGGACGTGTGGGAGCATAATCGAACACTATTGCACCTCGGCCATTTCTTTACCTGCAAATATTATGCCAATGACTGGACGGCAATAGCACTAAACCTGATCATGTGACTCCAGTCGATGCCACAAGGTTAACCTCAACATGATGTAGTGTGGAACCTGAGCTAATTTTGGTTAATGCTGCAGTTATTACTTCTCGTCAGGTTAGGGTTGGGGTTGTTGCCTTTTAAGGTACACATCATGGCATCAAGGCGCTGATGTACGGCAACTCGACTTGCGTGCTCTATTTATTTATTCCAGATATTTATGTTCTTTCGGAACTTACACTTCTGGAAGAGGGGACTATTAGCAGTTTGTATCAGCTGTGGTGAGTGCAGCAGATGAGAAGCATTTCTAATAGAATTTGATTCAGAAATTCCCTTGCCGATTCAGACCAAAAAGGCCTAGTTCTTGCCTGACGTTTGAAAGGGGTGGCAGCACGGCAAGCATGAGGCGCGTCTTGACAAGATTGTGTAGCGAACAAACGCTCCATTGCCTAAGCATCTTTGCTAATGTCCCATTCTCTTTGACATAAAGTCGATGAAACTTAATTGTAACTTCAGAGACTGTTCTGTATACTCTATTACAGAAACTGGCCTTGATTCGTCCATCCCTGAACTGCCATATATTATCGATTCAGCTTCATCGTTTGATCGGGTATTCGAATCGATGAACAAGGAGAAAGGTGGTGGGATTTGCTTTCCTGGGAATAATATAATTAATGGTGCCAGGATTCCAAGTTATCTCTCATTCTGCAACCAGAGTTTGGAAATTCCAGTCATTCGTTGCCATCCTTTTTTCTTCCATGTAATTTTTTAATCTGAACTGCTGTTTACATACCCCTTGGAGTCAGTGCTGCATTCCGCTGTTAAAACACTTTCGGAACATGACTTATTCAATAAGAAATGTAATCCAGTGAGCATAACATCATTGCCGAGATTTAAATGCATACTAATTTACGGAAATGTATCTCAAAATTCTATCTAGCATATTATACTTGTAAATACACAAAGGATAAGCTTTTGGATCATTGCTATATGACGATCAAGTATACTTATCATTCTCTGCAGCGTGTCCCACTCGGTGACTCTGACCGAACATCGTCCATCTCGTCCTGCTTACTGACGAGAATGAAGTGCCCAGTGCCCCCAATGACGCCCCAAATGCCATTGAGAGTCTTACGTTGGTTTGCTAATCCATCGCACGGATTGGAGCGTCCCCATGGAAAGTGTGCTGACATGATGAATTGCTCTGACATCACTAAACGACGTAAAATCTGCCAGGAAATTTGCATCCCCGCGAAAAGATTGACTACATATTCGCAACGCAAAATCCTGGTTCCATAAATGATTCACAGCAACTCGTGCCAAAGGAAGACTCGTTTAAGATAGCAGTGATCGGAGAGACAAGAAAGCAAGTACGAGCTACGCAAGGCACCAAAGATGCCAAGCGTGATGACCAGGAAAACTAGATGAGAAAACGTGATTGTAATGCTAAAGAACTCTGGCAAAGGTCCAAAACATGAATCAAGCCGAAGTTGAAATTTCCACAGATGATGATGACACTTCAGCAGGACAAACTTAATCATTTTACAGCAGGTGATTCACCCGGTGAGCACTGCGCGTAATGACAGATGAAGTAGCTCCTCAAACTTTTGTGATCTCCAAAATTGATACCCGGAGTGTGCTGATGAACCATTCAAAACTTTACTTTTACTGGGCACTTCAGCTTTTGTAAAATTCCCTCGTGTTTTGAAAAAGTCCCCTCGGTAAGGCTGTGGCCAAAGCGGTCCCGCAATGAGTTGCCGTCAATCATTTGGAATATTTGAATAACATTTGATCATTTTGATTACACACACTATATTTGGTAGACTTGCACATTTTTGCAGATTTCAACGCTTTTACTCTTTCCAGGCATAGAACTAACGAGTTCCGCAAATTTTTCTCTTGTGGGATTTCTGCCCAGGCTTTCATGCAAAGGTTTGTCAATTCCTGCCCGCTGATGTTGGTTTCCTGGAATTTTTCCACACAGCTCGATCCAATGTTGGCCCAAGAGGTGTTCATGGGATTCATGTCAGGAACTGACTTGGCTTGGAATCTTGCTTGAATCCCATTGTCTGCTTTCCCTGCATTCTTTGGCTTTTTTTGCAGTGTGGGCATGGAGCTCCATCTTCTATGAAGTATTTTTTTTGACCATCCTGACCAGTGGATAGTACAGGAAAGACGTCCCATCCTCAGGATTAAAATTGTATATCGTAGAGTTGTGTTGCCAAACACACTCCTCCACAAGCTCTGACTGACAAGCGCTCCAGAATTGCTCCCTCGCAACCATCCGAAAACACCGTGTTTGACAGTTTGGCTGCCAATTGGTTCAAAAAGAACTTTTGACTGGGAAGTCTCCAGACCCATACACATCCAGTGTCAGAAATTGAGTAACATTTTGAACTCACTGAAAAAATGAACAGTTGCAAATCACCAAGGGGTCTGGTGGCAATCTTGTCAGCCCACATTCTTTCTCTTTGAATGTTGGCTGGTCGAAGAGAGGTTTTCTCCGAGCTGCTCTCCCATCGTAGCCCAGTTGATGAGGTACTGGTACGGTGTTTTGAGCTAACTTGGACCTCCTGCAACATCTGCTGCCTTGTAACAGGGAGTTTTTCTTAATGGACCACTTGACAGTTCGAAGACACCTTTCTGAGGGCCACGGTCGACCAGAAGGGAAGCTGTGGATTCCTTTCCTATTCGTGGTAATTGCACAATCACCGATTGACCATGAGAAAGCGGATGCAGGTTCTGAGCTATCTGATGTTGGCTGATCCACCTCCCAATTGGCCAACATTCGCCTCTTTGAAATCGCAAAGGTTGTGTGTCTCCCTGGGTTCAAGACATAGTTTAATTGCCGTAAAGACCAGGACTCGTTTCTGCAAATAATAGTTGAATAATAGTCCATATCACTGATAACACTTGCTTTAAACAGATTATATGAATAATTTAAGGTGTCTTTATCTGTCATGTCTTGTATATATATTATATATATATATATATATATAATATTATATGTAATATGTATATTGGGTATATATATGAGTATGTATTATATATATATTATATATTTATATATATTTATATATAATCTGTATATGTTATATATACATGTAATATATTATTAATACAATATATATATATATATACACATACAAATATATATGTTATATAATACTATAATTAACACATGATATAATATATATACTATATTATATATATAGTATATATATACATATACATATACATGTGTTATAGTGTATATGTATATATTGTTATATATGTATATATATATTGTATGTATACCATATATATATCATAATATTTATATACATATATATATTATTATGTATATATTTGTTACGGTTTGGAATTCACAGGAAAATTCAGGTTCCCCAAGAGATCAGTTATGTCAAATAAGTGTGTGTTTCAGATTAGATTTCCCCACCGATGTCTAAAGGGATTTATTCGTGTTAACCGGGCTGTGATTTTTGTGGTGTATTAATTAATTTGCTTCTTTATTTTTGAACACTGCATCTCAAACAACCACAACCGCATCTCAACAACCACAATCGCATCTCAACAACCCAACATCCCCCAAACAGCAGCCAACCACGACATCTCCTCACAAATCTCCTCAAAACACTCCACAAACTAACAACATCGCCTCAACTTCATCTCCTATTGCAACCGCCATCTTTCGCGCAGCCACGGCGAAATCACCACGAACAGCATCTCCGCGACAGACGCGGGGAACTCCTCGTTGGGGCGAGAGCTGATGATCTCTACCACGTCCTGCTCTCTCCCGGTTTGGCGACGGAGATGGATAAAATGCCAAAAGGGGTGGAGGCCGCGGGGGTGAAAGGTTGAAGGTGGAAGATCAACCACCCCCGGACCCCGTAAAAAGGCGTGCTGGAACGCCAGCGGCAGTCTGGTCTGGAGTTCGAGCTGCAGTCAGGGTGAGAGTCCGCCAAGGTTGTGTCAGTGAGGGCAGTCGGGGTCGGCCGGAGCGCAGCGAAGCTGGAGCGCAGCCAAGCCTGCAGGTACCATGCCGGAAAACTGTGAGTCGGTGAAGACGGCGCCGGAGAGAAAGTCCCAGCACGACAGACGGTCCTGAGCAAAGCCGAGGAACGGGCGGCGCTCGTAAAGAGCATCAACTCTTGAAAGAGCAAAGGCCTGTTCGTTCCTCGCTGAGCGTCGTCGGCTAGCCGATCGACCAGGCCGGCACGGCGGGGCTGGGCAACCCGATCGCGGTTAACCAACTACGTGTTGACGGAACATCGAGGGTCGACCAGCGAGTTCACCACGAGGGTGGCAGGTACTGCGCGCGATCTCGCGGAGCTCCCTGCGGTCGTTCACGGCTCGCAGAAAATTAAAGGCCTACGGGCCCTGTTCTTCTAACCCTTTCCTTTCCTGGGAGGTTTCTTTTTGATGGGAAGTTGTGGCGCCAGTGTCCGCTAAAGTAGAAAAAAAATTGTGGTTAAGTGAGTGTGTACATAATAAATAGTACGGCGCAGGTTCTTTGGTTTGCTCGTGTCTTGTGTCCTACGACCATTCGTTTGCATTCAATTACATTGCACATGCTTGTACATATCTGCATTGCTTCATTGACTGCATACGTGACAAGAAATGTCATTGTTTGAATGTTCACCTGCTCGTTGCGTCCTCTTCCTCCATTTGAGCTGCTGTAAATTGGCGTTAAGGAATAAATAGCTGGTTGTTAATGACCGATAAGCTAATCGGGTCCAACGGGGGGCTTGGCGATAATACATCGGCTCGGCAAATCGCAAACGGGAGCGGCTGCTTACAGTGGCTCGTTTCAAGCAGGTCCGTTTGGTTACAATCTCTCGGTAAGTCTGCCCGCGCGAATATATGGTAAATCGACCATTCGGCGATCGACCCTGTTAGCGGCATTAGAGTAGATGTATTGACAAGGGTTGTGGTGTGCTTAAAAGCACACCATAGCTGGATTTCAGCGTTGATCCGAAAGCTGCGGACTAGGATTGGCCCCGTCCGGTGGGGCGCGCGCCGCAATTAGCTAAAAGCGGTCGTCCACACGCCGGCGTGGTTGGAGATCCACAACAATATAATGTTAATTATATATATATATATGTGTATATATATTATGTATATATATATGTATATATAATAGATATAATTAATATATATATATGTATATGTTATGTAAATACATGTATTTGTATGTATATATATATGTATACTCACAAGTACCAGGTCTTAGACGTGGTAATTCATAAATGAAAGCATAGTCGGTTACTCACAGTTTCTGTGGAGTCAATTTGTCTGAGCGGGTTTTCTTCGGTCCGTCTTACTGCAGCACATTTTAAAAACAACGTTCCTCGTTTTCTTGTCTGGGGCATGGGACGTGCAGCTTTGATCTTGAATCCAACTCTTGATGCGCAACATACACATCCGTGTGAGAAAACAGGCGAACGGCAGACTAGTCCGATTATGCCTGAACCGCTGTCCCTGTGCTTTGTTTATTGTCATGGAAAGCAAGGTCGTAAAGGGAAATTGTCATCTTACGGAAACTGGAATGGCAGTC
>CM068960.1:3579232-3598516 GCA_035128595.1 Eptatretus atami
ACTGTCGGATGGTATAAGTGGTATCCTTGGAATTAATGCATGTTTTCCTGCTGCCGGTCCATTAATCAGGTTTACTTCAATCGCATTTGGGCTCATTCGGTGGACTGTACAGCGGGTGCCATTCATGATATGTGGTGGATCCAATTAACGTAGAACAATAACTGGGCAGCCCACTTTCAGCTTAAGTTTGTGTGGTGGTATCGGGAGAGATGCCAGAATTGCAAGCGAATGCATTTCTGCGCAGCGGTGTGGTGCGGTGCTATTATTTATTATGATTTGCTCCAAGATCAATAGGCAGACTTAATCTCTATTGTATTTCTCACACCGGATACCCAATTATGACTCAAAATCACAGCAACTGAGTTTAGAAACACGAGGGAATCTAATTGCAAGAGGCAAGGGGACACTGAAGCATAAATGATCAATGAGAAGGGAGAAATGAACATGACAGCACTGCTTTCGCTAGACGCAGGTGGACTCAATGCCTAACCTTCGGATAATGTTATCAGCCAGACTCTTATAAAAAGACACAGGAAAGAAGGAAAGAATGGAAACGCAGGATAGAAGCCAAATCAAACAGATTGGGTGTTGGAAGAAGGAGGGAGGGATGGAGGAGGAAGGCGAGTGTACAATGTGTCTTTTAGTTGGACGAGGTGCAATGGTGGGGAATGCTGGTCAGGGGTACTGGTGGTCAGGCGACTGCCCTGGCTCGTTATTTCCTTCGATCGGGAGCTCGAGTCCAAACTCTCATGTGGACTGCACACCTCTCCTTTACTGCTGTGCTGATAGCCCGTCTGTCCATGACGGCTGCAAATATTCTAAATGCTCCAGAAATGCCTGAATGCACCTGAAGGAATGCCTTAACAAAGGAGAAAAAAGACATAAAATGTCATAGACCTCGATGGTTTTAGTAATTTTACTGTACGGAGTTAAATGTTTAGCCCATATTTACAAGACTTGTGTGAATATGCAACTGATTGAGTGGTCGTCTGACATGGATGATGATAGATTGGGTTATTCGGTCATGAAATGTTAATGATGTGGGTCACCTCGTTATCTTGTGGAAAAGGTCACCGTGACGTGTTTGATGTTTTGATTGGGATCCCATATTTTGCACACAGGGATTCAATGTTTCATCTATATTTTGGGGAAGACAAATTGAAATTGGCGGCAAACAGTATAACATTTAATAATATTTATGTATAAAATAAATTATATAATGTAGAAATGGAAAATAAGATCGGTAAATGGCATATGTCCGAGAAATGTTGGAGGACGTGTTCAATTAGTTTGTTTTTGGTTTAAAAAAAGTAATGTCTGCAAGTCTACCTGTCAGCCATCTTGATCAGATCGCAAAAGAAAGTTAAGGTGCAAGTGTATGCCATTGTGTACTGTGCTTGTGCAATTTTTGAAACAAAATTGGACCATGCATGTCTGAGAAATGGTTTGGGCACATTTTAAGTAACAAATGGAAACCAGTCAGCCATCTTCGGTGCTGATTCTCGAAAACAAAGTGATGTGTACATGTAAGCATCATTCATTCTCTATCTGCCAAAAGTTGAACAAGAATCGGTGAAATGCATAATCCGGGAAATGGTTGAGGACGTGTTCAAACATTGTGGTTTTTTAACAAACTAAAATGGCCGCAGTCCACCAGTCGCCATCTTTGACGCATATCCATCCACAAAGTGAGGTGCATCTATATGATAGCATGTACTGTTGCTTGTGCAAGTTTGAGCAAATCGAATATGCATGTCTCAGAAATGGTTGGGGACAACACTTAAGTAACAAGATGGCCGCCAGTGGCCATCTTGGGTCGATCTCGAAAAAAAAGGCATGCATATGTACGCCATCATATCATTATCCGGGTGCCAAGTTTTGAACAAGATCGGCGAATGCATGTCCGAGAAATGGTTGAGGGACGTGTTTCTAAACACGGGGTTTTCTTCAACTAAAATGGTTGCCAGTAGGCATCATTTGACCGAATCAACTGAAACAAAACGATGTGCATGTGTATACTTTCATGTATTGTCTTTTGCCAAGTTTGAAAAAATTGGTTGGACATACACGTCTTGAGATGTGGCTGCGCACGGAACAGCACGGTTGGACGAGACCCAAAACGCATAACCCCCCCCCCCCCCCCCCGTTTCGGACTAAGTCCTACGGGGGCTAATAACCTCTCACATCGCGCCATCAGTTCCTTGTCAAAATTGGATGACTCACCCACTTGAGTTCTTTGTGTGGTGTCTCTTCTTGAGTGGGTCTAAATATGGCGATTAGCCAATAACCAGGATTAGCCGAATTAATTGTTTCCCTTCAGGGTTTCTTTTTGCTGAATCGGTCGATTTACCTTTCATGGGTTTTCAATTAACGAAAGAATGGTCCGAAACCAGACAATGCACATGAGACTTGGCTGTCATTACTAATTATTGATGCACCGATGGAACGGCAATAGAAATCCTGGACATGAAGACACAATTAACAACAACATATTCATAACATACAAAGGAATCTGACCCCTTATTAGGGGTCATACACACACAGTCATGCACACTGGAAACCGAGTGAGATAGTTTAAGGGCTGGCAGTTCATCCCAGAATTACACAGCGTGCTGGAAGTGGTGGCAAAGTCGCCAGAAGTGGCTTGGAATGTTAGCATACCTGTTGGGCAGAGAAAGAGACCAACAAACTGCGTAGGGCAGAAACATGCTTTTTCCTTTGAGTTCCCCCTTCCTTTCGACTCAATCTACTTGGCCCATAGTGTGCCCTCCCAGAACCAGCCATGTTCCAACCTGAAAGCAGCAGACCAATTCTCGGGCCGATATCCCACTAATGCCTACGGGACGGTCTGACACCTGCTTCCCTAACCTGATGGACAGCTAAGGGTGTGAGGGAGGTTCTTTACCCTTGTCGATGGGAGGAAAAAAAAATGCGTATCACCGAGTGCTGGGTTATAACCATAACCTAACAATATTAAATACTGTACATGAGGACCAAGTCAACGTTTTTTTGTTTTTCCCCCTTCAAAAGGTTTTGAGGGAAAAAGTTATATGTATTAGCTCAGCCTGAATATGCCTGGTGTTTGGCTTAATGCGTTAAGGTGGGGCTTTGATCGGAAGGGTCCTGTTCAAATCTCATCAGCTGTTGAATTAATACAGGTGGGGTTTAACTCAGCCTGTCATCCTTCCGAGGGTCGGCAAAATGAGTGCCAGCTGCTGGTACTGTGTCGGAGTGGTGACCCGTCCAGGATTGTGCTCAATAGTTCAAGGAGACTGCTTAAGGCAGCACCAACGCCTGCAGCAGAGTATGGTCCCGATCTCCCTCCTCTCAGGCTGAATGATTATATTATGCCACATACTTTCAGTGGTGGTATCCTCTCATTTCCTTCAAGCTGTAACGAGCCAATCAGCAAATGTGTTATATAATAACGCGGTATCTATCTATTCCTATCTATCTATCCCCCTTTTAATCTATCTAATCTATCTATCTTATCTATATATTACTAAAACTCTATGTGGACATTTAACATGTGGACCTTTATAACCCTTAACCTTTTAGAACCCCGAAGACCTTTTAGACACCTCCAAACCATTTTGTTAACCTTTTGGGCCTTTTAAGGCCCATTTATATACAATATTACTAAAAATTCTCACTTGTATGTATGTATGTTCCCGAAATACAGCCAAAACGGTACACGATAGCCGCAAAAATGTTATGGCCACCTCTCACCATTCTCCTAGCGGTGTGCAGTATCAAGTTTCGTTCAATTGGGCAACGAAAATTTTTTTTTATTAAAAATCAATTTCCCGATTCAGTCAAGTACTCTTCGGAAGAATTTGAGATCGATGCAAACAACGCTCAGCGGTATGTTCGCTGGAGCAATCTTTTTGTTTTCTTCTTGAAATTATTTTTTTATCAACTGCTGTCAAAACGGGAACCCACCAGTCACAGGTCGTCTCAGTGTATTATAAATGCGAGACTTATGGGATGACTTATGTCTGGAAACATGACTTTTTTCATCATCGAAAACCTGAACCCACGAAGGCATCGAATCGATGATATTCTGTATAAAACCTGACTATGTTTTGCAAATGTGGAGAATTTGTTCCAGCTCTTGTGGTATTACTTGGTAGAAGGTTGGCCTTTTCTGCAGCCCAATCCATAATCCCCAGAACTTCGATGGTGTTGAATTAGCAGGACTTCTGGTCCCCAGGGAGGAAGCTACAGTCCATCCGATTTCTGTTTATTCCAGGCAAGTATGGTTTTTGTATGTATGACATGCGACACCATCTTCCTTAAGTAAAATGTGTTCATACAGCAGAAACCCACAAGGATTGAAGACTGGAAGCTGGAAAGACACTTGGAGATACTGAGGACAAGTTTCTGAACCATGAAGAAATAATTTATCTTGCTCTTTGTCCCCTTTTCAAGACTGCCTTTGTGCTCATGGCTGTCTATCAATGTTAAACCCTTTCCAAAGCTGTTACCTGCTTTCTGACCAACATATTTTGTCAAGAAATGAGTCACGCGTTTCATTGAACAGTGACAAAGCTTTTCACTTTAGTCGCCCGGTGGAATTGGTTTCTGGTGTTTATATCCTCCCTCGATCTCCTCTGTGTGAGTCACAAGATGGGGAAAGCCCATCTCACAGCATGTTGTCACTGTGGTGTTCCCAGGTATCCTGCCATCTCTTCATCTTGTTATCATGTTCTCAAACAAACTAAAACCAGGGATATTAACTGTGCAAACGAGCTTCTTTATTATCACATTGCTCCAGCTTATCATCCTCAATGAGCTGTCTGCTTTCTGGCCACAATGTTTTCCTGCATACTGTTTAAACAGCCTTTAGAGACCGCCTGATGCATAGCCAATGTCATAGACAGCCTCCTTAATGATGTAGTCCTGCCAGAAGTCCTCCTGGTGTTTGGTCGATTCCCTTTCAATGCCATGGTTGTTAATCATGGCAAAGCGGTGGAATAACTTTCTTCTGGAAAGGACTTTATTATTGCCAATGACTGCTTGTGGCCACAAAAATGTGGTGGTGCTTCACAATGAGTACGATGTCCTTAAATGTTCTTGTGGTACTCCACCACGATTCACTTTGAGTTGTTGTTTGTCCAGAATGAGTCCAGGTTTTCACCAAGTTTCTTATATTGAGAAGTTATGATGAATTTGTGTAGGAACAGTCTTTCAAAAGAAGCAAGCAAGCACCAACAAAGTCTTGCTGTTGTGGTGCAGAGAAACAAAGATTGGCAATGCTAACATGTTTTTCAATGCCAAGAGGGCATCGTCACTTTCCACAAACCCAGGCATTAAGCTTGTCTCTCCCATAGCATTGGAATGCGCAGCAGAGACAAATGCTCCTCTGATGATTTCAAATTGGTCATCTCTGCACCAGGAAGATCTTATCTTACTCCCTTCCCCAGCCCCTCCCCCCACCACCACCCTTTCACCTCCACAGTGTTTGTAAGCTTGTTTTGGTAATTGCTTCACCTCAGCAACTCCTCTTCCATGGCCTGCCGTGGTGGCCATATCACCAACTGGTAGTTTTCTCTGTTGAACTTTTTCTCTCTAGGAACCATGATGGTACACTTTTTATTGAAACTGACACACAAGAATGGAACCCATTGATCCTCCTCAAACAGTGCAGAATTCAATGAAGCACGAATAAATGAATCCATCGTTGCAGCAGTTGAAAAAACAGGTGGCTGTTGTATATCTTGACGGTTTGTTTGTACCAGCATCTGGATTTGGGAAAATTTCTCTTTCTGCAGCTATTGAAAGCAGACTAACATGGTGTTCGTTCACTTTTTGCTCCATTTCTGCTGAGCCACATGTGTTTTTGCTGCCCATTCCTTCAAAGGGTAAATTCCTCACGCGCTGCTGCAGTGATTTCTTCCATTCCTCAGCCCCACACTGGTCTGTATTCAGCAAAAAACCAACTTTGAACCCAGAAGCTGCATTGAATTTCAGCAACATGCATCAACCAAACTGAAAGTCATCTCCAGAGAAACACAAACGCTTTCCTCCTGTCAACTGGAAAGGCAAAACGCATTATCATTCACATCTCAAAACAGGGTGGTAAGGACAGTACTCTCGACTTCCGTTGGTTCACTTACAATTGTACTCTTCATAATAAACTCCATCAAGCAAAGCTGGCATCATCGTTTTCTTCTTTAATGGCTCATCTCAGTTTGAATTCAATCTGGATATCAAACTTTGGATATGCTTCAGCTTCTCCCTCAATATGGATTGAAGAGGTTTTGAATTCAAACAAGACATCAGGGTTGTGCTGACATATCTCAGACATTTGACACATACTGCATAATATTTAAACCTTGACAAGTGTGTGTATATATATATATATTGTGTGTATAATGTATATATATATATACTATATATATGTGCTCATGTACATTAGTAACTTTCGACACTCTGGAGAAGCCTCTTTTCCTTTCAAAGAATGCTGGAACAATATTCTGCACTATAGCACAATTCCGAAAGGACGTTCTCGACGATAGGACCGAAGTAACTTTTCTCTGTTTGCCTGACCCTGGAAAGGATCCATGCTGGTTTGACACTTGGGCACCTCATCTATCTGAGCATTCTCACTATCACTGTGGAAGAATTTTCAAACGAACTCACTGATCTATCCGTAATTTCCACAATCATAAACCACTGCAGTAAGATTTGGTCTCTTTAACTCTGGCCTCGCATCAGGCACATCCCCTATTCTGTTGGCAGACCACATATCAATTTGGTCTCCAAAGTCTGTTCAGAACTGGGCTCGGCATCCTCTCACATGTGGAAGCCCTTTCTTGACAAAATTAGAAATTGTCAAGGTTCTAAGGCCTTTGCTCAATTGAGTATTGCTCCGCCTTGACGAGCGGTGTCCGCACCCTCACAAGCTCTTTCTTGATGGTCTTGGTCCAACACCCTAACATCATTTGGTATCTCCACAAAGAAGCAGGAAGAGGCCGACTGCAGATCTCATTGAGGAAATTTCGTAAGTGTCCTTTTTTCTGTTTCTCCTGCAGTATAGCTCATTCAGCTCTCCGACCCTCCAGAGCTCCTTCAGAAATGCACTTTTCTTGTCACCGCCCTCTTGGATGAATCTTGTTCGTGTGCAGCCTGTGGCTCCTGGTTGCATATTGGTTGGGGGCGTGGTTGTGCTGTTGATGCAATGCCCCTATTACAAAGGACACTGGTGCTCATTTTGGCCGACCTTAGGTAGGATGACAAGGGGAGTCAACCCCACCTGGTTAATTCAACGGAAGACAGTGAAACCAACGTCAGGATCCAAAGATCCATGCCCCTGCTTGAATTATGTACAGTACAAATTCAGGCCATATTACACACTCGAACATTTTGTTCCTCTTTTCACACGTTGTACAAAACACCTGCAAATTATTTTTCATCCCTCAAGGGAAGTAGGATTCATCACTAATGTATTTTTTTCATCCTCTGGCATCACTCATGTAGTTTTCATAAATTTGTCTATTTTTGAGTGGAATACTGTCTATTATCGTAATAGCACATAATAATTTTTTGCTGAAGGTTTAATTTTCTTCTGGATTTGACCGATAGTTGTTGTTGGGGTGAGGGTTGGTTTCTGCCCCTTCCCTTCATTAGGGTGAGGTCCGATGGTACCAAGTTTCTGCCCTGCCTTGACCACAATATCTCAGTCGTCCCTGCGTCCTCAGCCAACTGTCTCCCACTCTAAAACGACCCCTTACGGATATCCTCTCACACAATCCTCCTATCTCAACCCGGTTAACTCTTACCTCCTCCCTTCTCCCTCACCTATCTGCTCCTCTTTGCCATTCTCTATCCGCTATCCGCACCAAGTGTCCAGCCCATCAGCTGGCATTTCACCATCTTCCACCATCAAAACTCATCTGCACACACAATCTCCTCCCTCAGTTCATCATCCTCCTTCTATCCCCCCTAAGTCACTCCCAATCCTCCTGACCAGTTTGTTCTCACAAACCGCAGCCTCTGTTTGTCTCTCTGTCAGTGCCACCCACTTCCAAGGCGAAGGTAGGCTGGCGTTACACACGACTCAGAACCTTCCCTTCAATTTCCTTGATGGTTTCTGTCTGCCATTATCTCTCCACCCTCCTCAACACATCACACCCACTGAATCCTCAGCCTCGGACTCAACCATCCCCGTCACTGTTCTCCCCAGATACTCAAATCCTTTCCCTGTCTGATCTTCCTTCTCTCAAACCTTGAATTTCATTTATTTTCTCTGCTGCCCGACCCACGTCAACCTCGGTAATTCTTCCATATCATCTACAGCCATGCTTCACAATGTCTACTTCCACCTCCCGATACTTCCGCATTTCTGCCCACTCTCCCATCCACAACAGCAGATCGTCACATACAACATCCTCCTACTACCCTCTCAAGCTCACCTTCCTGCTTACCACTCCCTCACCATGATAGACATGAGTGAGGCTGCAGAGAGTTTCCCTGCCTCAAAACCATGTTCATGAGCTGAACTCCCTCAACATCCAAGGAAACAAACCAAATTCTTCCCTTCATTCTTTTTACATCCCTTCCACCAACGTGATTTCTGCTACCGGCACTCCCCATACCATCTCAGGTCACCATCACCATCTCTCACGGATAGTGTCGTGCGGCTTCCTCCAGGTCCAACAAATCCAATGCTATCCCACCTTTGCACTTCTTCTTCAACCAGCGTATCGGGGCAAACATCGCATTCGTCGTCCTCCTACCCTACCCTTTCCTAAACCCTGCTGCTCTTCTCCAATCTCCATCTCCAATACTCCGTCCTTATCCTCCCATCCAGAATCTTCTCCCCACACCTTTCATTGCATGATTGAGAGCGTAATGCTCCTGTGCTTCCCCAATCTTGAACATAGCAACTTCCATATCAGCACAATTTACCTGTCCTCTACTCCTCCAGAATGGAACCCTCACTCATACTTTACATATATTCTAGCAGCCTCTTTAGTCCAACTGATTCGTGACTTCTTCTCCTGCAATTATCATCTCTGGACACACGCTCATCAATGCCTGGCCACTCTTCTCTTCTTTTCCTTTTCCAATGCAATTTGCACTTCCTCCTCTGTGATCTTTTCACCAACTCCACTTTCCCTCCACATAACATGGTACTCCAGCTTGCGTTGCTTCCTTCCTGTTCATAGCTCTTTGAAATACCCTTCCCACACTTCAATGCTGCCGCCCTCTGTTCAACTAGCCTCCTGCCACCATCCTAATCACTGCCCCCCCCCCACCCCTTCATGTCCTTACCATCCTCATCCTTTGTCCAACCCAATGTATAGATGATCTCCTCCACCATCTTTTCCAACTTGTGCACCATTCTCTTCCATAATCATTCTCACCTTATCCACAGCTCTCCTTACTGCTTTCTTATTCTGCCATATAGGTCATCAACCCCGCATCTGGCTGCGTCCCTCGATTCCTTGATACTCCCTTGTTCTCTTTCCGAACCTCTTTATTTTCACCAACTGCCTTCCACTACTCCTCTGTCCACCATACCGTGGTTCATCCCTCGATATGCACCCTTTTCCTGAAGTCTTCCCCCACAAACCTTCTTGCAGTTTCCCATAACAACCTCCCCATACTTCCTTCACTCCTCTTCAACCCTTCTGCTTCTCTGGTCTAAGTGTGCTTATTGTACGTAGCCTTCGAAAACCTCTCTCTTAGTACCTGACTTGCACGTTGTCCCAACACTTGCCACCACCGTGTGACAATTCCCAACACCCCTGCTATTTTCCTCCCTCCTTTTCCCTCCTTTTCCTCAACCAACCAAAACACAGCTTGTGCTGGTGGTAACAATGCTCTTCTACCACTTCACAATCATTAACCGTCCACACTGCTGCTTCCTCCCACCACAAATTCCAGTTCAGTTCTATACTGCACTCCTATCAGGTAATCTTGTGGTTTCCACTTTTGAAAGAGTGAACCAGCTATGGCTTGTCACTTCCTCGCCAGCAGCTTTCACCAGCTCTCGACCTCTATCCTCATTCCCAACCAAATTTCTGAAACATTCTCTTCAGCTGTCTCCGCACTCCCACGCACGGCCGTGAAGTCCACTGCAAACGCACAGCATCACATCCAGCTCAACCATTCCCATCATCTCCTCTCAGTGCATCCCTATAATTCATGCTCCTCTGCCCAAGTCCTTCCTGCTTGTGGCCCATATAACTGACATAACACACACACATCAATTTGCTTCTGTACCCAACCATGCCATAACTATCTGTCCGGTACCAGTCTTTTCAACTCTGACCACTTGCTCTGACCCACTTTCGCATCTGACCCACAATAAATTGTGCCTGGTGTTGGCTATAATGGTTTGGGTAGTGGGGCTTGGGTGCTAGGATCCTGAGTGTTCCAAATCCAACTCGGCTGTTGAATTACATACACAGGTGGGGTTGACTCTCCTGTCCTCCTTCCAAGGTCGGCAAAAATGAGTGCAGCATGCTGGTATACTGTGTCGAAGTGAATGACTCTCCAGGATGGTGCTCGTAAGCCAAGGAGACTGCTTAGGCAGCACCAAACGCTATGCAAGAGTAATGGTCCCAATGGAATGGATTGGACCTGCTGCTGATCGTCTTCCGAACTATTATTCCCACGCCATTATCCTTCTCACCCCCCCAAGTGCAACAGCTTGTGTTCAATACCAACCTCCTCGCCTGTCCTTTCCATGTGGTCTTCTGCACACACAACACTTCCAAACTCTCTCCTGCATCATCTCCACCACTTCGAACCCCTTCTCCCTCCCCTCCCCCCCATTGATCCTGACATCAAACTACCGAGTGGACACTTGCTTCTGATCGCTGCCCGCCTGACAGAGCTCGTACCATAGTGATAATTTGGACGTTCAGGTCATTAATTTAAGAATGCTGTTCTGGCTGACCTCTGGGAGGGGCTGTGTATGGCAGTGCCGCTGAATTCCGTATTCTAAGTACGACTTTTAGTAATTGTCTCCTTGTTTGAAATTGGAAAGTTTTATTGAAGAAAAAATGCGAATGCAATTCCGCATTGTGGTATCACAATAATAATGTATTTTGAGATATTCATAATCTGTGTCCTGAAGGCAGATACTGATTTTATGTGACAAAATTTGATTTCAATGTCCAAGTGATGTTGCATCATTGCATAAAAAATAGTAACAACATAGAGGGATGACATCTCAAAAAATAAAAAAAAACAAACAAGGTTAGGATATCACCACAATAGACACCACAATCCTCATGGTTTCCATCACATTTATGAACGTTGTGGTCCCCATCAACAATCCCATCAACAAAGTTGAACGTCAAATGTTTAGTGATTTTCCGATGCGGTACTTTCGTGATGTATTTTTGGTGTCTTGTTAACATTTTGGTAGTTCAGAACAACTCTCGAGAATAAAGTTATGCTTTTAAATGGCTTTTGACTTCACTTCTTTAGGAGTTATGAGCCGTATCAGTGTGTACACATTTGAATGGTGGCCTTTTTTTTTTCCTGTTTATCCTCAATTATGGAGTACTTCGTAGCTCCATGCTAAGTGGAATCGAATTTTCTCAAACGTCAGTCTCCCAGTTACAATTGGAATCGCTCATTTTCTGTTTGGGCTCGTGCCTTTTCTGCTGCGATGAAGACCTGAACAACTCTGGAAAAATTTGTTGTTGATAAAATCAATTGTTTATTCAGTCAGTGGTAGACTCAAGTAGGTTATTTTTTGTTGTTGAAAAGTCAGAGCTGTACGAATGAGACAAATGAAATCAATCCATTACACTCTACTTGCTAATACAGTTGACTACTGGGTAATTTTGAATACATAGTATTTCAACATTCCATCCATAAATCCGATGTTTTCCTTCTCGCAATTTGAATCCACCATTTGTCGAGCTACTAATTGCAAATACCCAGGTTTCCTTGTTTGTTATTAAGATATTGGTTTTATTTTATTTGGAGGTATCACTTCCATTGTTTAACATTTGTAAATTAAACCACAACATTTCCCTCTGCTTTGCATTGTGCTCTGCTCGTGCTTCCAGGTACGCAATATCACGATGGACGTGTGGGACGCATAATCGAACATAATTGCACCTCGGGCCATTTCTTTACCTGCAAATATTATGCCAATGGACTGGACGGCAATAGCACTAAACCTGATCATGTTGACTCCAGTCGATGCCACAAGTTAACCTCAACATGATGTAGTGTGGAACCTGAGCTAATTTGGTTAATGCTAGCAGTTTACTTCTCGTCAGGTTAGGGTTGGGGTTGTTTGCCTTTTAAGGTAACATCATGGCATCAGGCGCTGATGTACGGCAACTCGACTTTGCGTGCTCTATTTATTTATTCCAGATTTTAGTCTTTCGGACTTACACTTCTGGAAGAGGGGACTATTAGCAGTTTGTATCAGCGTGGTGAGTGCAGCAGATAGAAGCATTATCTAATATAGAATTTGATTCAGACACATTCTTGCCGATTCAAGACCAAAAAGGCCTAGTTCTGCCTGACGTTTGAAAAGGGGTGGCAAGCACGGCAAGCATGATGGCGCGTCTTGACAAGATTGTTGTAGCGAACAAACGCTCCATTGCCTAAGCATTTTGCTAATGTCCCATCTCTTGACATAAAGTCGATGAAACTTAATTGTACTTCAGAGACTGTTCTGTATACTCTATTACAAAACTTGGCTTGATTCGTCCATCCTGACACTGCCATATAGATCCCGGATTCAGCTCATCGTTGATCGGTATTCGAATCGATGACAGGAGAAAGGTGGTGGATTTGCTTTCCTGGGAATAAATTATAATTTGGTGCCAGATTCCAAGATTATCTCTCATTCCTGCACACCAGAGTTTGGAAATTCCAGTCATTCGTTGCCCATCCTTTTTCCTTCCATGATTTTTTATCTGAAACTGCTGTTTACATACCCCTTGGAGTCAGTGCTGCATTCGCTGTTAACACACTTTCGGACATGATTATTCAATAAAAAATGTAAATCCAGTGAGCACTAACCATCATTGCGGAGATTTAAATGCATACTAATTTACGGAAAAGTATCTCCAAAATTCTATCAGCATATATACTTGTAAATACACAAAAGGATAAGCTTTTGGATCATTGCTATATGACGATCAAGTATACTTATCATTCTCTGCAGCGTGTCCACTCGGTGACTCTGACCGACAACATCGTCCATCTCGTCCCTGCTACTGACGAGAACTGAAAGTGCCAGTGCCCCCAATGACGCCCCAATGCCATGAGAGTCTAACGTGGTTTGCTAATCATCGCACGGATTGGAGCGTCCCCATGGAAGTGTGCTGACATGATGATTGCTTCTGACATCACTAAGACGACGTAAAATTCTGCCAGGAATTTGTGCATCCCGCGCGAAAAGATTGACTACATATTCGCAACGCAAAATCCTGGTTCCATAAATCGAATTCACAGCAACTCGTGCCAAGGAAGACTCGTTTAGATAGGCAGTGATCGGAGAGACAAGAAAGCCAAGTACGAGCTACGCAAGGCACCAAAGATGCCAAGCGTGATGACCAGGAAAACTAGATGAGAAACGTGATGTAATGCTAAAAGAACTCTGGCAAAAGGTCAAAACATGATCAAGCCGAAGTTGAAATTTCCACGAGATGATGAATGACACTTCAGCGGACAAACTTAATCATTTTACAGCAGGTCGATCACCGGTGAGCACTGCGCTAATGACAGATGAGTAGCTCCTCAAACTTTTGTGATCTCCAAATTGATACCCGGAGTGTGCTGATGAATCCATTCAAACTTTACTTTCTACTGGCACTTCAGCTTTGTAAAATTCCCCGTGTTTTTGAAAAAGTCCCCATCGTAAGGCTGTGGGCCAAAGCGGTCCCCAATAGTTGCCTCAATCATTTGGAATATTGAATAACATTTGATCCATTTGATTACACACACTAGTATTTGGTAGAACTTGCCCATTTTGCCAGATTCAACGCTTTTACTCTTTCCAGGCATAGAACTAACGAGTTCCGAAATTTTTCTCTTGTGGGATTTCTGCCCAGGCTTCAATGCAAAAAGGTTTGTCCAATTCTGCCCGCTGATGTTGGTTTCCTGGAATTTTTCACACAGCTCGATCAATGTGGCCTCAAGAGTGTTCATGGGAAATTCATGTCAGGAACTGACTTGGCTATGGAAGCTTGCTGAATCCATTGTTCTGCTTCCCTGCATTCTTTGTCTTTTTTTGCAGTGTGGCATGGAGCTCCATCTTCTATGAAGTATTGTTTTTGACCATCCTGACCAGTGGATAGACAGGAAAGACGTCCCATTACCTCAGGATATGAAAATTTATATCGTAGAGTTGATGTTGCCAAACACACTCCCTCCACAAGCTCTGACTGACAAGCGCTCCAGAATTGCTCCCCGCAACCATCCGAAAACACCGTGGTTTGACAAGTTGGCTGCCAATTGGTTCAAAAAGAACTTTTGACTGGGAGTCTCCAGACCCATACCATCCAGTGTTCAGAAAATTGAGTAAATTTTGACTCATCTGAAAAAATGACAGTTGCAAATCACCAAGGGGTCTGGTGGCCATCTTGTCAGCCCACATTCTTTCTCTTTGAATGTTTGGCTGGTCGAAAAGAGGTTTTCTCCGAGCTGCTCTCCCATCGTAGCCACAAGTTGATGGAGGTACTGGTACGGTGTTCTTGAGCTAACTTGGACCTCTTGCAACATCTGCTGCCTTGGTAACAGGGAGTTTTTCTCAAATGGACCAATTTGACAGTTCGAAGACAGCCTTTCTGAGGGCCAGGTCGACCAGAAGGGAAGCTGTGGATTCTTTCCTCTCGTGGTGAATTGCCACAATCACCCGATTGACCATGAGAAAGCGGATGCAGGTTCTGAGCTATCTGATGTTGGCCTGACTCCACCTCCAATTGCCAACATTCGCCTTTTGAAATCGCAAAGTTTGTGTGTCTCCCTGGGTTCAAGCATAGTTAGATTGCGTATAAGACCAGGACTCCGTTCTGCAAATAATAGTTGAATAATAGTCCATATCACTGAGTAAACACTTGCTTTAAAGCAGATTATATGATTATAATTTAAGGTGTCTTTATTCTGTCATGTCTATGTATGATATATTATATATTATATATATATATATATATATTATATGTATATATTGTATATTGGTATATATATGAAGTATGTATATATATATTTTATATTTATATTATATATATTTATATATAATCTGTATATTAATATAATTGTAATATATGTATAACATAAATATTATTATATATATACACATACAAATATATATGTTATATAATATAATTTAACACTATGAAAATATATATACTATATATATATAGTATATATATACATATACATATACATGTGTATATAGTGTATATGATATAATATGTATATATATGTATATATATATAGTATGTATACCATATATATACATATATATTATATACATATATATATATATATATGTAATATATTGTTACGGTTTGGAAATTCACAGGAAACCAAATTCAGGTTTCCCAGAGATCACGTTATGTCAAATAAGTGTGTGTTCAGATTAGATTTCCCCACCGATGTCTAAAGGGATTTATTCGTGTAAACCGGGCTGTGATTCTTTGTGGTGTATTATTATAATTTGCTATCTTTATTTTTGAACAACTGCATGTCAACAACCACACCGCATCTCAACAACCACAATCGCATCTCAACAACCACAAATCCCACCAACAGCGCAACACGACATCTCCTCACAAATCTCCTCAACACATCTCCACAAACTAACAACATCGCCTCAACTTCATCTCCTATTGCAACCGCCATACTTTCGCCAGCCACGGCGAAAATACCACGAACAGCATCTCCGCGACAGACGCGGGGAACTCCTCGTTGGGGCGAGAGCTGATGATCTCTACCACGTCTGCTCTCTCCGGTTTGGCGACGAGATCGGATCAAATGCCAAAAGGGGTGGGAGCCAGCGGGGGTGAAAGGTTGAAGGTGGAAGATCAACTCACCCCCGGACCCCGTAAAAAGGCCGTGCTGGACGCCAAGCTAGGCAGTCTGTCTGGAGTCGAGCTGCAGTCAGGGTGGAGAGTCGCCAAGGTTCGTGTCGTGGAGGGCAGTCGGGGTCGGCGGAGCGCAGCGAAGCCTGGAGCGCAGCCAGCCTGCAGGTACCATGCCGAACTGTTGAGTCGGTGAGACGGCGCCGGAGAGAAAGTCCGCAGCCAGCGACAGAACGGTCTGAGCAAAGCCGAGGAAACGGGCGGGCTCGTAAAAGAGCATCAAACTCTTGAAAGAGCAAAGGCCTGTTCGTTCCTCTGAGGCGTCGTCGGCTAGCCGATCGACCAGGCCGCACGGCGGGGCTGGGCAACCGATCGCGGTTAAGCCAACTACCTGTGTTGACGGAACATCGAGGGTCGACCAGCAGTTCACCACGGGGTGGCAGGTACAACTGCGCGCGATCTCGCGGAGCTCCTGCGGTCGTTCACGGCTCGCAGAACACATTAAAGGCCTACGGCCCTGTTCTTCTAACCCTTTCCTTTCCTGGGAGTTTTTTTTATGGAAGTTGTGGCGCCGTGTCGCTAAAAGTAGAAAAAATTGTGGTTTAAGTGAGTGTGTACATAATAAATAGTACGGCGCAGGTCTTTGGTTTGCTCGTGTCTTGTCGCCTACACCATTCGTTGCATTCAATTACATTGCATCATGCTTGTACATATCTGCATTGCTTCATTGACTGCATACGTGACAAAGAAATGTCATTGTTTTAGAATGTTCACACTGGCTCGTTGCGTCCTCTTCCTCCATTTGAGACTGCTGTAAATTGCGTTAAGGAATAAATAGCTTGGTTGTTAATGACCGATAAGCTAATCGGGGTCCAAACGGGGGCTTGGCGATAATACATCGCTCGCAAATCGCAAACGGGAGCGAGCTGCTTAAGTGCTCGTTTCAAAGCAGGTCCGTTGTGGTTAACAATCTCTCGGTAGCTGCCCCGCGAATATTAGGTAAATCGACCATTCGGCGATCGACCCTGTAGGCGCATGGTAGAGTATTGACAAGGTTGTGGTGGTGCTTAAAGCAACCATAGCTGGATTTCAGCGTTGATCCGAAAGCTGCGGACTAGGATTGCCCCGTCCGGTGGGGCGCGGCGCCGCAATTAGTACAAAGCGGTCGTCCACTACGCCGGCGTGGTTGGAGAATCCACAACAATATATGTTATTTATATATATATATATGTTATATATATTATGTATATATATATGTATATTACATATATATTATATATATATATGTATATGTTATTAAATAATGTATGTTGTATGTATATATATATGTATACTCACAAGTACCGGTCTTAGACGCGGTAATCATAAATGAAAGCATAGTCGGTTACTCACAGTTTCTGTGGAGTCAATTTTGTTCTGAGCGGGTTTCTTCGGTGTCTTACTGCAGCAATTTTTAAAAACAACGTTCTCGTTTTCTTGTCTGGGGCATGGACGTGCAGCTTTGAATTCTTGATCCAACTCTTGATGCGCACATACAACATTCCGTGTGAGAAAACAGGCGAACGCAGATCTAGTCCGATTATGCTGAACCGGCTGTCCCTGTGCTTTGTTTATTGTCATGGAAAGCAAGGTCGTAAGGGAAATTGGTCATCTTACGGAAACTGGAATGGCAGGTCCACTGTTCGGATGGGTAATAGTGGTATCCTTGGAATTAATGCATGTTTTTCCTGCTGCCGGTCCATTAATCAGGTTTACTTCAATCGCATTTGGGCTCATTCGGTGGACTGTACAGCGGTGGCCATTCATGAATATGTGGGTGGATCCATTAACGTAGAACAATAACTGGGAGCCCACTTTCAGCTTAAGTTTGTGTGGTGGTATCCTGATATTTCAATGGAATTCAGAAATTCAATCGGGAAGTGCACGCTCCTCCGGAGTGAGTGTAAGTGTTGAATTGCATTATATAATCTTGCTCCTCCTGGGAAGCGGTAATGAACGGTAGAGTTGACAGCATCCACATGTTTTCATTTAGAGGTGCGAGTATGCGCTTGTTTCTGACAACAGTTGTCGTTGGAAGCACGTCCTGTTAATTCGACATAGTTTCCTCGATTATTTGGTGGAGTTTCGTGCGCTGGATCCCTTCTGGTAAAGCGATGGTGTCGGTTTATTTTCAACTGGGTAGTTTACATCCCAAGTTTATGAGGAGGTCGGCGGTAATTGGCAGCGGGGGGTCGTTTGTAGCTGTGCTCGTATGTGTTCGTGCAGTGCCGTACGTTGTAACGTTGCGCAGTAACGGCGATCGCTTTCAGGTCGCATCGACATGTTTGCACGTGTTCCTTGCTTCACAGGGTATATTTGGTGAGAGTTCCACAGAAAACTTACTGGGATGCCACAAATGGTTTTGAAAATTTCCACAAATATCCTGTAGGGTCCTAGTCGATCGCTTCATACACGGCCCTGTGTGTCATCGGAGGCTGTCCCATTAATTGCTTTGCTTCGTTCAATGCACTCTCAGCGATTGCTGTCCCTTTTTCATAGAGCAGGTTGGTGGTATCTTGTTGTGAGCATTCAGCGTACTTTGAAGGTGGAATGTAGAGTACGTCCCTGTTAGTAAAGTTGCGGTATAGCCACTCGATGCTGTAGCAATAGCGATATGGCCATTCAATCTGATCTTTGGAGAATTAAATTCAAGGGACGTTCACCTGTCCTCTCAGGAGCGTCAAAAAGGTGATACCGCAGCGCTGTATTTACTTTGGTCGAGAAATAGTGCAGTATAATTTGGTCTCTGATTTGCCGTCAGCTGATGCTCGTGGTTTGTTGATGGATTTGGTTTTGTTCAATACGTCGAATTCGCGTACCGAACGTTCTCCTGTGCGTGGTTTTGTGGCCCGTGTACGGTCAATGACAGGAAGGTTGTAGTTATCCGAGTTTGACCTCTTTGTCGAGGATGTGGTCTTCTATTTCCTCAGCAAAGGATTGTACATTTCCCCTGCGCGGCGTCGTCACATGAACGTTGTGGCGATGGAAAAATCCTCTGCTAACGCAGATTTATGATCATTCCAGAGTAACGAGTGGGTTTCTTGGTTCACAAAAAATCAACAGGAAATGAATAATTCCCGAGACTTTGCGGACTCTGTCCAATAGTTGCTCTCGCAGGCATTATGTAGATGGTTGTATCCTCTGCAAGTCCCTTCGCCAGACATGCTCTCGAAAAGTGGTCGGATTACACTTCATGTACTCCTGAGATCTTTCGAACATGTCGGACCATGGT
>CM068960.1:3624688-3658230 GCA_035128595.1 Eptatretus atami
GGACCACTGCAAAGCAGGACAGGCAGATGGTCCTAAGTCAGATGGCTTCAGACATTGAGGACTGAGTGGGACAGAATCCAGCAGCAATCCATCCAAAGGCTGGTAGGCAGTATGTGCCGACGATGCACTGCCTGTATCCAAAACAATGGTGGCCACAACGCTATTGAAAGGGGACTGACATTGCACCTATGCTGTTCTGTACTGTAGAACAAACTTATGAGATGGTGTATCTTGGTCAAAAACTTGACATGTCATCAATAAAATGCCAATGTTTCATATAGCAATTGTTGGTTTGTTTTATTTTGAACTGTTACAATTTTTACATTTCAAACAAGTGGTAAGTTTCTTTTGCGTTTCAGTATATATACAGGGGGCTGCAAAAGTAGGTATACAGTAATGAAAAACAAAACTTGCGCACAAAAATGTATTTTATTGATTATACAAGCATATCAATAATAACATACCAATAATAAACATATCAATAATAAACATATTAATCCTCAAATGTTCAAACTGTTTTCCCTGGCATGAATAAATGAATGCTAGCACCACTATTATAATACTGGTAATACTGGTATAATCCTCACTGTATACTACTTTTGCAGCCCCCTGTATGTATATATATATATATATATATATATATATATATATATATATATATATATATATATACGTGTATATATATGTATGTATATATGTATACATATGTAGATGTAGATGTATATATATATATATATATATATATATATATATATATATATATAATATATATATATATACATATATACATATATATGTGTAGATATATATAATATATATGTATATATATGTATATATATATATAAATATATATATAATATATACATATATGTAGATATGTGACCCTCCAGTACAAAACCAGTTTAAAGTCGCAAAAATTCAAAACAATTAAAAAAAAAAAAATCCAAAAAAAACCCCCAATAACTCAATATTGAATTTTTGCGACTTCCGACTGGTTTTGTACTGGAGGGTCACATATGTTGATATATATGTATATATATCTATCTATATATATATAATATATATTATATATATATGTATTGTGTAAGATTGGGTGGTTGGGATTACACATTTTTAAAGAAGAAGAAGGTGCTTCCAACCAAAAGTTTAAAAAAACTAGGTTGACTCTGCTAATTTGAGCAAAAAAGCACGAGCAGACCAGTCTCAGGCAATGTTTCGCCGGCTTTGCAGCCGGCTTCATCAGGCACAATAGATCTCCAGGAACAGCTGATTTTATTGTACCTGATGAATTTTTTTTGCATGAACAGAAGATGGAGAAAACTGATTGATAATCTTAATCATTGCTTATTCCAGGTCACACTGATCAGTTTCACACATGGGAAACTCTTCCCAAATTGAGCCCATTTTATCGTGGCGGACTATCTGTGAAAAAGCTACAGTATGTGGACCTCTCTGAGCCTTTCCAATCCTTACCAATCATTTCAGTTTAACTCCATAACTTTCAACAGATGCGCAGATTGATTGTCCTGTGAGCGGTACTCAGATGAAATTTGGGGGCAGGTTGGGTGTGTGTGACAAGGACAAATTGATTACATTTTGGTGAAGATCCAACTACGGATCCGGATCCGATAATTTTTTAAAGTGCATCTTCACTATTGAGAGATGGGGCCGACATCTGTATGTAGCATGATATCTCAAAAAGTTAGGGATGGATTTGGATGAAACTTGGTGGACACGTTGGTTCGGTGACAAGAACAAGCCGATTAAATTTTGGTTCAGGTCGGATCCAGATCCGGCCTATCAGTGGGCTACAAAATGTAAACTGTTCAGCCTGGTGGAAGAATACACTTTACCGAGTGCTGTTCTCGTTTTGTTCTGTAATCATCTGGTCCGTTCTGTGTTCTAGCTTTTCCATGCACCTTGACTTCTTATCCAAAAACATTTTCACCTCAAATTCAGTCATAGTGGACTGAAACATGTTTTTTCACACTTATTTTAACACACTTGATGTGCATGCAAAGTTAGTTAATTACAGTTTTACACTTCATTTAATTTCAATGACAACCAAGAAATTTGGTCAAAATGTTGAATTTCCAGTTTGGAATTTGATTTGTTTGTTTGTTTGTTTTCCAGGATTGCGTGTTCATCAACAGCACAAGCATTACTTTTTTGACCCTAGCTGTCCTCCGAGTCCTGGGTTTATCAGCAAGAAACTGGAGTTAGGGAATGAAGTGGAAGATTCACAGGCAGAAGCGTCTACAGGCCCCACTCCTGGACCAAACCAGGGAACCGAAGCCAATTCTGGTCCGACGCGCAAGCGTCTAAGAATAGATGAGATTGCAAGTACTCTAAAGAGCAGAATTCAGGCCTGAAAGCTGGTGACCAAGCTGCAGATCCGAGTCATCAATCCAGCCCTCAGACCTGGCAAACTACGCCTGATCACATCTCAGAAACGAAGACTGAAGAACAAGTGGAAGAAGACGAGGAAGTAGTGGAGCACATTGGCATGCGTGGTTCAAGAGCAAATCCCTTGTTGGTATTCGGGCAAACCCTTTCGGCTGTCGCCATTGTGGATTCAAAGGTGCCACTCCACGTGCAGTTAGCACCCATTATCAGCGAATGCATCCACACATCAAATACACTTTTCGCTATATTGCAGGTGAGGCAGGAGCATCTGAGGCTTACCGATGTCTGGAGTGTCAGGCTGAAGCACCTACGCTGGCATCTCTAAAGCGACATTACAATGCCCGGCATCCTGGGGCTCGATTCCTGCTGGAATTAGAACGGCCAGGTGGAATCTATACCGTTGTCTTGCATGCCCTTATACGAATGCTAACGTTCGTGGAATGATGCCCCACTACCAACGAGTGCATCCAGGCCTACCAATCTCAAACTCACTAATATATTCCAATTTCATTACAACTGATGTGGGTGAGGATGCCAAATGTTCTTCTGTTGGCAAAAATTCAGGATCAAGCGTACGTAAAGAAATGACTCCAAAGCTTTCAGATGCTGGAACTCAGCAGATTGGTAATTCATCTGGGGTTGGAACAGAGGCAGATCCTCAGTCATCAGGTCCAAGAATCCGTGGATTAAAGCTGGATCCTCAATCACACAGTCGTGGATTTATTCCTGTGTCAAAAGGGACGATCAAGGATTCAGCATCTCTGTCACGATCAACAGGCAAAACACTTCAATCTGCATCAACCTTAATGACTTACCGCTTGTGACCTTTGCCACTATGGAAGTCTAAATATTCACTCTGTTTTAATTCACTATCAAAAAGCTCACCCTGGGATTCGGGCGTCCTATTCTCGTATACGACGTATACCAGCAAGCTCTCAGTCATCAGGGTCGCAGTCTGGTCCCATGCGGCCTCCTGATGTCCTGCTTCAGCCATCAGAAGCGTTTTATTGTGCAATGTGCAGTTATGCTAATAAAACTCTGAAAGGGGTTCTGGTTCACTACCAGAAAAGGCATCCAGGACAGAGGATCACTGGCCAATTGGTGCGATGTCACTCAGAAAAGGTCCGGGCTCGTCTTGGATCAGATTCCACAACTGCAAACCGGGAAGTTGAAAATCGTACAACAAAACCTCAAACTGTTGAACGTTCTTGGTCAGATGTTTCCAACACGTCTGCTGTTTTGGCTTCTGCACCTGCCCCAGTTTCCATGGAGACTTGTCACGTGGTCGCATGGTGAAGGGCCTTCATCTCGGCCAGGGTTATGGTCCATCTCTAACTCTTCTGGAGAGATCAAAACAGAACAACAGGAAATAAGTGATTCAGTCTCACGACCCGTATCCTTGAACTCAAATCTGACACAGCGAGCTATGCCACGAACCACTGGCTTTACCGCACGCCCTCGAAGTCATGATTTGACTCCCAGGCCTATTTCACGAGGGCCAGATTTGGCCATGCAGCCTGTTTCTCGAGGTTCAGACTTGATTGCACGAAATGTTTCTCGAGGTTCAGATTTTACAGTGAGACCTATTTCTCGAGGCCCAGATATAACACCACGTCCTTTTTCGCAAGGGTCTGATTTCAACTCTCGGCCTTCTTCCCGGGTCCAGATTTTACTGCTAGACCTGCTTCCAGGGGTCCAGATTTTGCTGTTCGACCTGCTTCCAGAGGACCAGATTTTACTGCTCGGCCTGCTTCCAGAGGTACAGATTTTACTGCTCGGCCTGCTTCCAGAGGGACAGATTTTACCACACGACCATTTTCTCATAGCTCAGATTTAAGCACACAACCCGTTTCCCGGGGTCCTGATTTGAATGTACGACCTTTTCCCGAGCCCCGATTAAATGCAAGACCTGTTATGCGAGGCGCAGATTTTACAACCCGACCCATTGCCCGAGGCCCTGATTTTGCCTCACGACCTGTTGGCCGAGAACCAGAATTAACTTTGCAGCCTGCTTTTGTGATCCAGCTCAACTGCACAGTTTGTCTCCCATGGTTTAGAATTGAACAAGTGGCCAGGCGAACGAAGCTTGGACTAAATATGCATCCCAACAATCGAGGCCTAGATTCTACCATAGGGTGCTTGTCACAAAATCCAAGGCAATCATCAGCAATCTACGAACAGAAGTCTGGAGTCAAATTATGTTTCTCAACCATCATGTTCTTACACCACAACAAGCACCTCCACAGTTTCGTACTCGTGTCGTCATTGTGCTTCATATTCATGTACAAACCTTCATGGTTTACTCACACATTATGGCAAGAAGCACCCTGGAGTACAAGTTCGTGCATCGGATTCTTAACCCTGCTGATCCACGCTATAATTCTTTATTTCGTTGCCGTCTTTGCCCTTATGTCAATGTGCGGCTGCATGGTGTTCTTACACACTACCAGAAACGGCACCCAAAGGTACGCGTTACTGCTGAGGCATGTTTAGCAGAGCCGCATCCATCTCGGATCAAAGCTCGTTCTGGGTTCGATTCCTGACCTGACTCTTAAACTTTCAACCACCTATTTATTACTATGTATTTTATTTTGAGCAGAAATTGTCAGCTTTTCCCACTTTATTTTCTCAGTTTTCCAAACATCTCCGATTTGTTTAAGCACGTCCAGGAAACGACGGGAAACAGATGTCAGTGTGGATGGAATTGTCATTCCATGAGGACAAACCAATTACCTAAGAATACATAATCGTGACTTATGCCCTTACCGATCTGCAGGCATTCCCGGGTGTGGTTAACATCAACTATAAAGACAATGTCATTAATAATTATTTAATCTACGTCACTTACTCTTCCTTTTGATAAACTTGAGTATTCCGGCTCAAAATTGAACACTTATGGCACTAAATTTGTGCTGCGTGGGATTAGCTAAAGTGCTTAACCTTAAATATAGATTTATTTGGAGGGATAGACTGGTCTTGGCATCTCACTCCCTCTGCTGATCAATGCAAACACAAGGGAAAATCAAATGAATAAAATGGAGAGTCCAAGATTTCAGGAGAAATTCTGCATTTTTCATGGGAACAGTGGTAATGTTGCTTTTATTAAAACGCCATTCTGCTTTTCTGTTTTAGATTAGTTATTAATATTTAAGAAATCATCAAGGAAATGACCGTCCAGGAGCTTTCTCCTTAAGCTATACTTGGCTTTAAATGTAATAGCCTTAGCAATTAATAAAATTCACAAAGTAGGAGATTACACCGAAATTATATATTATACTGTATATAATATATTATATAATATATATATATATATATATATATATATAACATATACAATTACCCCATCAGTCCTATCCTATAGGTAATACCAAGCTGCACACTAAAACTCGACGGCTCGCCTGGCACACGATACTCCGTATGATAACTGCTGTGCGCACTTTATAGCCGGAAAATCGCCGACAATAGTTTGGGAAGTCTTGAGCTCTTTGGTTCTTCATAGTAGCCTATTTTTCGCATTGGTTGCCACAATCGTATTTTGTCTATTCCCCGTTGTAACGGTCTGTCGTCTGCATTTCTATGTACATGTACTGCTATCCCGTGCAATGTGGTCCGGAGGGAATTGACGGAGGTTCATGCTCCAGCTTTCAGAAGTCTATATCATTCATATTACTATACAGTTACATATTTTATACTGTATATCGTATCCTCTATCTCGGTTTGTTATTAATTCCCCAAGGAAAAAAGGGGGCCCCCAAAATTTCTTTTTTTTCTACTTCTGCTTTGTGTGTGCTGTGTCTGTGTGTCTGGTCTGTCTGTCTGTCTTGCGACCCGCCGTCTCGGACAAACGCGCACTGGTCTCGATCTGATTGGAAGATTTTTGCCAGTGAATATTGCCTCGGGACCCGCGATTTGTGCCTTTGTCAAAGGTTTGATATTAGATCGGTATGTGGAGGCGGTTTCCCAAGTTAACGGCCCATTTTATTGCTTTTTTCAGTGTGGAAAGGTGTATATATTATATCGCAAGCTGAAGTGTCGTTCCACCTTATCATGCCCATTTTTCCCCAAATTTAATAATAATAATTAATAGTGCACAATAATTGGCAGTAATTAAAAAGAATTAACGTGATAAATGGACCAATGTCTGTCAACCGATAACGACCTATATATTGTCTGTCAACCAATAACTGACCAATAACGTCTGTTCAAACCAAAGACAGGGACACTAGTGCTTATGACATCCACGTAAATGACGTCACAATTAATGTCATTTATTTATTTATTTTTATGTTTCCATAGTGTTTCCCAAGTGTTTGAAAGCTGTTTTTTCCAAGGTTTGAATTAATTGTTTCAATATTATTTAATTAATTCCCAAGGTTTGAATTAATTTGTTGAAATTATTAATTTCATTCCCCAAGAATTGAATTATTCCAGAGAAACCTGGTTCCACAAGGGTTTGGAAGCTGTTTTTCCAAGGTTTGAATCTAATTGTTGTGGCTGGTCGGACATTTGTGAATACCATTTACCGAGAGGTAGGGGGTGGCAATGAGAGGGGCGTGAGATGAGGGAGAGGTAAGAGAGGGTGTGAGAGAAGAGGGGTCGGAAGGCTCACAATTAATGGACAGAGGGTGGTTAGAGGAGGAGGGGTCGACATGTTTAGAGACGGGGACGAGAGAGGGGTTGTGAGAGGGGGTGTGAGGCAGTGGGGCGGAGAGAGAGGAGCGAGAGAGTTTAAGGAGGCGGCAAAGCAACGGAGGGGGGGGAGAGAGGGGGGCACGAGAGGGGTGAGAGAGGAGGGGGAGAGAGGAGGGCGAACGACTTAGGGGTGAGAGATGGGGGAGAGAGGGGGGAGAGAGAGGGGGAGAAAGTATGAGGGGGCGAAGAGAGAAGCTCGAAGATGTCGATCGGCAGAGGCGAGCGGGAGACGGGGGTGGGTTTCGGACGAGAATTGTAGCGGGGCTTGCGTCGAGCAAGTTCCTTCTTCTTCTTCGTTTGAATGACTCACCAAATTGATGCTGGGGACCTTGCGCCATTTATGCTTCCCCAGGTTGCGTATTCCCGACATGTATTATAGGCCATTTTATAGAATTTCGGTAGAGTCCGCATCTCTAGATTGAACAATTCCCCCATCCATCGTCAGGTCTTACTTTCCAGAGGGGCGCCGACGCGAACGAAAGAAGGCTGACCTATCGCGGCCCTGCCTACTCGGGGCAAGTATATATTGTATTTAATCTATCATTATAATTCCTCCTCAGCCCATAATTCTGTGTGTGTATCTCCCATGGTGTGTAGTTGTGGTGGTGTGTAAGTTCCGGAGATCTGTGTTGGTGTGGCTGTGTGTTGTGTTGTGTGTTGTGTCTTGTTGGATCGTGTCTTTGTTTTATGTGTTGTGTGTGTGTGTGTGTCTGTGTGTTATCTGTGTGTGTTGTGTGTGTTGTGTGTCTGTGTGGATGCCTGTACTGCTCTCATGCGTGCTGTGTTTGTGCTTCCTTGGTGTTCTGTGGTGTCTGTGTGTGCCTGTGTGTGTGTGTGTGTGTGTCCGTGTGTGTGTGTGTGTTGTCTGTGACCGCTGATTTCTCGACACCACTGGTGCCCGATTTCTAATTTGATACATTTGCCAGGATATCAGTTGCTGGGATCCTGTGGATTGTTGCCTTTTTTTTTCCCCCAAAGGTTTGATATGTAAATCGGACAAGTGCTTCCCAAACGGTGTAATGGCATTATTTACAATCAAGGGAATATTGCAAGCAATGACAAATGATCATCGTTGTTGCGGTGGGCGTGGCCGATGGGGGAAGGAAACCTCAGCTCTCATTCTCCGCTATTTGACGGGTTACAACTACGGGATTTCCGGATAATGATGACTTCTGTGTATTCTAATAATTTCTCGTATTTTCTATGCGCATTTTATAGATTACAACCAAGGTCGACCCCAATGCTCATTATGATCGTTTCATATTAGGACGGTGCATAAATTTCTCTGGCTGGTGCGTGGGTGGTCTTCCAAGACTCCAGGGCTCTCTCTTCTCTTGTTCCCTGGTAACAATCAGAGTTGATTGCTGGTATTTGTGTCTCGGAATAATTAAAACAGTGGACTACGTAAATTTTTTTTTTTGACGAAACGTTTTTTTTCTCTTTCCCTCACTTCTTTTTCTGCGCTTTACTCATATTAAGTGGTGTATTTCCTGCGTGACCCTGTTACATTGCGAAACAGTGCGCAAAATACGTTGGCTCATCACATATAGAAATAAACGTTAGGCCATTAAAACTAATAATTTATCACATAGGACAATGTTGGCAGATCCCAGCAGTGTGGGTCCGCATTGTTTGCCCTGGGCGAGGAAATACAAAGAAGCAAACGCCTCGTTTCCTCTCAGCGATGTTATGTATACTGTCAAAGTGAGGTGCTAACGAGATGTTACTTGGACGTGTTGGTACAAAATGTACAGGATGTACATTGGGACAATCGTTTTATCTATGGTTTATTTATAAGCACGGCATTTACCTTTAGCTAATGTTGTTATGTTAGACCGTGCTGGACGAGATAAAGAGTGTGTACAGTACCATTGTAAGACAAATTCTTATTATTACTTATTTATTGAAGAAAAATTGTTCCGAAAATAATTTATCAAAAAAAGTGCACAATGTGTTTTTTTCCAATTGTCAAAACGCTGTGCCTTTGGAAGTGGTTAAGGAATTCAGCTCCACTCAACATGCTTTGCCACGAAGGTACAGTCTTCAATTTTACCACGTGTGGGGTGAAAACCACGATGGTGGTCACAAACGATCGGGATCTTTCTGTTCCTTACTCATTGCTGCTTGCTGCTCAAGGCTCGAATTTTATCCCCTGATGTGCGAGTGGCTGATTGAACCTCAGATTCATCTTATTCGAATATACGTCTCTCAGCAATCGTGTGCGTGTCTGTGAGCTGGTCAATCCCACCGCAGCAACACTGACATCTGACGCGACATGGCAGACTTCAATACACGATGATGTTGTGCGCAATGTGTTGCCTGTTCAGTGAGATGTTGTGTGGTGTGTGCACAATGATTGGACTAGTCCCGTCCAGCACCTACGCATCCGTTCCATTAAACTCCTACCTCTTGTGTAGGTGTCCGTTCTATCTCATAAATTCCAGCAACTGTGTTGTCGTGTCGTATAGTTCTGTTGATCGCCCTACGCAGTGCTCCTGCGATATGTAGTTGTCTTAACCCCACGACATCTGTGTATCAGTCTCAGTGTCTGTGTCTGTCCGTTACGTGCACGGATTCGCGACAAGGCATATCGGTCCTGTGTTCGCTATATCTCGAGACACCTGGGCTGTCAGGATATTGAAATCCTCAAGAGATTATAATTGCTATATTTGCTCATTGCTATCGTATCTGTGCCCAGCGCACCGGCACGCTGAAACGGCCTACACTAAGCACAACTAAAGTTATTTTTAAAAAAATTACGCGAGCTCAGAATATTGTTGCATGTCATAACCATAGCGTCGCCTCTTTTAGATCACATTCCATCTAAGTGGAAAAGTGCCGATATGGTACTCTAATACATCTTACTGCTTTCGCCCTCGTGTGTCGCGCATGCTGTTACCTATTGGTAGTGTGTGTGCTGTGTTGCTGTGTGTGTGTGTGTTGTTCGACGACCGTTATGATGTGCTCGTCTTCACGTGCTGGCACACTTAGAGAAAAAACCACTTCAATTATGACAACTTGATACCTGTTATATAGGTTATCCTGTAATTCCATCGAGGCCGGCATATACATGTTGTCCAGTCACACAATCAGCCTCAATCATGTTCCCTTCCCGAAAAGCTTTTTGCAAACACTCTTCCAATATACAATTTGATGTGCAATAATGTGCCACGACTAGGAATACAATACTTAAACTGAAAATATTACCAGCATAATTCACGGTCACGTTTTTTTAGGGTGTTCCACTGGTTGTTTATCTGCCTGTCTTGCAGATACTCCTACAATTTCCCCATCGGATTTCGCTTGAACGACGTGAGCAATTTTGCTCTGATAGTATCGTCGGCAAAACTTCATACATACTCAGGCCTGCTACCTGAAGGTCAACACCATCCCATCTCGATATGTACCCGCCGTCTATTTAAGCTAATACGACGTACTGACTGATTAAAATCTGACTTCACATATCACCTCACTCGTAATGGTACACCAGCAGAAGACTCGGCATCTCCATCCGTGCACCATCATGCCTACCATGACTTATGTATGGTTGTGATTTGTGTCTTGGAAATGTATATCTTCCCTCACACCAAAGTCGCTCATCCATGTCAGATTAGACCGTGGACCGCAGTATACTATTGGCACATCCTCTTCACCCCTGCAAAGGTCATAATCCCATCGTTCATGACTAATCTATATTTCGGTCGGTGATACTGTGACAAAAATCTGCTGTTTGATTATAGCTCATCAAAACAACATATCGTGAGTAGCATGAACGCTTCAGGCTTAATTGAATGGACAAATGGTCGAATTAAGACGACAGAGCAATAATACTCAAGACACACGAGGCAACTGGGAGCAATGCTCTTAGTTCCCAGAATGAAAATTCGGGCAACCTGAAAGCTATCTGATCTCATCTAATGAAAAGATGAGCCAGTTTCTGTTGAAGAACCACGTAAATAATACAAAGTTCATCAGTGAAATGCAACACTACAGCTTTACTGGCACAAACCAGAGCCCGGGTGAATGTATGTACGTACGCTGAGCAAAACAGCCTCGTCTGACTCCTAGGGCCCACACCCTTTCTATGTCACGTTATGTCTGTTGGCCATGCTCTAGATAAATTTATCAGATTGTTATTTCCCCCTAAGAATGTGGAAAACCACGAGGGTCTCTACTTAGCATGAAGGGTGTGTTTGATGCGACTATTGCCGGATAGTCCACATTAGCACAGTGCACCCTCGAGTCTCTCCTAAACTCACAATACAGCAGGACTCTCATCTCCGAACAACTTGTCCACCAAGTCACCTCAGTCTGCCGATAACGCGAACTAGATTCATCCGCGTCATCAGCCGACTTGGCTGTAATCTAAACAAATGTCACTCGAACTTGAATGTGGTAGACGCAATATGCAAGTGGAATTGATCGTTTGGGCTCACAAGATTCAAAAAAAAACTTATTGACACCTTACTGACAGTCTGATGCACATAAAGTCATATGATTCCGCAGACTTCTTTGTGGTGTTTCAGAGCAGAGCTCGAAAATGGAAATGACAAAGATCTAACTTAGATCACCACAACCATCGCCGAATCATCGTACATATCCACTACTGATGTAGATACTCAGGATTGAATAGATGATTCGGTGTCTTGTACACAATATCCATCGCGAGTACTAGTACAAGGAATGAATGGCCAATGGACAAGATCCTCAAGGATGCGACTGTTATGTGGATTAGCTTGCAATTGATACGTATGGGTTCATCACTATCAGGTCGATCCTCCGCCATCTCGACTCGTGTGCACACAGACTGCAAATTGGCCTTCAGCAGGCCGTGGTTTGAGGTAAGCTCGACGGCGACAGGCGATGCGGTAAGTCATGTTCTAGTCAGCTCTCAGGCGACTAAAAGTTAGGAAACGCAAACACAGCTGCTGATAGTTAAATTGATTTATATGTCACGACGCATTATCAGTCAAATCATCCATAGATCCATCTCAATATCGTATTACATATTTTTGATGTTAAGTATAGAGTTGTCAGCATCGATCATTGAACGCGATCCACCTCCTCTCTTGAATGAATAATGAGAAGGCATATCGGACCAAGATTCTAGACTCTGCATGGTATTGTGACTAACTAAACATGTCAGATATCGTTGTTATTCCATACTTATCATACCAAGACTCATATATGATCATTAGTCCACAGTACTCACGTACTACATACATATTACAGAAGACATGTTGTCTCCAGACGGCATTGTCAGATCGGGACCAGTACATCACATGCAGATATGGATCTGGGAGGCCAAAGGTGATGTAATTACAGGGAGAATAATCTTTCCTCACTGACATCACTTCCCTCGGACGAGAGCCAGTCAGCATCTGCTGCTTCTTAACATCGTATGACTACACTCGCGCTACCGAGTCCGGGCTTCACTATGTAACTCTTGGCTAGTGAGAACAACTGGGCCCGTCGTCGAGCATGTAGACTTTCTTAATTCATCTGAAACCTGTCTGGATAACGATATCTCGTTCGACCAGCCGTATTGGCACAATCTGAACATCACTCTATTGCGACGACACCCTCAGCTTGTGACCTGCAGGCACATGAAAGGCCGGCGAGAAAGCTCGTGCTGCTTTTTGAAGTAGAACCACCTGCATCTACTCCTCTTGAGAAGGAAGGGGAAAAAAAAATGCAAGAGTGCCGCCCACGCCGACTGCGGCCACAAGACGAAGGCTTCAGGAGCCTGTTCGGCCGAGCGAAAGGAGGAGTAAGGGCATGTTCATGGCCCCAAAACTGTACCCACCAGAGTGCTCCCAAAAGAATCAAACCACGGGACTTCTTGAAACAAGCGTGATATTGTCCCACCTTTCTCATTGGGGTCCAGACGCAGGAACGTTTGTGGCCCGAGTCTCATAAAAACCGGTTGGCTCGCTAGTGGGGAGTGGGCCTGACGTTCAAACTGAGGGTGATTTTGGGCCAGGGAACGCTTCTTATGTACTTTCCTCATGTTTCAGGGATGTGGATCTCCAGATAACTTGCACCTACGTCCTTGCCAAACCGCGCACGTTAGGGAATCTTTAAAAATGAGTCTATAGTACAGATTCGATCAACCAAAACATCACTCAGGCAATCCTCCCTGAAGTTCCCACCAGTCTGCTGACTCAAGATTCTGAGCCAATTCCATCTATCCTGGCTTATAGTTACTTAGTATCAGGTTTATCCGAATTTTGGCGTATAAGTCGAGCTAACATTACTCCAGTATACATAACATAACCACCTGCCAACTGCGCCCCAGCCACATTACCCAGAATAAGTGTTCGGACCGCACCTCCCCACAAATAATTTGGAACAACCTTGGAAGCTCTTCCAAACCAGCACGCATGTATGATCGCTCTCCTCGAATCTACTAAAGGGCTCAGACAGGTCCTCATCAACGCTATATGTGGCCCACCCTACCTGACATTTTCGTGCTCTCTATTGTTGCATGAACCATTTCCCACTCGCGTAGAGACGAATACGCATTGAATGAGGGTCTTACCAGCATGGCAGTTACCAACCTTAATCAATAGCTAGGAGTATTGCGGTCTGTTTGTTCAGAATCCGTCATTACTCCGTGTGAAAGTCCCGAATTTGCAGATTTACGCGCCACCATTCGTAGCGCACAGCTCCACCAGTGGGATACCTCTTGGTGAACTGCCCCCAACATGGCCCAGCCGAGGAGCCATAACAGAGCATGTCCCTCTCATCTCGTGAATCTGTGTGTGCACTGTGATAGTCCTAATGAGAGAGAAAGGGTAATGGTGCTAATTTTAATCTCCACTGTTTTATTTTATTTTGGTAATACAACTACGGAAACAGGTTTGCCACAACATTATAGTTTCATGTATTTGTGTTTATTAATAGCGTTTTTTGTATCCCCATTATATGTGACATCATTGCCAAAGGCTGATTACCCCATTAAACATGAAGGGATGGATATTTAAACCAGACCTATGATTATTAATTCGACTTCCGTTTCCCAAGAATTACACCTTGGGATCACGGCTCTATCCATTGTCACGTTATACTGTGAGGATCCTCCTCAATGCTTGCCATAGTATACTCTGTTACAGAGCGTCAAAGAAAGTGCTGCCGAAGCCCGTTTTCTTGGAACTGAGGTGGAACTAGGTGGGATTGCGCATCCCTCTCCCAGAGAAGTTAGGGAAGGCGATTTGTAATATGTTCAGGGTGCCAGGTATAAGCTTGTCCACTCTTCTCGAAGACACCGTGGGGATATTTAACGTCCAACCAACAATGCCGGCAGATTGGTGTATGTACTGAGAAAAAGTTAAATTCAGTGGGTAAAGTAATTATATATTTCAGTGCTGATGTTATATTATGGAATACTGCATCTGTAAAAGGCTGGCGCAAACGATTTCTTCACTGAGCGCATGGTGAAAAACAACGGCTGTGGCATCGGTGAAAGAGAATTAGACAGACACCGAAGGAAACACAGACAGTTGGACAACCATGTAAACAAAAACTTTACTAAATTTTTGGCACGGGAAGCGTGTGGAGATAATTCCATGACGAAGATTGCGTATAACACACATAGGATATTTCAGAGACATGTGCCAACATCTTCTTTTTCAATTATGTAACTCTCAGTGACTCTGGATTGTAACTAACTTAGTGTCTTAGGATACTGGGACGTTATATAATTAGTCGATGTTGTTAATGGAGCAAGCTCTCCCAAAGTTTGCAAGAGCATGTTGTTCCAGTCGGTCAGTGGCGTGGCCAATTCCGAATCCTCGCGGTGACTCTCAGAGACCTGAACCTGAGACAGATGGGTTGGATCGTCCGTGTTCGCCTCTTTGTCATAATCGATTATACGCCGGTCTCGCCGTTAAGGCATCTAATCCCAAGCAGATTGTCCTCATAGGCTTTCCGCTCTCGACGGATACAGAGCCGCCATAGGGGTTAAACATTTTGGTAAACCAAGATTTTTCAATCGGGCACCGAAAAACAGGCAGCATAGGACGTGACTGACTTTGGTGGACAGATTGACTCAGCGTGTCTAAAATCTTCAAGCCTGACTCCTCGGTGATGATGATATTCGTGAGATTGCATTTTTTCAATTTTAATTGTTCCACGTCGATGTTGAGCCTCGTTGAGGTTTTGACATTATTCGCACACTCAAGATCCGTTCTACAAGTTGTGAGGAATCCAACTTTCGAATAGCACATGCAGGTTGCCGTCTCGAGGTGTCTGCAATTTGTTGGTCAGGCTACACTGTGCGATTACTATAAAGTCGCTCTGGACAGGAATAATTTTGCTGTTACTCCATATGCAATGCACGTGTTCTGATGCAATAAAGACGCTGTAAGGAACGCACTGGATAAAGATAGTTCGCATCATGACGGAGGTCTTGCCTTGTAAGATAGGAGATTAGTGACGCTCAAACCTCTTGCGTCGCATTAACAGTAAAAACACTAATACATTAATTTAAGTTATTCCGTTCATATTCTGTTATTTTTGTTGGTGTTTGTTTGTTATTTCTCTAAGTTTATTTTTACACTCTGCTGTTCTGTCTCGAAACATACATATAATCATAGAGGTTATCCTACTTAAACAGTTCGTTTCCTCGAAAGAGACTTATTTCGTTTCTGAGTTTTGAATCGCTAGACAAAGACACTGGGAAAACTCGAGACAATGTTTTAATGATTGCTTGGAAACCCCACCGTTGTCCTATTTCGTGAAAACGCGAGTGAAGTTTTTACAAGCATCCCAAAATGCAAAACGCCTAGACCTGCTAATCTCAACTCTGGTTGGATACTCAGATTATACGAAACTTTGCGTTGACACAATAATTCACCAAGGCAAGCTTTTATATAGCGATTTATACTCCAGTATAATTTTTCTCCATATTCTCAAAATATGAGGTTTGTATTGACCAGTTCTGATGACACGAAAGTCACCCAAACTTGGTGACAAAAGAAACAAATTAATAATGAGTGGTTAAAGCTATTTAATAAAAAAATCAAAAAAAAACCTTGCGCGCTGTCTTGATCTCTGGTCGGACGTAAGGGACAGGTCCCACGGGTAATGGGGACCCTTTTTGACTTTTCCCTTTGACTTTTGACCCCCTTATGAATTGGGTGTGTCCCGTTCATTGCTTCTTGTATCAGAAGGATATATGAGGTTGATAAAAAGTGCTTGTATGATGACAAAAGCTTTCAGCATATCGGTCACAAAAAAAACAAAACACAAAACTGTATGAGTGATTGTTTTTCAAAACCTTCTACCTCTCTATAGTCTCATGCGCCCTGGGATCAGGACAGGACTAATGATGGGTTACACATAACTTTCTAACTGCCTTGTGACTCCAAAAGTTTGCGCATATGTGCATCAGTGCTCCTCGACCCAATGAATGCAATTGACGTGCCTTTCAGCGTGTATCATACCACCACTCCATGATATAATAACAAGTGTGATGATATGCTCAAATTATTTTAACTGATGACTCAACATAGCTCAATTACAAATACAGAATTATTCACATCGACTCATAATGAATTTTTTCTTTATCCATAGCACTGTTTCGATCACGCAGTACGCGTATCAGGTTACATATATCTGTGACCTGCTACAATTAGTGTACCATATTAGTAAATACCTGTATACTAACCTTGTTCCGTATAATAGGTTGGTATATATAGTTTAGTCGGCGTGAAACTATAAACCGTATCTCTACCCATCACTGGTTTTTATTAGTGAGTGAAGTATGGTGATGTTTGGATAATTTAGTATACATACCTCGGGGAACATTAACACACAACTCAAACATTCTTAGCTCAAAGGGTGGTTAGGAGCTCTTGTGAGCCGAGAAAAACTGGCGCCCTCCATCATTCTTAAAAGTAGTGCTTCGCTCAAATGTTGTTGTGTCTGCGGAACGTCCTCCTACAGTTTGGGCTTAACTTTATTTATTATTAAGTGAGTATGAATGTTGTTTTTTTTGTAGACAGTTTATTTTTTGCCTTTACTTTTCTCTGCACACTAGATTAAACCCTTCATTCCGCTCCTCATAAAACACTCATAAAACGCTCAATATATAAAACTATACTCTGAATAACCTCTCATCGCCGGGTGGCATGCTCCACCTCCTGTGCAGCTTCCCTTGTCTAGAGGGCAGGCGCGTCAGCCGTCGCGCAAATGAGGGAGGAATTGAACCGTGCTCTACAAAGCTCTTTCGCGGGTCGTATCCCACCAATTTCTCTTGATGAAATACGCCGGAGGGAATATCCGACGGCACTCCAACCACCCGCGAGCCGCCTCACGCGCTAACCGTCTCTCTGGTCAGATTGCGATGAAACTCTCTTGATTGTGGAGTGTTCCTGTCTCTCGTAGTGGTGCTGATCCTCCTGGGTGTCGTCCACCACGCTGGCGGCTCACCCGCATCTCTTCGCTCTAGGCATTCCTTGGTGTTTAACCTGAGGCCCGGTGACCTATACTCTCGCGGTGCTTTCGCCTGCCTGTGTTGCGTGGAATGTCTCGCATAACTCCTAACAGAGGTGGGCACATAAATACACTCCTCGTCTCTTTTAAATCATCTCCGAGCTCTTCACATTAGCAGTCTTTTGGTCTCCAAAAATTCGGGGATCGGGATTGCAGCTTTCTCTGAAGGTTCGGAGACCGGCATCTACCTGGACATCTGTGGGCGTTGCCTTACATGGAATAGGGTGGTTTACATCACTTCCTCTTAACTTATTGGTTCTGGTGGTGCGCTTCCTGATCTGTTCGGTTCTACCCATACCCAAGCGTGATTGCTGTCACCTAGTGTCCCAATAAGCTGACCCCAATGATTGGAAGAATTTGATCGACGCTCAACGCACCGCATTTCGTCTCTCAAACTGCTTGGCCACCTCCCGCTCCGTTCTATTTATTGTATGATTATAAGGATTCGGGCACCTCGGCTTCGGTGTCATGTCTCACCGCTGGTCTCCTTGCCTTAATCTGCACTTCCTACCATTGAGACTATGTGCGAGACTGGTGAGTCTTCCTCACCGTGAACAGTAACTGCCGTTCTCATCGACTATGCTACGCTTCCGCAGTTAACTCTTCTGTGGTTGATTCAGAGCTGTCACCGCCTACGAGTATACACGTTTCTCGTGTCCTATCGGAGGAATTTTCAAATCTTCCCATAATCTCGTTCATACCACCCCAACTCCATCCCTTTGGCCTGCACTCTCTTTTTTCACTTCTCTCCCACACTCTCCGTTACTTTGGACAGTTGACCCAAGTATGTTAAACCCATCCACCTATATCCCCACCTCAACTCCTTGCAACCGCCACCATACCACTTTACGCACATTCGTACTCCGTCTTACTCCTACTAATACTATTCATTCCCTTCTCTGCCAGTGCGTACCTCCACCCTCTCAAGGGCTCAGCTCAGCCTGCTCCTTACTCTCCCTACAGATCCATGGGTTGTCATCCGCGTAACATCATATAGCCATGGAGAGCTCCAGTCTAGATCTCGTCTCCGTCAACCTGTCATCACCATTGCAAACAAGGAAAGGGCTCAGCAGTTCGATCCTGGTGAGACAATCCACTTTTACCTTAAAAACCGGGTCCCGTCATTCCTTCCGCCACACCTCACCGCTGTCACCACTGTCCTCATTACATATCCTTGCACAATCCTCACATACATTTCTCCACCACTCCCGACTTTGCGTCATACAATGCCACCAACTCCTCTCTTGGCACCCTATCATAAGCTTTCTTAAATCACAAAACACACAATGTAACTCCTTCTGGCCTTCCCTTATACTTCTCCATCAACATTCTCAAAGCAAACATCGTATCAGTGGTGCTTTTCCTGGCATAAGAACCCATATTGCTGCTCACAAATATCACCTCTCCTCTCAACCTAGCTACTCCACTACTCTTTCCCACAACTTTCATGGTGTGGCTTAACAACTTTATCCCTCTGTAATTTCCAACTCTGCACAATCACCCTTGTTCTTTAAAAATCTTGAACCAGTACACTTAATCTCCACTCCTCCGGCATCCTCTCCACTTTCCAAAGATTTTATTAAACATATCTGGTTAACAACCCCCACTTGCCATCTTCTACCTAACATTCCATGCCTCCATTGGTATGTCATCTGGGCCAACCGCCTTTCCACTTTTCATACCCTTTCATAGCAGTTCCTTCACTTAACCTTACTGATCCACCCCACTTCCTGATTCACTATCTCCACCTCTTCCACCTTCTTCTCTCTCTCATTTTCTCATTCATCAGCTTCCTCAAATACTCCATTCCACCTTCTCAACACACTCGCCTTCGCTCGTTCAGCACATTTCCCATTTACGAGTCCTTTATTCACCCTAAACCCTGCAAGCACATCCTTCCCAGCTCGGGTCGGTTCCCTCTGTACCTTGCCAATCGAGTATAAATCCTTTCCACCTCTTTGTATCCAACTTCTATACAGCTCGTCATATTGCCTTTTCTTAGCGTTTGCCACCTCTCTCTTTGCTTTCGCCGCCACTCCTTTTACTCTGCCTACTTTCTTCATCTCTGATCGTATACTCGAAATTCTAACCAGACCCTACTGCTGACTATCCCACTTACTTTTTTGCCAACCCCTTCTTCCTTATACTTTTCTGTACTTCCTCGTTTCGCCACCACCAATTTCCGCTTATCTTCCATTTCATCTGTTCCCAGATGTCACACAAGTACCTCCAAGCTACTCCCTCTACCACTTCTGCTGAAGTTGTCCCCAATTCATCCCACCATCTTACCACCATCCAACACCTGTCTCGCCTCCCTCCCTTAAATTTCCACGAACATTTCTTCCTCCTTCAGCTCCAACCAAATCTCGGTCTCTTGGTTCAGCCCTCACTTCTCTTCCTCAATCCCTCCACCTCCACAATCATCCTGCAGATCACCAATCGATGCTGTCAAGCTACACGCCTCCCCTGCCTACCACCTTACAAAGTCTCTAATCTCTTTCATGGTTGCATCTCCCTGCTTAAAATGTGAAGCCACCTGTGTGCAACTTTCTCCAACTTCTTGTACGTCACCCTGTGTTCCTCCTTCTTCTTGAAATACGTATTACCACTTGCCATTCCATTCTTTTTGCAAACTCTACCTCACATTTTCCCTTTCCTACACATCTCTTGTTGAGGGACCATACACTACCCCATCACCTCATTCCTCTTTATTCCCTTCCCCACTGCCATTTGAATCTTGCTCCCAATATCACCACTTCTTTCATCCTTGGATACACTCTCCACCACTTCATCTAACTCACTCAAATAACATACCAATAATAAACATATCAATAATAAACATATTAATCCCTCAAATGTTCAAACTGTTTTCCCTGGCATGAATAAATGAATGCTAGCACCACTATTATAATACTGGTAATACTGGTATAATCCTCACTGTATACCTACTTTTGCAGCCCCTGAATTATATATTAATATATATATATATATATATATATATATATATATATATATATATATATACGTGTATATATATGTATGTATATATATGTATACATATGTAGATGTAGATGTATATATATATATATATAATAATATATATATATATATATTATAATATATATAATATATACATATATATATATGTGTAGATAATAATAATATATAGTATATATATGTATATATATATATACATATATATATATATACATATATGTAGATATGTGACCCTCCAGTACAAAACCAGTTTAAAGTCGCAAAAATTCAAAACAATTAAAAAAAAAAAAATCCAAAAAAACCCCCAATAACTCAATATTGAATTTTTGCGACTTCCGACTGGTTTTGTACTGGAGGGTCACATATGTTGATATATATGTAATATATATCTATCTATATTATATATATATTATATATATATATATGTATTGTGTAAGATTGGGTGGTTGGGATTACACATTTTAAGAAGAAGAAGGTGCTTCCAACCAAAAGTTTAAAAAAACTAGGTTGACTCTGCTAATTTGAGCAAAAAAAGCACGAGCAGACCCAGTCTCAGGCAATGTTTCGCCGGCTTTGCAGCCGGCTTCATCAGGCACAATAGATCTCCAGGAACAGCTGATTTTATTGTACCTGATGAATTTTTTTTGCATGAACAGGAAGATGGAGAAAACTGATTGATAATCTTAATCATTGCTTATTCCAGGTCACACTGATCAGTTTCACACATGGGAAACTCTTCCCAAATTGAGCCCATTTTATCGTGGCGGACTATCTGTGAAAAAGCTACAGTATGTGGACCTCTCTGAGCCTTTCCCAATCCTTACCAATCATTTCAGTTTAACTCCATAACTTTCAACAGATGCGCAGATTGATTGTCCTGTGAGCGGTACTCAGATGAAATTTGGGGGGCAGGTTGGGTGTGTGTGACAAGGACAAATTGATTACATTTTGGTGAAGATCCAACTACGGATCCGGATCCGATAATTTTTTAAAGTGCATCTTCACTATTGAGAGATGGGGCCGACATCTGTATGTAGCATGATATCTCAAAAAGTTAGGGATGGATTTGGATGAAACTTGGTGGACACGTTGGTTCGGTGACAAGAACAAGCCGATTAAATTTTGGTTCAGGTCCGGATCCAGATCCGGCCTATCAGTGGGCTACAAAATGTAAACTGTTCAGCCTGGTGGAAGAATACACTTTACCGAGTGCTGTTCTCGTTTTGTTCTGTAATCATCTGGTCCGTTCTGTGTTCTAGCTTTTCCATGCACCTTGACTTCTTATCCAAAAACATTTTCACCTCAAATTCAGTCATAGTGGGACTGAAACATGTTTTTTCACACTTATTTTAACACACTTGATGTGCATGCAAAGTTAGTTAATTACAGTTTTACACTTCATTTAATTTCAATGACAACCAAGAAATTTGGTCAAAATGTTGAATTTCCAGTTTGGAATTTGATTTGTTTGTTTGTTTGTTTTCCAGGATTGCGTGTTCATCAACAGCACAAGCATTACTTTTGTGACCCTAGCTGTCCTCCGAGTCCTGGGTTTATCAGCAAGAAACTGGAGTTAGGGAATGAAGTGGAAGATTCACAGGCAGAAGCGTCTACAGGCCCCACTCCTGGACCAAACCAGGGAACCGAAGCCAATTCTGGTCCGACGCGCAAGCGTCTAAGAATAGATGAGATTGCAAGTACTCTAAAGAGCAGAATTCAGGGCCTGAAAGCTGGTGACCAAGCTGCAGATCCGAGTCATCAATCCAGCCCTCAGACCTGGCAAACTACGCCTGATCACATCTCAGAAACGAAGACTGAAGAACAAGTGGAAGAAGACGAGGAAGTAGTGGAGCACATTGGCATGCGTGGTTCAAGAGGCAAATCCCTTGTTGGTATTCGGGCAAACCCTTTCGGCTGTCGCCATTGTGGATTCAAAGGTGCCACTCCACGTGCAGTTAGCACCCATTATCAGCGAATGCATCCACACATCAAATACACTTTTCGCTATATTGCAGGTGAGGCAGGAGCATCTGAGGCTTACCGATGTCTGGAGTGTCAGGCTGAAGCACCTACGCTGGCATCTCTAAAGCGACATTACAATGCCCGGCATCCTGGGGCTCGATTCCTGCTGGAATTAGAACGGCCAGGTGGAATACTATACCGTTGTCTTGCATGCCCTTATACGAATGCTAACGTTCGTGGAATGATGCCCCACTACCAACGAGTGCATCCAGGCCTACCAATCTCAAACTCACTAATATATTCCAATTTCATTACAACTGATGTGGGTGAGGATGCCAAATGTTCTTCTGTTGGCAAAAATTCAGGATCAAGCGTACGTAAAGAAATGACTCCAAAGCTTTCAGATGCTGGAACTCAGCAGATTGGTAATTCATCTGGGGTTGGAACAGAGGCAGATCCTCAGTCATCAGGTCCAAGAATCCGTGGATTAAAGCTGGATCCTCAATCACACAGTCGTGGATTTATTCCTGTGTCAAAAGGGACGATCAAGGATTCAGCATCTCTGTCACGATCAACAGGCAAAACACTTCAATCTGCATCAACCTTAATGACTTACCGCTGTGACCTTTGCCACTATGGAAGTCTAAATATTCACTCTGTTTTAATTCACTATCAAAAAGCTCACCCTGGGATTCGGGCGTCCTATTCTCGTATACGACGTATACCAGCAAGCTCTCAGTCATCAGGGTCGCAGTCTGGTCCCATGCGGCCTCCTGATGTCCTGCTTCAGCCATCAGAAGCGTTTTATTGTGCAATGTGCAGTTATGCTAATAAAACTCTGAAAGGGGTTCTGGTTCACTACCAGAAAAGGCATCCAGGACAGAGGATCACTGGCCAATTGGTGCGATGTCACTCAGAAAAGGTCCGGGCTCGTCTTGGATCAGATTCCACAACTGCAAACCGGGAAGTTGAAAATCGTACAACAAAACCTCAAACTGTTGAACGTTCTTGGTCAGATGTTTCCAACACGTCTGCTGTTTTGGCTTCTGCACCTGCCCCAGTTTCCATGGAGACTTGGTCACGTGGTCGGCATGGTGAAGGGCCTTCATCTCGGCCAGGGTTATGGTCCATCTCTAACTCTTCTGGAGAGATCAAAACAGAACAACAGGAAATAAGTGATTCAGTCTCACGACCCGTATCCTTGAACTCAAATCTGACACAGCGAGCTATGCCACGAACCACTGGCTTTACCGCACGCCCTCGAAGTCATGATTTGACTCCCAGACCTATTTCACGAGGGCCAGATTTGGCCATGCAGCCTGTTTCTCGAGGTTCAGACTTGATTGCACGAAATGTTTCTCGAGGTTCAGATTTTACAGTGAGACCTATTTCTCGAGGCCCAGATATAACACCACGTCCTTTTTCGCAAGGGTCTGATTTCAACTCTCGGCCTTCTTCCCGGGGTCCAGATTTTACTGCTAGACCTGCTTCCAGGGGTCCAGATTTTGCTGTTCGACCTGCTTCCAGAGGACCAGATTTTACTGCTCGGCCTGCTTCCAGAGGTACAGATTTTACTGCTCGGCCTGCTTCCAGAGGGACAGATTTTACCACACGACCATTTTCTCATAGCTCAGATTTAAGCACACAACCCGTTTCCCGGGGTCCTGATTTGAATGTACGACCTTTTTCCCGAGGCCCCGATTTAAATGCAAGACCTGTTATGCGAGGCGCAGATTTTACAACCCGACCCATTGCCCGAGGCCCTGATTTTGCCTCACGACCTGTTGGCCGAGAACCAGAATTAACTTTGCAGCCTGCTTCTTGTGATCCAGCCTCAACTGCACAGTTTGTCTCCCATGGTTTAGAATTGAACAAGTGGCCAGGCGAACGAAGCTTGGACTCAAATATGCATCCCAACAATCGAGGCCTAGATTCTACCATAGGGTGCTTGTCACAAAATCCAGGCAATCATCAGCAATCTACGAACAGAAGTCTGGAGTCAAATTATGTTTCTCAACCATCATGTTCTTACACCACAACAAGCACCTCCACAGTTTCGTACTCGTGTCGTCATTGTGCTTCATATTCATGTACAAACCTTCATGGTTTACTCACACATTATGGCAAGAAGCACCCTGGAGTACAAGTTCGTGCATCGGATTTCTTAAGCCCTGCTGATCCACGCTATAATTCTTTATTTCGTTGCCGTCTTTGCCCTTATGTCAATGTGCGGCTGCATGGTGTTCTTACACACTACCAGAAACGGCACCCAAAGGTACGCGTTACTGCTGAGGCATGTTTAGCAGAGCCTCGCATCCCAGTTCCAGTACGATCAACAACTGCTGTTCTGGATTCACAAGTTCCAGGAAGAGCTGCATATGGCTTGTATCGTTGTTCGGAGTGTGATTTTGGACATGCAAGTTTTGCTCGTTTGGCAACACACTACCGTCGTGTCCATCCTGGCCATTCCATTCCTCAGGGCTCAATGATCCAGCCAGAAGCTTCCAGGCCACAAGATCTATCGCAAGCTACTTTATTATCTCCAGGAAGTCCGAGTCCTTTGGATTTACCACCAGCTTTCTCTTGCCGTTTATGTCCGTATGTCTGTGGAACACGGAAAGGAATAGCAAGGCATTATCGTGTACGGCATGCATCTGCTGGTGTGGGTGGTCTTCCAAGACCTCCAGGCTCTCTCTTCTCTTGCTCCCTTTGTCCATACTCTCATCCATTGCGTAAAGGACTTGCCTCTCACTACCAAAAGCGACATGGCAATTTGGATGCTTACTATACTCATTGTCTGGCTATGACAAAGGCTGGTCGTACTGAAGGTACCACTTCCTGGGATGCATCTTCTGAGTCTCAAGCTTCTTGGGGAAAAGTTGAATCTGTGAGTGGGCCTAATGACCAGTTAAATGTCAAAAGTCAAGCCATTTCCCAGCCACCAGTTACAAGTCCATTGGCTAGTAAGTCTGAATTTTGGAGCTCTTCAGATCTACCCGATGCCCAGCCACTACAGATACCACCAACTGAGACACCAGTATCTGCTAAGCAAGACTATATGTGGCCCTGCTCTCTATGTGCCTTCCGTACAGACAACAGAAAAGGAATAGTGTCTCATTATCTTAAGGTCAGTTGACAACATGGCCACCTGTATCTGTGCCTAGCCGTATTCATCTTTTGCTTTGCATGCAATGAAGTCTTTCCTGTTTTTATTTTATTTTAATCGACTAAATCATGTATTTTTTAATACTTTTTTCTATAGAGACATCCAGGCTTATACCCCAAGAAGAAGTATGATAGTAAGCTGCAAGGCTACTTCTCACCAGTGTATGCTGATGAGCCTGGTAGTAATGGGATTGATGCAGATGGCCTGGGACAAGAACAGAAAAGACGGTGAGTGACTGCTTAAACACTGGATTTTTGCCTCTTTTTTTTATTTTTTTCCTGAAAGCAATGTTTATTCTGTTAATTGAGTCATGAACGAAGAATGTCTTTTGTATGAATACGCCATGCTTGCTTGGCTCTTCCTTGACAAACAAGTAAACATTTGTAAAATTTCAAGGCCACTGGATATTTTGGATGTAAAATCTCAAGGCTCTGAACACTCAAGATCTTTCTACAAGTTGTAGAATCCAACTTCAACATGAACACTTGTCATCTTTTCACTGTTCTGGATGATTCTGCAAGGCTGACAGGATGGCCTAGAGGTATGCACGCTCACTTCTCAGCCGTCTTGCCTGGGTTCGAGTCCTGACTCAGGTAAAAACTGTCGTTCTGATGTTTCACAGGCAGAGTGATTCATCAATACATGTGTCATCCTTAGGATGGACGTTAAACCGCCGTCCCAACTGCAGACATTAGTTGGTGGACGTGAAATATCCCACGGGGTCCTTTGTGAAGAGTAGGTGAGCTATCGCCAGCACCTTGAACAAATTTCAAATTCCTGACAGTGTAACCCTTGCCAAGAAATGGCTTTGGCAGTACTGAACCTGCCTTCAGGCAAAACACCAGAACACGAATATAACTTATTACTCCATTCTACATTTACAATTAACATCTCACCTCAACAAACAATACATTCATATATATATATATATATATATATATATATATATATATATAATATTGGCTAACCCTGCTTTAGCAGGGAAATGGCCTTAAAATGCTTGTTGTTGTATATTTAATATATATATATATATATTTTTTTAATATATATATATACAGTGGGGAGAACAAGTATTTGATACACTGCCGATTTTGCAGGTTTTCCCACTTACAAAGCATTTAGAGGTCTGTAATTTTTATCATAGGTATACTTCAACTGTGAAAGACGGAATCTAAAACAAAAATCCTGAAAATCACATTGTATGATTTTAAAATAATTTATTTGCATTTTATTGCATGAAATAAGTATTTGATCACCTACCAACCAGTAAGAAATTCCGGCTCTCACAGACCTGTTAGTTTTGTCTTTAAGAAGCCCTCCCATTCTCCACTCATTACCTGTATTAACTGCACCTGTTTGAACTCGTTATCTGCATAAAAGACAGCTGTCCACACTCAATCAATCAGACTCCAACCTCTCCACAAATGGGCAAGACCAGAGAGCTGTCTAAGGACATCAGGGACAAAATTGTAGACTTGCACAAGGCTGGGATGGGCTACAGGACAATAGGCAAGCAGCTTGGTGAGAAGGCAACAAATGTTGGCGCAATTATTAAAAAATGGAAGAAGTTCAAGATAACAGTCAATCTCCCTCGGTCTGGGGCTCCATGCAAGATCTCACCTCGTGGAGCCTCAATGATCATGAGAAAGGTGAGGGATCAGCCCAGAACTACAGGCAGGACCTGGTCAATGACCTGAAGAGAGCTGGACCACAGTATCAAAGAAAACCATAAGTAACACACTACGCCGTCATGGATTAAAATCCTGCAGCGCGACGCAAGGTCCCTCTGCTCAAGCCAGCGGATGTCCAGGCCCGTCTGAAGTTTGCCAATGACCATCTGGATGATCCAGAGGAGGAATGGGAGAAGGTCATGTGGTCTGATGAGACCAAAATAGAGCTTTTTGGTTTAAACTCTCCACTCGCCATGTTTGGAGGAAGAAGAAGGATAGGTACAACCCCAAGAACATCATCCCAACCGTGAAGCATGGAGGTGGAAACATCATTCTTTGGGGATGCTTTTCTGCAAAGGGGACAGGACGACTGCACCGCATTGAGGGGAGATGGATGGGCCATTTATCGTGAAGATCTTGGCCAACAACCTCCTTCCCTCACAAGAGCATTGAAGATGGGGCGTGGCTAGGTCTTCCAGCATACAACGACCCGAAACACACAGCCAGGGCAACTAAGGAGTGGCTCCGTAAGAAGCATCTCAAGTCCTGGAGTGGCCTAGCCAGTCTCCAGACCTGAACCCAATAGAAAATCTTTGGAGGAGCTGAAAGTCTGTGTTGCCCAGCGACAGCCCCGAAACCTGAAGGATCTGGAGAAGATCTGTATGGAGGAGTGGGCCAAAATCCCTGCTGCAGTCTGTGCAAACCTGGTTAAGAACTACAGGAAACGTCTGATCTCTGTAATTGCAAACAAAGGTTTCGTACCAAATATTAAGTTCTGTTTTTCTGATGTATCAAATACTTATTTCATGCAATAAAATGCAAATTAATTATTTAAAAATCATACAATGTGATTTTCAGGATTTTTGTTTTAGATTCCGTCTTTCACAGTTGAACTGTACCTATGATAAAAACTACAGACCTCTACGTGCTTTGTAAGTGGGAAAAACCTGCAAAATCGGCAGTGTATCAAATACTTGTTCTCCCCACTGTATATATATCTTCTTCTTCTTTCGGCTGCTCCCGTTAGGGTCGCCACAGCAGATCAACCGTCTTCATTTCGCTCATACTCCACATCTTCCATTGACACTCCAACCACCCGCATGTCCGCCTTCACCGCATCCATGAACCTCTTATTTGGCCTTCCTCTTCTCCTCCTGCCTGGCGGCTCCATCTTCAGCATCCTTCTCCCGATATACTCCGCTTCCCTCCTGTGCACATGTCCAAACCATCTCAATCTCGCCTCTCTCACTTTGTCTCCAAACCGTCCTACCTGCGCTGTCCCTCTAAATAACTCATTCCTTATCCTGTCCACCTCGTCACTCCCAACGAGAATCGCAGCATCTTTAACTCTGCCACCTCCAGCTCGCGCTTCCTGTCTTTTTGTTAGCGCCACCGCCTCCAAATCATACAACATAGCTGGTCTCACTACCGTCTTATATGCTTTCCCCTTAACTCTTGCAGCTACCCTTCTGTCACAAATCACTCCTGCAACTCTTCTCCACCCACTCCATCCTGCCTGCACTCTCGTTTTCACTTCTCTCCCACACTCTCCGTTACTTTGGACAGTTGATCCCAAGTATTTAAACCCATCCACCTTCCCCACCTCAACTCCTTGCAACCGCACCATACCACTTTACGCACATGTACTCCTCTTACTCCTACTAACTATCATTCCCCTTCTCTCCAGTGCGTACCTCCACCTCTCAAGGCTCGCCTCAGCCTGCTCCCTACTCTCCCTACAGATCATACCTCTTACATCATACCTCTTCGCCGTACCTCGGCGAAGGCCTGCTTGGACACGAACCGCTTAAGCGGTTCGTTCCGTTCTGGGATAACCGAGCGGGGTATTATCGCCAGACCTCGCCGGACCCGATTCTTTTATCGGTATTCAAAAACCAACTACCATTCCGAAATGCAATACGGCGGTTCAATATGGGAAAATGGCACGATGAACGGGTTCACATTCAACTAAGCACATTTATTTACACACATGCACATATACAGCCATGCAGGTATGCAAAACACGCATGCAGTCATGCAACCAAACAAGCAATGCGCGGGACGGGCACAAACACGAGCAAGAACCAAGAGTTACCACCGTCTATTAGTTATTATCAATGTACACTTAACAGTTTCTTACTTAGCGGGACACGGTGCTACAACATTCATTCAAAAGAAAAGCAAGAAAGACCCCCTCATAGACAAGGGAGTCAGACTGGGCCCGTGGGCCTTTATAACGTGGGGCTTTGGTGACCGAAAGGGTCCCACGAGACCGTTGCCGGTTACCTGCACCCTCGTGGTGCCTTGATGGGGCAAGTCGCGACGTCCCGTCCCCACGGCAGCTAGCGTAGCCGCGGTTGAGCTCGGCCTTCCGCGTGGCAGGTTTTCTCTCTCCGGCTCTCCCCACATGAACGCGCAGGTTCGCGCGACACAGCAGGGCGGCGCCTCCAGCCCGCGTCTCCTTCGCGACGCCCGGACCTCCACCGACTGACTGTTCCAAGCTCCCGACTCTGACACGAGCCCAGACCTCCACACAGCTCCTTGGCTTCTCCAGACTCTCCGAACCCCGACAGACACACGGTTCTCTCCACGCAGCTCCGCTACGCTGCGTCCAGCGCCCTTTAATTCCCTCCCTTCTCCCCCGCCCTCCTTCCAGCTCCTGCGGGAAACTTCCAGAAGGGGCCGTTTCCCTCGTGGGTCGGGGTTTTTCGTAGCAATCATCCTGGTAGCACTTCTCTTATTCTCCCTCCACTCGCCCTCCCCCGTCCCAAAGCGCGGGAAGTAAGAGGAAAAATCCGTGCGTTATCGGAACGCCTTCTTCTTTCTCATGGCAGAGACGGTTTTCGATGCGGAGAGGGTTGTAGCGTGGGTGTGGAGAAGGTGATTGGTGTGTGGTTGTTGTAATGGTGGCATGGTTGGTGTGGGTGGTGGTCGTGAGGGTGGTGTGGTTTGGTGCTTGTAAAAGGTGGTTGGTGGTGTGGTTGGTCCAAAATAACGATAGCAAAGAATAACGGCTAACTCAAAGATCACAGCCCTGTCCACACGAATTATCCCCATTAAACAACGGTGGGGAAATCTAACTGAACACGGACTTATCGGTATAACTGAACTAAGGACCTATATGGTGTTCTGCAATTTCCACAGCCGTAACAATATTTATTGTGTTAAATTGATTGATAGCATGTACCGAATATCGGCTAGTTGCGTCGGCCAGCTTTCCATTTAGAGCGAGCAGCCATGTCGCCTACCGGCTTGTATATTTTATATTTATATATATATTTTTTATATATATAAATATATATTTTATATATATGTTTATATATATATGTATTTATATATGTATATATTTATATATTTATATATGTATTTATTTCTATATATTTTATATATATATTTATGTATAATATATATATATACATTTATATATATTTATATATATATATATATATTTAGTTTATATATATAATATATATTTATATTATTTATATATATATATATATATATATTTATGTATATATATTTATTTATATATTATTTATATATATTGTTGCAGATCCGGGGTGCGGGATTTTCACCCAACTCTTGGCGCCACCCTCACCACCGCCGTCTCCGGGGTTTATAACGCCGGTTGGCTCAGCACAGGCCTCAGGTCACGCGTCTTCAATCGCGATACAACGTAATCCTGAACCTTACCAGTTGGGGAAATAGAACCCTAGTAAAAGACTGGTTTTGTCAGATGCCGAGCGTTTTCTGCAGTCTGTAACCATTTTGGTCTTATATGCCAATCGAACGGATCGTTCCTCGACACGACACAAATTAATCCATAGTGGCAACTTCATACGAACCAACCAGATTTATTGGGGAACCTCGGGGAACACGACACAAGCAAAACATTCACGACAATGTTTTTATTAACAATCTTAACCCATTCTTAACTAGGGAACTACGGATTACAGGTTTGAGGGGGTCGCTACCGAGGTATGCCTTATACAACGTGCAGACATGACAGACAGACAGCATGCATGCAGACAAGACAGAGTAGTTGGTGAGGTTTCATGGACGAGAGGAAAGTGTCAAAAGCACGAATGTCGCTCGTAACAAGCGGATGTCCACGGATTCGAGCCCCCAGCTCGAACTCGAACCACGCCGCATGGTGAGACGGCGCTCGCCTTGTTTTTCCGCACCGCAGGCTGTCTCGCGCGCTCTGACCCCGCGTAAGGTCGACTGCACAAGACCGTCAGATCGACGATGGCCTCAGCTGATTTCTCTCAAGGTCAGCATACAAATCCAGGCCTGGCATGTTCACCAGACAAGGCAAAAATCGAGGTGCTGGGCTCCGGCAGGCTGGGTCCATGGGATTCCAAGACGTCGTCGAGCCGTGAGGTGAGTAGGGACCGTCAGAGGCTCCGGCGTTTCCTTTTGCTTCCCGCCTCGAAGCCCGACTTCTCAACTCCGTCCTCTCAGTTTCTTTCTCTGCAGAATCCACTTTCCTTTCCTTTTCTACACTCGCCTCTCAAAGCCGACTGCCGTTTCTCTCACGGCAGAATCACCTCCTCATAAGAGTCGATCGCCGACTCAGGCAGGCCGCCTCTCCACTGCCCCAAAAGGCAGACTCAACATGCAGGCCGCCTCTCCCACTGCCCAAAAAGGCAGACTCGACGTGCAGGCAGCCTCTCTTACTGCCAAAAATGCAGACTCGACGTGCAGGCAGCCTCTCTTAACTGCCAAAAATGCAGACTCGGCGCGCTCAGGTTCAGCGTCTCTTACTGCCAAAAATGCAGACTCGGCGCGCTCAGGTTCAGCGTCTCTCCCAGCAGATTCAACACTGTTCCCTCCTTCGTTCGCTCGCTTCGAAACCTGAGCACGCCTCGAGACCGACTGTTTCCCCAAACTGAACCCTTTTTACGAGGTCTTCGTTTGCTCGCTCGAAGCCACTCACTCCTCCCCTTTTCGAAGCCGACAAACTCCTCCCCTTAGCTCCACCTCCTCTCCAGGCCCGTCCCCCTCAGCCGACTGGCGGGGCCTATCGTCCGGAGAGGGGAGGAAGAAGAGGGAGTCCTCGGCACACCACCATTGTACGAACAATAAAACATGCATCCTACACCTCCCGACACACATGTAACGTCCATTTACCGAACAACCTAGCTAAACATGCATTTCATGGGGGATCTGAGCTAATCCTATATTTGAGCAGCATACGAAGGGCCATTTCCGTAACAATATTTATATATTTATGTATGTATATATATATGTTTATATATATAAATATATATAATTTTCTATACTGAATATCTATACTGTATGTAATTTGACTTATATACTGGTCACATCATGTGGCTTCTGGTTGAATGTTTGCCTCAGCAGGAACAATTGTCTGGGTGGGCAGATGGATGGTTGTTATCAGTGCCGTATATAAAGAGAGTCTGGCCAAATGGCTAGGCAGGCGCCATATTGCATCCCAGCCAGCGTGATTCTGGCTATGCGGGAGCATACGCGTGGCGTGATATGAACGGGCATTTTCCTTCTTACACAAAAGTAATGGGAGTTTCGACTTCAAATTTTGAGCTTTGCTCGAAAATAAGTCGCTCTACAAGATGGTGTATTGGATGCTGATAACCCACCCAAAAATAACTGAGGTGGTATAATACCACAGTCGACATACTGAGGACGGGCTAATCTATTTCTTGACTGTACAATATTTCTTGCCTGATTCTATGGAAACTGTGTATCGCACGAACCACAGAGGCTGGAAATCTAGCGCAAAATTGACCAGTTCAGCAAAGCCAACCATGGTTCGGAGAGCTCCTCAGGATGAATTAAAAGAAACATGACCCAGAATTACACGTACAAGATTCATAAAACGCCAAAACGAAAAAGTACGGTATAACGGCTATAGATGACCAGGACGGTAAGACGGCTATAACCGCTATAGCAATAGCGGTTATAGCTGTCACCCCGTCCATAAGGGGTTAAAAGTCAAAACCATCTTCGGTTCTTCTCCATATGACTTGACCCCTTCAGGACGGGAGGCGGCTATAACCGCCAGGTGGTTATGGCCGCCTCCCGTCCTGAAGGGGTAAATACGAACAACTGACACCAAGCTCAGTTCTACTTAATTTTTTTTAACACACGCTCTCGCGGGCTCTTGCTGC
>CM068960.1:3662439-3675891 GCA_035128595.1 Eptatretus atami
GAAGGGGGTATTTGTAAATTCAAAGTTGTAAATAAATTATGACTTTGCAATATGTCCATCATATTTAACCAGACTCGGTGGAATTAGCCATGGATAGAGTGTTTGCTGTGAGTCGGGGAGGTTGGCGGTTCGAACCCTGTGCGAGTCATACTAAAGACTTAAAAAATGGTATGTGCTGCTTCGTTGCTTAATGCTCAGCATTTAAAGTGATATAGCATGAACAAATGACCATAAGTTGGCAACCATTCTGCAGGCTTTGATGGGTGTAATGTCCTCCTCTTGCTTTGAAGTTCCTTGTCGGGGAACTCAAAAATAGAAAATAAATATAATAGTTTGTGTTACGTGGACATCTTGGAACACTCCAAAGTTTTAGCACCTAACCCTTTACACACTAATCCGAGGAGCATTATCACATACTACCCTCGATTGACGACGCCGTTACTACGGTGTCCCGATCCTTTGTTCGCTTGCATATCCTATGACGTCACCTCAATATCGATAGTCTGCAACATCAACATTATTTTTCCCAAAATTTTGCCACAAACCTTTAATGAGCGTCACCAATACAAATGGGAAACTGGATAGATGATCGTCAATGGCCTTCATTGATCGTCGATGGTATGTGCAGTACATGATTAAGTAAGAACATGTTTTGCTGTGAAAATACGTGTACAGTACAAACATCCAGTGCCTGTGTTACGCGTATGTAAATACATGGACTGTGATGGTGTGTGACCAAATGCAGTTTTGAAATATTTTAATGATAATTTTAAAGTTTTTATTTATTTATTTATTTATTTATTATTATTTTGATTGTTAAAAAATATATATTATTATTTATTTATTTATTTTTGAAATTTACTGCATATTCGAGCTAAGTTCACCAGAGAAATTTGAATTGTAGTACTGCACTTGATATTTGAGCTGAACTTCAGCAATGATTTTCTGTTTGATGAATGTCTTACTGCACATCTGTACATCAAATTGTTCAGTTCATCTTGAATTTGATTTTTAGACATGCTGAATTTTAATTTGGGTTTGCTTTTGATTAGGCCTCAATGAACTCGGTGACTATGATAACAACATGCTCAATTACTCACCACACTGTTTGGTTTGGGGAAGAAATCCTTTCAGTTTAAATTTTTCATCCTTTGTTGCCCAATTCCAACTTTCTGTTTATGGTTGGGTAGCAATGCAGTGAATATGGCTGGACACATGGACATTCACCACAAGTCAGAGGTGCATGAGATTTGCATATTTTCTTCCAATTCTGCTGCTTTTCACTGTTGCTTGAACATCCCGTAATGGCACAGCATCTTCCTGATGATTCACCGCTCTCTCTCAAGACATTCAACAACTGAAAAAGATGGAAAACGTCTGTCATTACGTAACTTTCAAAGTGACGTATGAATGCTAACAAGGCCTTTCACGCCTGCGCTGTGTGCGCTTTCATTGATCCACTTCTGCTCATACAGGCACTCTTAACCTGCCGTTGTGAGGGTGAAATCTAAGTCGAATAGACTTTTTAACACAATTCTTCGAGTCCAACCGGTGCCAGCTTTTGAGGCCAATGCCGATACGAATGTTGGAGAGTCCTAGTCCACCGATTGTTGATATATCGACCGATATTTTGTCAAAAAATGCAAAATTTTCAAATTGATTTGAAAAACTTCTCTTTTATTGAACTTTCAATTTTTCACATTTAACTTAAATTATATGATGAACGAGCAAACAAATAAATAAAAATACACACATCAATAACTTTTTAACAGATTCAACACATAAAAAGAGTAAAAAAATACTTGAAAATTGATCTGAAGCCATTTTAGCAGAGTCTGGCAGTGCTCAGACATCAGAGTTCAGTTCCCTAATATTGTCACTCAAGCAGTGGCAGATTGTAGTGAAGAAAACACAACTTCTCTGCATTGTCACCACTGAGGGAGCTCCTTTTATCGTTGTAAATGTTCCCAACTGTGCTGAACACCCTCTCATTGGGAACTGATGAGGGCTGTGCATCGAGACATCTTCTGACTATGAGAGAGAGAGAGTGATTTGTAATTATAGAGCCATGCAATAAATGCCCTTTCTTGAATTAAAGCCAAAGAAGTTGTTTTTTTCTCCACAAAGTAAAGGCTCATGGAGGAGTATTTGCTCAAAAAAACAGATGATTCACAGATCCTTTTATTTAGAAGATATACCCACAACTTTGTCAAAAACTTGACACCTTTCCAGGTTTCGGGTCTGGGAGACCCAGGAAACATAACAAAGTAAACTTTTTAAAAAAAACTGTTTTTTATTTTCATTCTTTTGTGTAAAAAGTTGACACTAATGAGGGAGTATTTGCTCAAAAAAGTGATTCATTGATCTTTTTGTTTGGAAGATAACCAAACAATGCAAAGAATACAATGGAATAAAATACAGTAATATGAAATTTGTGCAACATTTGCAGAACAGTGTGCCAAACAAGAAAAAGCGATGAGTGTCTCACCATGCAAGTTAAAAAAACAAACAGGAGAACCCTTAAACTTGCAAATCTCGTGAAACTCGTAAAATCATGAAAATAAAAACTGGAACTGCCACTTTATAACTGATGGCAGTGATGAACGGGTACTAAGACATCTGGCTTTTATACAACATGAGACTTAGATGATAGTTGCAAAGTTTCGCTTCGATAGGATAAGTGGTTCCAGAGAAAACATGATTTAATTTTTTTCTTCAATTCAATATGGCTGCCAAAACATGTGACCTATCAATTATTCATTAACAAACTTATATTCCCTACCCTTAAGCAATATGTGTGTGAAGTTTCCCCTTGATCTGTTCAGCCATTCTGGAGAAGAAGATTTTATAGGTTTGAGGGTAAATCCAATATGGCAACCAAATCATGTGACCTATGATGTCATATGTGTGAACGTTTTCTTCCTCATGGATAGGCGGTCATACGTGTAAAGTTTTACCTCGATCTGTTCAGCCATTTCAGAGAAGATTTTTGGTTTGCATTTTAAAACTCCTGCCAAACCACGTGACTGATGACATCATCAATTTTTTTCTTTTCTGTGGACCATTTTATCCTTGGAAGACCCTCAAAAATTTTCAATTTTCATACTGATCGGATGTAGCATTCTATGTGTGCAATTATGATGTCATAACGAAGGCACCTATGACATCATAAAAAGATCACACTTATTCCCCATGAGGAGTACTTGCTATGTGCCAAGTTTCAATTTTTTTCCTTGGTGCTGTTTCAGAGATAGAGATCCAAAGTTTTCCGTTTTTCTAACATGGCTGCCACACCATGTGACCGATGACGCCATAATTATCATTAAAACATTCTACATGAGTAGTCGCTCCTGTGGTGAAAATTTCGTCTCAATCTGACAAGTGATTGCAGAAACAAACACTAAAGTTCTGTGTGGACAAACAAACAAACAGGACAGACAGACAGACAAACGGACCCAAATGTAATACCCTCTCCTCTAGCGAGGGTAATGAAAACCAGGAGCACATCACATGGCAATGGAATGACGTCAAGGATGATTCAGCTTCACCCCTCCCCCTCCGAGTTTAGCAATATCCACAAGGACATAATGTCATGCTGATAAGGTAATTGGGCAACAAAACTATGGTGAAGGTGACTCTTTGGGTTGGAGTTGACTCTTTGGTGTATGACTATGTCCAATGGAGATCAGGGGAGTGCTCGTCACACTCCACATGTTTTGACTATATATATATATATATATATATATATATATATATATATATATATATATATATATATATATATATATATATATATATATATATATATATGCCATGTGCCGCTTAACGACAGGGATACGTTCTGAGAAATGCGTCATTAAGCGACTTCGTCATTGTGTGAACATCATAGAGTGTGTACTTACACAAGCTGAGATGGTATCGTCTACTACACACCGAGGCTAGATGGTACAGCCTATTGCTCCTAGCATCTCACTGTACTGAATATTGTCTGCAATTGTAACACAATGGTAAGTATGTGTATCTAAACATATCTAAACATAGAAAAGGCACAGTAAAAATACGGTATAAAAGATTTTTAAAAATGGTTCACCTGTGTAGGGCACTTACCATGAATGGAGCTTGCAGGACTGGAAGTTGCTCTGGGTGAGTCAATGAGTGAGGGGTGAGTGAATGTGAAGGGCTAGGACATTACTGTACACTGAGGCTACAATAGATTTATAAAAACTATATATTTCTTTCTTCAATAATAAATGAACCTTAGCCTACTGTAAATTTTTTACTTTATAAACGTTTTTTGTTTTTTTCACTTTTTGATGAACGCTTAGGGGCCATGATGAACAAAACAACACGAGATTATATCAAGCACACAGAAAAATGATGCAATCAAGAGACGCGGTAAACACGAGATGTATGAGGCTGCTGCGAAACACAGCATACTGTTTTACAGTAAACTTTTTTTTATATAAGTAGAAAGAGTACACTCTAAAATAACGATAAAAAGTACAGTATGGTAAATACATAAATCAGTAACAGAGTTGTTTGTTATCATTATCAAGTATTATGTACTGTACATAATTGTATGTGCTATACTGTTTTTATATGACTGGCAGCTCTACGAGGGCTACGACATCACTTGGCGATAGAATTTTTCAGCTCAATTATAATCTTATGGGACCCCCGTCGTATATCGCAGTCCGTTGTTGACCGAAACGTTGTAATGCGGCGCTTGACTGTGTATATTATATATATCTATATATATATACCACATTTTATATTAATGAAAAAAAAAAAAAAAAAATATTCAATGCAATAAAGAAAACAATCAGTATTTGTTCGTTCTTATTCTTGTGGCTTATTCTAATGTCACTTGTGTCATAAAACATTTGTTTTCAAATGTCCTGGAAACAACTTTTTTGTTCTGGAAAACTCCTGGATGTTTCGTCTTGCATGGCTGTGTGAACCATGATTTGCAATAGATGCAAAATCTATTATCCCTCATCACCCCGGAACCCCTCCCCCCCCCCAATTTTTTTTTTCCTAACAGTCCTCACAGCTCCCACTCCTCCCTCCCACCGCACCCCTAACATGATTCATAGTAAATATCATTTTAAAGGTCGATTTTAAACTTGCCTTGTACATTCACCAGCCACAGATATATCCTTCCCATTGGTATTAAGAATCACCCACATAATAGCTGGCACAAGCTTTGGGTATTTTCACCTCACGAAGATGTCCTTTCCCGAAGAGTTGGTTACTGTTACTTGGTAATGATGCACAGCATCGTCTTTCCAATTGCAGACATCCATTAAATAAATCACCAAGCCTGCCATGTTCACAGGAGGCATTCCTGCAAGGTTCAAAGTCCTCTCGCTGGTAGTGATCTGTCAGGGGGTTGGGTAGCACACGCCCGTCCACTCGGGACTGGCACTGGCTCACATCGTAGGTAGTTTAGAGTACGGGCAGCTGCCCTTTCTGTAAGCTGAGAAAGTTATCTAACTCTTTTGTTGCACAAAGGCACCCCTTTCTCTCGGGTATTTTTGGCTTATTTTAGAAGCTTTGTGGGCTGTTTTAGGTAATAATCTTATCTCTCACAAAATATACAGTAAACCCTCCAATATGGCATATTCTGCTATTGTGGGTTTTTACCAATTGTGAGCAACCTATTGTGTTCGAATTCCATTATCGCGGTATTTAATTTCGGCCAATCGTGGTTTTTGAGCTGCGATAAGTCATTGTTTGCATATGCGTGTACGATTACCTCTCATTACGAGGCTATTCTTGTTTCTCGCACACTGTTAATTGTAGTAATCAGACCAGCATACGGGAGGGAAGCTAAATTTAATAACGCATCGTCATCAAACAGGAAACGACACGCGGAGATCCCTGTGTTACTTGATGTACAAGATCTCATCGAGCACAACAGTTAATAATGATGCCCAAACTGCATCCACGTGTACGATTGCCTCCCATTACGAGCCTTTTGTTGTTTCTCGCCCACCATTAATTGTAGTAATCAGACCAGCATATGGGAAGGAAGATAAATTTAATAATGAATCATCTACAAACAGGAAATAAACAGGACCAGTGTGTGGGAGAGACCATTGTGGATATACTCGGTCTTTGAGTGGACCGGTGTCTGGGAGAAATAATTGTGGATTTACTCGGACTTTGAGTGGACCGGTTTATGGGAGAAACCATTGTGGATTTACTTGGACATTGAGTGGAGCGGTGTATGGGAGACATCATTGTGGATTTACTTGGACATTGAGTGGACCGGTGTATGGGAGAAACATTGTGGATTTACTTGGACATTGAGTGGACCAGTGTATGAGAGAAACCATTGTGGATTTACTCAGACTTTGAGTGGACCGGTGTCTGGGAGAAACCATTGTGGATTTGCTCGACATTGAGTGGACCGGTGTACGGGAGAAACCATTGTGGATTTACTCGGACATTGAGTGGACCGGTGTACGGGAGAAACCATTGTGGATTTACTCGGACATTGAGTGGACCGGTGTCGGGAGAAATCATTGTGGATTTACTCAGCTTTGAGTGGACCGGTGTACGGGAGAAATCATTGTGGATTTACTCAGACTTTGAGTGGACCGGTGTATGAGAGAAACCATTGTGGATTTACTCAGACTTTGAGTGGACCGGTGTCTGGGAGAAACCATTGTGGATTTGTCGGACATTGAGTGGACGGTGTACGGGAGAAACCATTGTGGATTTACTCGGACATTGAGTGGACCGGTGTACGGGAAGAAACCATTGTGGATTTACTCGGACATTGAGTGGACCGGTGTAGGGAGAACCATTGTGGATTTACTCAGACTTTGAGTGGACGGTGTATGAGAGAACACATTGTGGATTTACTCAGACTTTGAGTGGACGCGGTGTACGGGAGAAATAATTGTGGATTTACTCGACATTGAGTAGACCGGTGTCTGAGAGAAACCATTGTGGATTTACTCGGACATTGAGTGGACCGTGTTCTGAGAGAAACCATGGTGGATTTACTCGGACATTGAGTGACCGGTGTCTGAGAGAAACCATTGTGGATTACTCGGACATTGAGTGGTCGCGGTGTATGGGAGAAACCATTGTGGATTTACTCAGACTTTGAGTGGACCGGTGTATGAGAGAAACCATTGTGGATTTACTCAGACTTTGAGTGGACCGGTGTATGGGAGAAACCATTGTGGATTTACTCGGACATTGAGTGGACCGGTGTATGGGAGAAACCATTGTGGATTTACTCAGACTTTGAGTGGACCGGTGTATGGGAGAAACCATTGTGGATTTACTCAGACTTTGAGTGGACCGGTGTACGGGAGAAACCATTGTGGATTTACTCAGACTTTGAGTGGACCGGTGTATGGGAGAAACCATTGTGGATTTACTCAGACTTTGAGTGGACCGGTGTATGGGAGAAACCATTGTGGATTATCAGACTTTGATTGGACGGTGTATGAGAGAAACCATTGTGGATTTACTCAGACTTTGAGTGGACCGGAGGACGGGAGAAACCATTGTGGATTTACTCAGACTTTGAGTGGACCGGTGTATGGGAGAAACCATTGTGGATTTACTCGGACATTGAGTGGACCGGTGTATGGGAGAAAACCATTGTGGATTTACTCGGACATTGAGTGGACCGGTGTACGGGAGAAACCATTGTGGATTTACTCAGACTTTGAGTGGACCGTGTATGAGAGAAACCATTGTCGATTTACTCAGACTTTGAGTGGACCGGTGTATGAGAGAAACCATTGTGGATTTACTCAGACTTTGAGTGGACCGGAGGACGAGAGAAACCATTGTGGATTTACTCAGACTTTGAGTGGACCGGTGTATGGGAGAAACCATTGTGGATTTACTCAGACTTTGAGTGGACCGGTGTATGGGAGAAACCATTGTGGATTTACTCAGACTTTGAGTGGACCGGTGTAGCGGAGAAACCATTGTGGATTTACTCAGACTTTGAGTGGACCGGTGTATGAGAGAAACCATTGTGGATTTACTCAGACTTTGAGTGGACTGGTGTATGAGAGAAACCATTGTGGATTTACTCAGACTTTGAGTGGACCGGAGGACGGGATCAACCATTGTGCATTTTTTGAGCGGTTTTTTTCACCTTTTTTCATTTGCAGGTGTGTTGTGTGTGCTGGGCTGGAGTTTGAATATCCTGCCTTGTTAGCTTCCCATTACCACACCAATCATTCACAACAGTTGCCATACGGCTTCCAGGTAACCTTCTCAACCATTATATCTTGTCACCATTCTGTCATGTACAGCTTTTGTCCACACCTTTTATGTTTTAGGACACTTTCCTAAGCTCAGACCATCATTGGCAACCTTCAAGACTGACTCAGTTGCTGTTTGGTTTCCCTTCAGATTCAACCTGGAGCCTATTGCTGTAATCACTGCTCCTTCACCTGTACAGAACTCAACATCCTGGTTACTCATCTTGACACCCACGGCCCAAGTCCTGATACTAACGGCCATTCGGTCAGCTTCTGATATTCCGGTTTTCCTGAATTCATCAGCCCCACACGTCACAAGTTCTCCCAATTTAAAAACCAATTATTTGGACTCATTTTGTGTGTCCGTCATTGCATCACCTTAAAACCTTCCTGTTTTGATTCTCTTTAGATTTGTTTCTTTTTCTTCACTTTCACTTTTATACCCTTGTCTTTCGAGCGAATGTCTTCCTAACAATTCCTCCTTCTTCACAGTTTCCCTTTTTTCATCATTCTCATGTTGAAAATGAAATCATGCCTTTTATTATTACAGGTAGAAAGAGCAAGGCAGGTATGTGGCTACAGGTGTGTATTCTGTAGCGAGATGCATCACTCGATGAAGGCAATTGCAAATCATCTGCGCAAACACATCGTATTGAGAGATGGAGTCATCTTGCCAGTTGCTCGTTCTAAGGTTTGGTGGCTTTTCTATAACTGTCATTGTCAGTATTTCACATCCCTCCCTCTTTGTCAACATACTTGACAGTTTATAATTCCTCGATGTTAGATATGTAAGTAATGTTTCCCTATTATATGTGTTCATTAATATTAAATGTATAATGTAAAATTGGAATGCAAGGTCTGCTGGTGTTACATCACAGATTGGTGACCTCTGTTTTTATCCACATCTCCGGCCTAGCTCCCTTTGCTCTCTCAGTCTTATGACCCTCCCCAGTCGTCGATTGGCCTGAGGAAGTCCAATGGGAAGCAGATGAAAAGTCACTTGAGACAGGATCTGCTCCCACTTGTTTATTACTAAACTGGCAGGGCCGATTGATTTACTGTTATTTTGTTGGATGTGCCTTTTTCTCAAATATGTGTAATCATACCCTTCTTCATTTTGTATCATGTAGTAACACCTTAAAGCAGCTGAGGTTATCCATTGTTCATTAAAATGCACAGCCAAGTAACAATTTGTCCGAATCACTACTCTACCCGTTTTAAATCAAACAGGAAAGATCGTCCTTAGGGTCAGGTGACCTTTCCTTCATGGTCCTCTAATTTCCTCAAGCCTATGTTCCAGTTCTGGCAAGTGGCAACCATTTTATATCTGATTCGCGGCCATTTAAAGAGGTGCGTTAGTTGTGCTTCTAACCTCTTTGCTTGCGGTGTTATACGGATCGATCATGTCCTACTTTGTTGCTTTTCCAAAGGCACATGGACCACTCATATGTAAACACACTACAGATGCATTGATGTGAGAAAGACAAAGATGGTCTCCTCTGGTACCGCTACGTTTACCGCTCCCAATACAGCCACACATTTACTGCTACATAGATGGCACCTTTGTCATTTTCCCCAGCAAGTCTGTTAGCACAATCCAGGAGGGCATTCGTGAAACCATCTCATCCATCAAATTCACCTGTGAAGAAGAACAGGATGTGTTTGTCCCCTTTCTTGATAACGTGGTGATGAGGAATCCTAATGGAATTTTAAATACCACATTGTATAAAAAACCCACTCACTCCGATTGTTGCCTCGACTTTGCATCTTGACACCCGATGTACCACAGAAGGGCTGTGGTCATCACACTTATGAAAAGGGCAAGAGACATACCGTCGGCAATAAAGGGCAAGAGGAATGAGGTCAATCATCTTAGATGGATCTTGAAGGCCTGACCACCTCTGCCCGAAAGTCAAAATAGTGGTGGCAGGCCCAAAGAACTGGGACCTCCCGCAGGAATAACCAAAATGTTTCTGTGTGCTACCTTTTGTACCAGGTTTGTCGCAAAGGATTGGCAGGATATTGAGATCGGCAGGAGTAAAGGTGAATTTTCAACCTGAATACACCCTTAGCACTGACCAACCTCAAGAACAGGATAACCAAGAATTAATGTGTCTGCAGTGCTGAGTATATCGGAGAGACCTGAAGGACCTTGGGCCAATGCATCAAAGATCACCGAAAGGCGTTTAAAAATGCCATCACCAAACATGGGTTCAGGGCTGGCTATACTCCCCTTTGGCCAATGGGAAAGTGTCAATATTTTGGCTGCAACTCTGAACCGTGCCAAAAGGCAGATGTCAGAGGCTTGGCACACTGGCCAAATGAGCTCACCCTACACAGAGAAGTCTGTAGCTTTGCCGCAGGCATATGGAACAATCTTGTGTAAACACAGTAGAGATGCATCGATATGCGGAGGACAAAGCCAAAGTGGGATACGATCGGTCCTTAATAGGTTATCAGAACACCACAGGTAACAAGGTTAGAAGCACAACTAATGCATCTTAAAAAAACAAAAACATATATGGAACACTAGCAGTGCAAGCTTTACATTGGAAGATTTTTGGAATTGGCTAGATGTCATGAGGTTTCATGACAGCTCTGTGAGACCATCTATCTATTGGCCTGAGGAAGCTGCTGGAAAGTGGGTGAAGCATCTCCTGAGGCTAACTCTGTTCTTCTTTATTACTAGATTCACAGGGTGGATCTAGTTACGTTTTTGGTTGCATGCTCATTTTTCTTTAAAAATAAATAAATATATCATTATAATAGAACTAGGAAAAGTACTTGGCCCCAGTGACTGGAAAGGCAAGAAAAAATCCACATTGATGGGAAAATTTTAAGTTAATCTGTCAATTTAAAATATTTCATGCACTTAAAAAAGGTTAATTGTGTTGCACTCTTGGTTTCACTCAGAGCCAAAGCACTGAGCTAGTGATACCACCCACCGTAAAATGGTGGGGCAACATAAGGCGGTGGAGATTGGATTTGTCTACAAAGAAAGAAAATATCCTGATTGTGAAATATAATTTGGCATCAACATTAGTCATGCCTGTTCTCCCGTCATTTCAAAAGTGAATGTTGAGCTTTTCAAACACAACGTGGGAAGCAGCCACCTTAAACGGAAGGCAGACAAACGCACGGACAGAAACCACGGTTCGCAATGTATAATTAATTGATGCCTTCCCTTCCAAGGAACTTCAACACAGAAAAAGACGATTTGGCCCATCAAGCCAACAAAATGATTGTCAACCTGTGACAGTTTTTTGTATCCACATCATTCAAGGCTCATGCAAGAGCTAGAACACTGAATGGATCTGGACAGAACAGGATATAACGAACAGTAGAGAGGAGGAGTTGGGGGAAGGGGGGTGGGGGGACACTAACAGCAGAGTTGAAGGACAAAATAGAGGGACACTTGGACAAACAATGAGATGGGGAGGAATGGGGAAGACAGGATGAATACAGAAGGAAACTTCGTCCCCCTCTCTTTCCTTCCCCATTCTTTCTCCCTACCCTCTCTCTCTCTCCCCTCTGCTCTCTCTCTCCCCTCTGCTCTCTCTCTCCCCTTCTTGCTCTCCTCTCCCTTCTGCTCTCTCTCTCTCTCTCTCTCTCTCTCTCTCTCTCTCTCTCTCCTTCTCTCTCTTTCTCCTCTGCCCCTCTCTCTCTCTCTCTCTCTCTCTCTCTCTCTCTCTCTCTCTCTCTCTCTCTCTCTCTCTCTCTCCTCTCTCTCTCTCTCTCTTCCTCTCTCTCCCTCCTTCTCTCTCTCTCCCTCTCTCTCTCTCTCTCTCTCTCTCTCTCTCCCCCCCCCCCCCCTCTCTCTTTCTCTCTCACTCTCTCTCCCTCACTCTCCTCCACTCAGCTCTCTCTCACTCGCTCTCTCTCTCCCTCAGCTCTCTCTCTCCCCTCAGTCTCTCTCTCTCTCTCTCTTCTCCTCTCTCCTCTCTCCTCAGCTCTCTCTCTCCCCTCAGCTCTCTCTCTTCCCCTCAGCTCTCTCTCTCTCTCCCCTCAGCTCTCCCTCTCTCTCTCTCCCCTCAGCTCTCTCTCTCTCTCTCTCTCTCTCTCTCTCTCTCTCTCTCTCTTCTCTCTCCTCTCTCCCCTCTCTCTCTCCCCTCTCTCTCTCCCTCTGCTCTTCTCCCTCTGCCTCTCCTCTCTCACACTCTCTCTCTCACTCTCTCTCACTCTCTCTCACTCTCTCCCCTCTCTCACTCTCTCTCTCTCTCCTCTCTTCTCTCTCTCTCTTCTCTCTCTCTCTCTCTCTCTTCTGCTCTCTTCTCCCCTCTGCCTCTCTCTCTCCTCTTTCTCTCTCCCCTCTGCGCTCTCTCCTCTCTCTCTCTCTCTCTCTCTCTCTCTCTCTCTCTCTCTCTCTCTCTCTCTCTCTCTCTCTCTCTCTCTCTCCCCCTCTGCTCTCTCTCTCTATCTCTTCTCTCCCTCTCTCTCTCTCTCTCTATCTCTCTTCTCTCTCACTCTCTCTCTCTCTCTCTCCCCTCAGTCTCTCTCCTCACTCTCAGCTCTCTCTCTCCTCTTCTCTCTCTCTCTCTCTCTCTCTCTCTCTCTCTCTCTCTCTCTCTCTCTCTCTCTCTCCTCTCTCTCTCTCTCTCCTCACTTCTCTCCTCCTCCTACTGCTCTCTCTCTCTCTCTCTCTCTCTCTCTCTCTCTCTCTCTCTCTCTCTCTCCATGTCCGTATTCTGTCCTTTTGAGCGGAAGCTCCAACTCCGAACAAACTTGAGAGTTTATAGAACCTGATACCCCACACAGTGTCGCACAACGATACACACAAGGGAAATAGAAGCAGGAGGAGGCCATTCGGTGCATCATGCATCAACATTGGAGCAATATTATCTGTCAAAATGATGCAATTTCATTGGGGGAATGAGGGGATGAATGTGGATGAGACAATCTGACACACCCAGGGATATCCCAATGGTGTCAAAATAAAAATGGGGAAATGTATTGACTTTAATTATTTAAATTAAAAAGCAATTTTTTTCCCAGAGGTGGGCGAAGGTGGTTCTTTGGTGAGAAACACAAAACATCAACCACACACCACCCCATGACAAGACCTCCACATCCACGACACTCCGTGCAGATGCATACAATCATCCATCCTTACTCAAGCTACCCAAAAGTCTTGCCACCATCCCTACACCTCTCCATCTCCATAATTTTGAGGGACCTATCTAATTCTAATTTAAACTTATCTTCTGTTTCT
>CM068960.1:3724665-3744150 GCA_035128595.1 Eptatretus atami
TGGCAGGTGAGAGAGGTACCCAGACCCAGCCAACTGGAATGATTGCATTTGAAGTCACCACATACAGTATGAGGAAGAAAGAGTTTAGATGAGTGCAAAGAAGTTGGTCCATGTTTTCGGAGAGCGAGATGTAAATGGATACAACACTGTTTGGTGGACGGGACGACACACATATAGACATGTGGTGGGAGCGGAGGGGAATACGGAGGCAGAGGTATTCCTGGGAGTGTGGAGGAATGGGGGCAGTCCATGGAGAGTGAGGAATCGGGTTTTTGATAAAGAGAGCAACTTCAATGCCAGGACAAGGCTCAGGTCTATCATACCGGAGGAGGGAGTAACCAGGAAGAGAAACTCAGGAGTCTGAGACACCCACGCACAATGCACTCCACAAAACAACTCCTGACGAGGGTCTACAATCTCTCATTGTTCTTTTTCTTGCTCAGCTTTGTGATAATCCTCACATTCTGTCACAGAGCGCCAGTGTGCTGCCGAAGTAGCTTCCTGAGCAAGGCGTATACTGGGTGGTTTGCCATTGCCTTCGCAGCAGTAGTTCGGGCAGGAATTTGTAATTTGTTCATAGTGCTGCTGATAGCTTGCCCACTCTTCACAAAGGACACTGTGGAGGTCTTTAGCATCCACCACTGAATGTCGGTAGACGGGCCGCCCAGTTTGACATCCAACAAAGGAACAGCACACGCATTGATGATTCACCTTGTCTGTGAAACACCGGGATGACAGTTTATAGCTGGACCAATATTCAAACCCAGGTTAGACAGTTTAGCAGCGAGTGTGCATACTTCGAGGCCATCCTGTCAGCCCAAGTCGTTTCTTAATGCACTCAGTAAACAAACTGCGATTCCATGTTGTATTTACACATTAAAATATATATCTTGTTTGGTATCATGCATTTCTTCTGGTTGAATGTTGTGCTTTGCTTGCATGCGGAGCTTTTCATAGCGTGGGAAGCGGCCGCCAGAAATGGAAGACAGCCGAACGTGCAAACATACCAATGCATGGACAGACACCACACTTCACACTATATAATAGATAGCACCTTTCCACTGGAATGGTGACCGTGGATCCTTCTGTAACAACAGCACTTGTTGCAAAGTTGTTAACTAACAGGGGGTGCTTGACAAGCATCCATTACCTCGTTCATAAGGATTTGGAATTGTATTCAGGAAATAAAATATTAATGTGAAAGTGGAACTTCTGGCTTTATTTGGAAAATGTGAATGACAAAACCACCCACTACTACAAGCAGTGTTGGCTGGTACACTGCCATTCACCCTATCAGTCGGCCTACACAGTTTTTGGAAGCCTTTTTTTGCCAATGGGAAGCCTTTTTTTCCCCACTCCTTGGGAAGGAAATCGATCCACTGACACATTTGTGCCTCACTCACCATCAGTGTGGAGTTGACTCCACCCAAGCTCAACCCTCAATCTTACACTGATAACCTCACTCTCCCCCCCCCTCCCCCCCTTTTTTTTCTCCATAATCTTTCCAGCTCTCTTCAGCATCAGCTGTGAGCCCTGCATGGCATACAGGGGAGCAGTTTATCTCACCTGTCAAGGACAAAACAGAGGAAAAAGAAGGAAATGATGCAAGAAGAGATGGGCGCTTCAGTTGCAATCAATGCAGCTTCACCACGAACTTTAAACACAAGTAAGATCTCAAGAACGTATTGAGGGTGGGGAATCCTCCTTCAGTTGGCCCTCCATCATGCACCTTTTATATCCATATAACCTTTTCTCTCTGCCATTCTATTTCTTTTCACCAGCATGTTAAGACATGTCCAAAACAGACATGGACGTGTGAAGCCCTTTCGCTGCAAGCTGTGTTCCTTCCAGACAGGATATAAAACCTGCCTCGCCAGCCACACTCAACGTCTCCACCCGAGTAAGAGAGGATGTAAAGACCATGGGGAGGGAAAGGGAGAGCTCTGGGAAAAGAAGAGCTAGGAAATGGGATTTACAGAAATTACATCTAATGGTGTGTTTTTAACGGGACAAAAAGAATGTTTGGAAGTTGATTCTTTCAATTTAACTTTTTCACTCATTGTATGTCACTTTAAGCTTTTGTCCTCACTTTGACTCTAACCTCAGCGAATGATTAATATACTTGCATTTTGGTTGGTGTAATGACAAAGATGTTTAATCCATACACATGTTTGCTCACTCATAGTTAAGCTTCTTTCGTGTCTTCACTGAATTGAGCATTCATTCAATGAACAGGCAGAAATGAAGACACCACCATTTACTTGGTTTTTCTCTTATGGTCATGTGGATTATGTGTGATATCTCCAGCATATTGGATTGGAATTTATATATTCCCCTCAAAGCACCCAGCAATGCATGATGCCTCTATGGATGGAGAGTTTGTCATACAAACTCAGCAAAGTAATGATTTTGATGATATCCCAGCTGACCAAATAATAGAACAGACATATTTAACAATGACACCGTGGTGAACGGAGTGGTGACTCGATTTAGTACCAGCAAGGGCTCTTTCCATCGATGGACACTGTCGCATAATCTTATTGCTGCAATCCAACAACAATATAAGTCATTGGCTGGAAAAGGAGAAGAAATGATCACGATGAAGGACCTGTAAGATTCTCACATTTGTAAGGATAATGACGATGTGCAAGCTGTATGTAATACAACTGTGTGCATGGTTAACCCTTTTCAATAATCTGGTCCAGCACTATTCCACAATGCCCCAGGTATTGTCGCAAACTACAAGACAAAACAAAATATTTCCTTTGAAGCCAAGTAAAAAGGTTGATCTGTGGCCGAGCAATACATCGAGGAAGGACTACAACAGGGTATTGTTTGACCTGCACTCCACCATTATGGAACAGAAGCTGAAGACATTCTCACACATGTCAAAGGAGGGATAATTAATCGACCTCAAAAGCCATAAAGGAAGTAATTTTGAATCGTGATAAGATTATGTTTACTCGTATTCTCAAGAAATAGGATTGTCAACTTGACAGAATTACTGAAACACAGGCTAAACTCTATAGTCTATCTCACTAACTTTGGCAAATGAGAGTGGTGCCATCAGTAACACAGATAAATCGAGTCTCAGGAGGTTATGTAGAGACTGTGACGGATCCATCTTCTGTGCTTGTCCACCTACCAAGGAGGAGTGTGTGGATTGTTGATGAGAATGGTACTGATTCAGGAACTGAGTGCTGCAGTGGTTCCACTCTTGACTTTTGGTGAAGTTTTCCGAGTGTATTCCGAATATGGTGGTAACAATCATAACAGAATTTGTTCGCTGATTCAGTGCATTTCTTCACTGGTCACTATCCATCTGTCAGCATCAACAATGCCGAGAAGAAAATGTCCAGCAGGCGGAATGCAATGAATGAAAATGTGAGGCAGAACAGGCCACTTCATCTCATTAGAAGAAATTCCTTTTTTTGAGTGAAAACAAACACACTGTTTTGGAGTTTGTTTTTATGGAACGATGAGGAGGCAGGGTGGAGTCGATTTGAACCAGGGAAGTTCAGACAAGTGACAGTTTTGCTTGCACCTGAGAGGCATTGCCATTCATTCAGCAATGTCTCTGGGGATCTTCGTGTGCAGGTGATACAAGATGAATGTGTGCAGGTGATACAATTGCCAGTGAAGAATTAAGAGCAGCCGTCACACTTGTATTCATCATCGCCGTCAGATTAGCAAGCATGATTGACGGAAAGCTGTTGTTCCACATGGGAAGGGGGACCCTCCTTCGTGCAATAGCAGTAAGAGCTGTGTGCAGCCATCTGGGTAATTTTGTAGCTGATGCCTTGATTGGATTTTACTGTTTCACTTGCTGTGATTTTTGTCAATGCATTCTTGGAAACACAAAGACAGGATCTCTTAAATTGCTGATATCTCATGACAACTACCAGAATATCTTCAAATAATTGGGACGGTTCTTCATTGTGTATCCAATCTCATTCCTGAATTTGGAACACCTTGAATGTAAACTTGACGTTCAAGACATTGAGAATGTTAACAGGGTACGATGCTATGCTTAAGTTGGACTGTAAGTTGGAAAGTTCAATGCCACCAAATCACAACTTCCTGCAGCAACACATTGGTCGAGTAAATTATCAAGTAATAGTAAACAGAAGAGTACTTGAGCAATTCCCAGATGTACCCAGCCAACTCGATATGGATGGAGAGCTGATGATTCGTGAGGGAAGCACTAGGCTCAAGAAAAATTGCTAGCTACAACCAAATGTAAGGTGAACGATGGCTAAATGTACCACAAGACAGTGTAAATTTGTGAAGATTCTATGCCAGACACGAACGTGTGTCGATGTGTGGACTCCAATGATGTTGAAAAACACGGATGACTCTTGGAGTGAAGATGAATTCTTGGGAGATGAAGATCTTCTTGGCTGATGAAGATGATGCTATGAAATCTTCATTTCAACACCGGTTTATTACAGTACATAGATGATTTATTTCATCAAGTGTGCTTATTTGAAACCAACACAAGCTGAATTGGGCATGTGATATTTCAATATTTTATCATTGAACAATTGCTTCAAGTTTATACCATTATTCATTTGACTTTTGCAATGAGCTTAATCCCACAACCACAATATTGTTGGTGAATGAGCTGCTTATGAAGTAAGTTTGAAATGAAGCTACATGTATGAAGATATAGACAAATGAGACGTCATATCATTTGATTCCATCATATTGTTAAGGATTCAGCGGTGTCGGCTCACACCCTACTCTTGACAGCCAAATGTTGAAGATTCGCATCACTTAACAGCACCGCCGTCTCCGGGTTATAAACGCGGCTGGCTCGGCACAGGTCTCGGGTTACGCCTCAGATCACGATACCAAAATACACCTGTGCCTTGCCAGCTGGGGAAATAGACCGCGGCTACAGACTGGATTTGTCAGAGACCAAGCGGAGTTGCCAGTCCGTAGCCCGTTTGGGTTTTATATCCAAATCGAGCGGATCTTCCTCGAGCGCCACGAATAAATTCAAGACGGCAAATCTCGTATAACTTAGCCAGATTTATTGGGGACACATCGGGGAACACAACACAAGCAAAGCATTGACGACAATGTTATAATTAATCTATAACCCGTCTTAACTAGGAGCTACGGATACGGGTTTCGAAGGGAACCTAGCGAGATAAACCTTAGACACATGCAGACAAGACATGCAGACAAGACACACAGTACTTGTGATGCCTCATGGACGAGAGGAAAAAGTCAAAGGCACGAATGCGGCTCGTGACAAGCCGATGTCAACGGATTCGAGCGCCCAAGCTCAAACACCCGCGTGGCAAAATGGCGGCGTCGTCCTTTTGTCGCACCGCCCACGCACGCAGCCTCAGCGCGTTCAGCCCCTAAGGTCGATGCACAAGAGCGGAAGGTCCACGGTGTGCTCCAGCTGGCTTCACAAGGTCAGCATACGATCCGCCTGGCCTGCTCACCAGATCAGCCAATCGGGTGTTGGGCTCCGTCACTGGACTCAGGATGAACCTGTAGAGACCTCCTCATAAAGTCGATCGCCGACTCCCCTCATGCAGTTCTCCTTCCGCTTTCACGAGCAGATCGCAGACTCGACTTAGCAGCCTCTCTTGCCTCTTTCACGAAGCAGATCGCAGACAGGCACACGTCCCTTACACAGCCGATCGCGACTCCCCTCGTCGTTTCTCCTGCCTCTTTCACGAAGCAGATCGCAGACAGACCTCATGCACCTTCCTTGCCTTTCTTGGGCGCGCACCTCACGAAGCCGATTCAGACTCTCACTAGCAGTTTCTCATCCAGCCGATCGCAGACTCGACTCTCAGGCAAATCCACCCCTGCCTTTCGGCGCTCGCTCTTCTCGAAGCCGACTGCCACTCTCAGAGCGCTGGGCGGGGACTGTCGTCCGGAGAGGGGAAGGAAGAGAAAACCTCTCGGTCACCACCACTGCACGAACAATGAACAGCCTGCTACAGCCTCCCGACACACATGTAACGTCCAATTACCGAACAACCTGGCTAAACATGCATTTAATTGGGAATCTGGGCTAATCCTATATTTAATAACACACTAAGGGCCATTTCCGCCGCAACAATATTATGTGATATGGCATGAAATGAAAATTTAACCTGTACATGAATGATCGATCGGGTGAACAATTTGGTTTCTCAAATTACACTTCAAAGTGATCAATGATTGATTTTGAAACACAACCTGGATGTGAAAGATGACTAATATCATTGATACATAGGGGAGGGTGCTGGAGGTATGGGGCAGTTATGACATCAATACCCAGTGTTGGTGATCTCCATTCCAACATCTTTCTTAGTGTCTATAAAATATACTCGCTTACCAATCTCCATGTAGTTTGTAAGAGAGCGTCAAAAAACTCATTTATCTCTGAATTACATCAACAGGACGCTGATCAAGGTATGCTAATAAGCCTGATTTTCGTCCTCATCCCATGGACTATTATGGATGGTGATATAATTTGAGATGACAGATGGGTAGGGATGCTTTGATGAAATTATTTTTGAAATTTTTATCATATGTGTCTGACATAAAATCAGTTATTTGCTGATGTTTATTTTTTGTTACAGTGAAGCAAAAGTCAAATTTCAAAACTGAGAATTGTGTCTGATCTTTAACAAGATTTTCCTTTTTAAATAATTCGATTAAAAATGCACCATTGAGCAATCGATTAAATGGCAGAATATTTACGAGTCATGTTCCTGGGTAGCGCACGTCGATAACCAGAAGGATGCAAGTCCTCATCGAGGACACGGCCCCTCAACCGCACCTTAAAGATGGGAGAGTAGATTTTAAATTTCAATTATAAATAAATAAATTGTCCAGAAAGATATAAGGCATATAAATAAATATAGAATTCAAGGTGGTATAGCAGTCCCTGTGATAGGTCTGGTGTTGGCTTAACGGTTAAGGTGCTTGGCTTAAAATCCGAGGGTCTTGAGTTTTTGCCCGTCGTGCCATTGGATTAACACTAGATAGGGTTGACTCAGTCTGTCATCCTTCCGAAGTCCACAAAATGAGTCCCAGCTTACTGGTAACAGGGGCAGTGGTGCATCAGCAGCACAGCTGCACCCTCAGGAAATGATGCAGCCAAACAGCCATCGAATAAATTAATAAAATAAAAGTAGCTGTGATGGGGTAAAGTGTGTATAAATAAACAATTCAAGGTTGTGTTTGTGGTGGAGATGGTAAAGTGTACATAAAAACTAAATAATTCAAGGTGCTATGTTGGTCGAAGTGATGGTAAAATGTAGAAAATAAATAAATAACTCAGTTTTAAGTTTGCAGTGGAGATGGTGAAGTGTATAAATAAATAATTTAGCGTAGGTATGTTTGTCGCGATGCTTGTAAAGTGTGTGTGTGTGTGTGTGTGTGTTGGTGCTATATTGTATATGTGATATATTATATTATTACTATATTTATATAGTATATATGTATTATCCCTGGTGTGTCGTAGAGGCGACCAGGGTTCGCCGTTAGGTAAGGCGAATTCGGCGGTTAAACCTGTGCAAGTCATTATGCGGATCATAACGGAGATGACCGCATTGTGGCGACCTCTCGGAGCAAGCCGAATAGTGAGAAGAGGAAGAAGATATATATATTATAATATATATATATTATTATATATATATTATATATACATATATAGTTATCCTGTTGTCGGTAGGCGACCTAGGTTGCAGTCAGGAAGGGCATCTGCGGTTAAGTCCAAATCATTATGCGCTCATACGGATGATCCGCTGTGGCGACCTAACGGGAGGCAGCCGAAAGAGAAGAGAAGAAGCATATTATATATAGTATTATATTATATATCTATATCTATATATATATTATTATTATATATAATATTATATATATATACAAAACAAAAAGCTGGTGAGGCGCGTTGAAGCGTTGAGTCATTCCAGCGTGCAGCTGAGAGAGTGTGAGTGCGCTCGTGTATGCAGGTGTCTGTCTGACGTTAATTCCCCAAGAACCTTAAGACCCCTAAGGTCCCCGAGGAGCCAAAAGTCCCTGAAGACCCAAAAGTCATCGAAAACCCTGAAGACCCAAAAGACACATTAGACACCCTAGATCAGGGGTTCCCAACCTGTGGTACGCGTACCACAGGTGGTACATTTCTTTCTCGTTGGTACGCAGGCGTGGTACGCGGCAGCGTGCTTTTTTTTTTTTTTCAACGCAGTTTTTATTTTACTTCTCTCTCATAGGCAGCTTGGTGCACAATAATTAAATTTATATCGAAAGCGGCTGTACACTGACAGCTGGTTTGTTATCGGGCATTGTGCAGCAAGTCTTATTATTCGTTTTGTCTCTACACGCGACACTGTAATCATTGCCTTATTGCCCGGCTTTATTGTACCGTTATCGTTCACATAGGCAGCATCATGTCAATTGGCGAAAATATTCGGAGAGTTTATCTCAAGTTAGGCTTCACTCTTCCATCCAAAAAAGGTGAATTAGAAGCTCCACAGTGTGTGATTTTGTGGAAAAGTTCTCGTCTCGGCAATCAATCTATGAAGCCAAGTCTATTGAAGCGCCATTTTGATTCTGTTCATCCTGAACACAGCTTCAAGGACCATTATTTTTTTCGTCGGAAGGAAAATGCCATGAAAATAGCACGCTTCGACGGCAGCGGCATTTTCAACAGCAGTCCACGGCAGCCGTAAAGGCATCCTACTTAGTTGCACTGCGAATTGCAGAACAGAATAAACCTCACACCATCGGTGAAAGCTCATCCTTCCCGCCACAAAGGATATCGTACGTCTCATGCTGGGAGAACAAAGCGCCAAGAGCTCAATCTCTCTTTCGTGTCAACAACACAGTTCAGAGGTGCATTGAAGGAATGTCAACCAATATTCGTGACCAGGTGGTGGCAGAAATCAAGGCATCTCCATGCGGATTTTCTATGCATTGGATGAGTCAACTGACATGGCAAATTGTGCCCAACTGTTAGCGTCGTTCGGTACGTGCATAAAGCCAAGTTCAAGGATGAAATACATTTTTGCCGCCCGCTTAAAACCACAACGAAAGCAAAGGCATTTTCGAAGAGGTGTCTTCCTCTTTGATCAAGTTGGGCTGTCATGGGTTGATCTGAAAGGCTGTACTACAGATGGTGCTCCAGCTATGTTGGGGTGCAGATCAGGTTTCCAAACGCTTGTGAAGGCAGTTGCTCCTGAAGTGCGTGGCCTACACTGTACGATCACCCGCCACGCACTCGCACCAAGGCGCTCCCCAAGCCATTGACTGACGTTCTCTCAACCATGATCAAAATTGTGAACCATGTGAAATCCCAGGCTCTCAATTCGCGACTTTTCACGAAACTTTGCGAGGATTTCGACTCCGACCATAAAGTTCTTTTATTCCACACTGAGGTGAGATGGTTATCCCTGGAAATATGGGGAGCACGGTGTTTGAACTGCGAGCTGAGCTTCATGAATTCTTCGAAAACGATGGAAAACCAAAGACTGTCGATTTCGTCGCTGCTTTGAAGACCCCGACTGGGCATTGCACCTGGCTTATTTGGTCGACATTTTCTCTCAGTTAAACTCCTGAACAAGTCTCTTCAGGGGACTGGCGCGACTATCATTGACTTCATAGACAAGGTCAAGGGATTTCAGGAAAAACTCCGTCTGTGGAAGACGAATGTCGAAGCGGGAGTGGTGGTCATGTTTTCTTGCACGGCCGATATTCTTCAGAAGCGTGAAAAGAATCCCCCAAGGGAGTTCATACAACTGGTAAAGATCACCTCGCTTATTTGGATGAGGAATTAAATTCCTATTTTCCGGATCTCAAGGAACTGGATTGAAAATGATTCGCACCCATTTCACATGAATGCATTGGATTTGCCACCTGGAACAGGACTGCAGGAAAGCTTGATTGATCTCCAGAGCGTCTCCACAGCCCAAGATCAGTTTGACGAGATAATCTTGTGGACTTCTGGTGTGGAATGTTGGGTCTTACCCTTAAGCTAGCTGCCCTGGCTGTTCATTCGCTCATAGTATTCCCATCTACATGGCTGTGTGAAGCTGGGTTCTCGTCAGTCGTTATTCTAAAAACAAAACAAAGATCCCTACTGGATGTTGAACATGATGTTCGGTGCGCTTTATCCAAAACAAAGCCTGACATCGACCTGCTTGTGAGCAAGAAGCAGGCTCAACCATCCCATTGACTGGACATTTTCACAATCAAATAGGTACTGTATCATTCTTTTGTTCAGATCAGATTGCTCAATGTCATAGTTGTGAATTTGTAGTATTGTTTAACTCCCCATTGTCATATCTGTATCGAATAAACACTATTTATATTGGTGAATTTTGGTACAGTGGTACTCGGTGGGACCACGAACATGTGAAATGGTTCCCAGTAAAAAAAAAGGTTGGGAACCCTGCCCTAGATCTTAACACCATTTCAACCCCTTAAACATTCCAGACAGATTAGACAGCTTAGACCCTTGACCATTGAGACCACTTGAACCTTCTATCAAAAATAAATGTCAGATAAATATAATATCACCAATATTCCAAATAAATTTGTAGAAAGAAATGTTTGTATTATTATTTGTGTAATCATGCGAACACAGCAAATCTGTGACGTCTATCTCTGCAATGACTTGTGGAGAGGCAAGCGTAGCGAGCCGACCCATGCTAGTGCATCCATAAATAATTCAAGTTGGCATGTACGTTTTGGTAAATGGTAGTGTATAAAATAAATATATCAAAAGTTGTGTGTTGGTCATCAAGATGATAAATGTATGGAAATAAATAATAAATTCAAAGTGGAACGTAGGGAGTGCTGATAAGTAAAGTGTTTCAAAATATATAATTAAAGTGGTATGTTGGTGGTGGAGAGGATGAAAAGTGTATAAATAAATAAAGAATCCAGATTCATAAATAAAATTCTGTATCTCATGACTTTTTGTCCGATCCCAAAATCATTTGACGTGCTTCATACCCAGATATTATTGCACACCTGTGTTGAATATGAAAGAAATGTGTCCAGTCATTTTTGTGTATAGGCTCCGGATAAATGCAGCATGGATGGAAGAACTGACAGGCCCAAAGTATGTGCTCCCAGCCGGGCTGACTCCGGTGGGGGGGGGGGGGGGCAAATATTCGATATGATTAGATCTAGTCATGATGGGTTATCGAAATCACCTTTTCTTTGATTAAAACGTTACAAAATGTGTTCAACTTCTTCCGCAGATGGAAATGCCTACCGCTGCTCACTTTGTTCTTTTGCCACCAATTCATTGGCCCAATTGTCATCGCATGGAATGGCTACTCATGGCCGGCCAATCGCTCCACTTCGGCCACCTGTGCGCCGAACGGTCGGCTCTCCACCGGCCTGTCCTCCTGACAGTTCTCCATCTGTCTATCCTCCAGCCTGCTCTCCTTCACTGCCAGATCCGCCTGTACCACAACCAAAAGTGGAGGAGGTAGAAGAAGGTGAGTTGACGGGAAAGCTTGGTTAACTCAGACAATGACGATCAATAACAGGGGAGGACAAGAGGGAGATCTGGGATTAATCGAGAAAAAAATTGAAAGGCATGCATATACTGTAAATTGTCTCCACTCTACGAGTATCAGAGATGCATTTTGAAGTTTTGGCCAATTCCGATTGTCCATGATTTTTTTATAAAACCAAAGTTGTTACGACGTTTTTGTAGAGTTACTACTCCCCAAATTTTGATGCAAAATGGGAAGGAGCAGACTTAGTCTCAGGGAACCTTTCAACCACTCCACAAGGACTTTGTCAGGTTTGTTTTTTCCAATACATCATCGAGCCTTTTTTAAATTTTTAAACATCCTCAAGGCTCATGGAAGAGTTAGAACAAGGAATGGATCAGGATGCAACATAACAAAAGGAACAGCGGAAGGAGAAGGGGGGAATTCCAATAGCAAGGCCGAGGGAGAAAATAGACAGAGATGGGCAAACAAACAAGGGGTGAGGGAGAAGGTCAGAAATCGCAATAACCTGGAAAAAAGGAGTGCTTGGGAATGGGGTCATTTGGGATAGAAGAGACCATGAGTATTAATGGAGGTGCCTTAGGTAGTGGTTAACAGCTGTCTTTGAGCCCTGGAGGGAAGAATGGGACGAAACAGACGGGAAGTTGGTTCCATGGGTGAAAGAAAAGAGGAAAAAATGAGCGGTGGTGAGCAGTGAGCCTGGATTTTGGGAGTTTCGTAAGAAGAGGGTTACGGGCAGACCGTGTGTGCCCCACAGAAACCTGGGGGGCAGAGTAAAGAGAGTGGCAGAGGGTGCAAGACCAATAAAGAAGCGATAGAATAAAGAGGCCACCAACCTGTCTGCGATGTGAGAGTAACAGGCTCAGACAGTAGACTCAGTTTCATCGAGGAAAATCCCAATAATTTTGAGGGACTTGCTTTCCACAACATCAAGAAGGGCAAGCTGTGAGGCAGGAGCGCCAGCCCAAAGGGGAGAACAGTACTCCATCAAGCTGCAAATTAAGTCCTTGTAGGTTGTCAAAGGTTCAGATTGGCCAAGGTAGGACCTTGCACGACGAAGGATGCCCAGTCGGTAGCTGGTTTTGGAGGCCATATTTGCAAATATGGTCTGCCCAATAAAGATCATGGCTGATGATGAGGTGCAAAGGTGTGAGTGACTTAATAGGTCATGGGCCAAAATCTGTAGGAAGCTCCAAATTTTGTTTTGTGACAAATTTTTGTAGGCAACATGAATATTATGTTTATTACATCATTCGAATACACTGAATTCAAAAATGCAAATTTCCCACTGATTAGATCTCACATTAATTAGTTATGATATCATCAAATTTGCAAACGACAGCTACAATCAGTAACCACATTTGGAGTCGTTGGTGGTAACTTTGTGGACCCATCCATGCTGCACAACATAAAATAAGGTGTGCTTGTGAATTACAACTGTCTGTCTAATTAACATCTTGCAAATTCAAGGTTCTTGAGAAAGTGACGAAACAAAAACTTTAACTTATACATACTGTCAGCATCAAGACTGATGACGTGAGCCCACATAGAAGGTCAAACTGCCATTCACAATCGATCCTCGTCACTTGATTCATCTCTAGAATCATCAGTATCAATGTTCAACTGCTGATGACTATTGGAACAGTCGTTGCACCCACATAGGTCTGTGCAGGGGAGACCTGCTTTAACGCACAAACAGTTCACACACTGGCACTTAGTCTTCGAGCTGCATTCTGCAGGACACTCGGTGAGGGGGCAGAGTTTGGGTTATCCAATGTTTAATCAGGATTACATTGTGCAGTTTCTATCCATAGTCAACCGGGCTCGGGGCACCAATACAGGTGTCCAGACATCTACGATAAACTGCACACTGGTAAGCTGCTCTCAAGTTATGTTGGGTCAAGGAATCTTTGTTGTGGGGGGAGGGGGGGGGAGTACCTTATCGACTCCACATTTCAATGTGAATACATTGTACCTGGTGACATTGGTGTGAGTGCATTCCACCTGGTTACACAGAGCCCAGACAAACTGTTCAAAGCCAGAACAAATATAATCGAACAGACACTACTCATTACCAAGGTGTCTGAAAATCTGGCCAGCTAAAGGTGACTTAAAAATAAATCGAAAGGCCTTCACTTTTCCCTTCCCCTTGAACACACCGACAATGTCACATCTCATGAAGATGTGTAACCTTCGGATGGCTTCACTTGTTTGATGGCCTTATCAGTTCAAAATCGCACTTATGTTGACGATTCTCGAGGTCGATCCTGTCCCCATCATGAGGTACAGTATAGTGTACTCAGGATTTCATGCCAAGGCCAAGACATCCGTGTCCATGCTTCTGATCATGATGTCAGAGTACTGTGATGAGGCATGCTTTGCATGCAGCAACAGTCTGGTGTCAGCCTACTCGTGGTCACAACGTAATTGGCACTTCCATCACGACTGCACCATTTTCATCAAGCTGGAGCGAGTGTCATGTTTCTCAATGACAGATCATGATGCAACAATTCCATTCCAGAGCTGTGCTTCAACTCCACCATATTGTTACAGGCCGGGCGTCGGCCGCAAACCGACCGTCTGAACGGAGCCACAAGTCGAGTCGGCCGCGACCGATCGCCCGGAATATAGACCAGCCCGGATAACTCCGAGCGACGGGTCCTTGTACAAGAACCGAAATACGCCATCGGCAGATCACGTGGGGTAGGGTCGATTGCCAATCTTCAATGTACCTAAATACCCACGTGATCCAACTACGGGGTATTCCACCCTCGACGGATCTCGTACGGAACAAACCGCGAGGCGAGCTTGTCCGTGCGCGATTCCGAGCGGCGTAATCCCGAGAACCGTCGGTCCAAATGTCCCCCTATTACGCAAACCAACGGCTTTCTAACTCCAACACACGAAATGTTCAGTCAATGAGGGAATGGACGAAGCGAGCAGGTTTACATTTACACAAGGACATTTATTATAATGAAACACGTATGCAATTAACAAGCAACAAAAGAACTACAACCGTCTATAAGCAATTATTAATGTACAGTCACTTACACAGTTTTACTTAGGGACTCGCGCCACAAACATTCATTCGAAAAAAGAAGAAACAGGAAAAAGACCCCATCAAAGGCAATGGGGTCAGACTGGACTCTTGGGTCTTTATGGCGTGGGACTTGGCAGACCGAACGAGTCCACGAGACCGTTGCAGGTTACCTGCACCCTCGTGGTGTCTGGCTTGGGCGACCCGCGATGCTCCTTCCCACAGCAGCCAGCGTAGCCGCGGTCGAGCTCGGGCCCTCCGTGTGGCAGGCGAGCTCTCTCCGGCTCTCTCACACGAACGCGCTTGGGCCACCGCGATGCTCCTTCCCACGGCAGCTAGCGTAGCCGCGGTCGAGCTCGGCCTCCGTGTGGCAGGCGAGCTCTCTCCGGCACTCTCCACACGAACGCGCGGTTTGCGCGACACAGCAGGCAAGGCTGCGCCTCCAGCTCGCGTCTCCTTCTCGACGCCCGGACTTCCACGCAGCTCCTTGGCTTCTGGGTTCCTCCGATCCCCAACTGCGAAGCAAAAAGCTTACTCCTCCCACGGGACTCAGCACACGAACTCTGCCACGGGACTCCCACGAGCTCTTTTGGGATTCTTCTCACGGGACTTCCACGAACTCTTTCCACCAACTCTTTTTGGATTCTCTCTGAACAAAGAAAAGATGTCCTCTTTATCCTTTGCACCCCTCCCCCGCACCCGGCGTGACTCATGCCCTCGTGATCCACCCCGCTCAACCACGGGTGGGAGGGAGTTGTTGACGTCACCGCAGGGTTCTTCTTCCTCGTCGCAGAAGAGGGGGAGGGACGTCTCCATTGTTTCTTTCCTAACTATTAAATCGATCCGCAGCGCATCTAATCGATTTCAAAACATTTAACAATGTGAGGTGAGCTATCTAGGGAACATGCACTTATTGACATAGCTGACTAAGGGAACCTGCATGTTGTGTGCGATTGAATTCCAAATTCGTAACAATATGAATAAGAATTTGATGATGTTCTCCTTATTCTTGCCTGTAGTATAGGCTCTGAGGGGGTTTTCGTGTACATCTCTCTTGTACAGCAAAACTTGGTATTTTCCTGTTCTATATATCGAGATCCTCAGAAAAAGTTTGGGTAACACTTCCAGATCAAGTGCATTTTCCCTGTTCAGCCAATATGTGATTATGCCTTGACACCAATGGACCAAAATGGAAAAAGTCAGGTTTCATGGAATAACTCACAAGTAGACAGCGTTAGATTCAAATGTTACATTTATTTATCATGTTTGAACATAGCTAACATAAGTTTTGCATGGTTCAATACAATAAACCTGGTTGTTATGCAAAAATGCCTTATTTAGCATATTTTTTCTCCAAAAATCACTTTCAGTTTGAAAGTTGCTCAAACTTCGATCACCTCTCATACACCACTTTTGTAAAGAGAGTAACCATAATTGGCCAAAAGTTTCCTTATTAAGTCTATTGATCCTCCATGATTCATATTCATGCTTTCGGGCAGTATATAGTGACAGTAGGGTCAAATGTAAACAGAAGTCACCCCAACCCCCAAAAAGCCGCTTTAACCAAATTTGGTCAAAGGGTTCTAACTAAAAAATAAGTGTGATAGGAAGTTGATTTTGGTGTCTATGCATAGGTTTTTGATACCAAATAATTCATTGGCACCATTGTTAGCCTCATTGGAGTGGACCTAATTTGCCTAATTTCAAAATGGCTGCCAAACAGTTCTGGCGAAGACTGTATCGGAACATGCTAAATTTCACTAAAAGTTCAGCTTTATCCTTGTATCTGAATCTCAGTAAGGAGCACGATGAATATTGCCTTTCTAAATTAATCTAGGGCTAAGTGCATGCGAGTGGTTACCACTGTTTCAAAAATGTCAAAATGAAGTTTGTTCCATTGCCTTCTCACTACATTTTCCTGAAAGTGTAAGTCTAACTGAGTTCAGAACAAAAAACCATACAGCTTATTACATATATATATATATATATAATTATATTATATATATATAATATATAGACCGAAATAGATACTTTGAAGAAGGTGTACTATTCTGATGGTTTTGTGAGTTTTCAATGAATTATCTAATGTTTCTTTTTTTTCTTTTTTGGCAAAATAAATGAAGTCATAGTATGTAACTTATTCTAGCAACTAATCAATTAATAAAATACCAATTTCTGGGATTATTAAGAAATAATACATACCTATTTTTTTAATTACTGCTCTATTCAGTGACTGTCAGATGCTGAAAGCACTAAAAGAGAGAAGATTTATCGAACAAATTCTTGGACGTAAATTTTCATTCAATCAATTCTGGAGTAACAAAAGCTCTCTAAATTCTCTAAAATGTTTTAGCTGCCTTCTAAATTAATAAAATATTTTTTAATACCTGGAAAATATTTTAAAATTTTTTTAAGAAAATTAATTTTTAATCAAATTCAAAAAGTGTGACATGCAGTCAGACAAAAATGCAAAATTACTCTAAACCAAAGCTATGCATGTTTTCATATTTTTTTTATACTATTATATCTATATCACTGTGCCCATTTGTAAATAAATTTTAGTGAAAATAATCTCATGCACAGAAGAATAAAAGCATTTTTTTTAAAAACGTGACGTGCAGTCGGACATTTGGGTTGGAAAGTTCGGTCAAGCCGCTGTAATTAAGTATCCATCGGATCATCTCATTTTTTTTACATTGATTATTGGTAATAAGTTGAATAATTTAAGACACGTAAATATGAGTTATTGATAAACTAGTCATTTTGTTAGGGGATTTCATAGTCCAGGCTCTAAAAGGCAATAAAACAAGAAAAATAAAAATATGCCAGAATGTGCATATATCATGCGATCCACCACTGACCGACAAATATGCTGATTTTCTCAGACGGTGGGTGACAACCTTTTGATTAGATGAGAAATTTCATATAGAACGTTTTATATGTTGTATTTTTGCATGGTCTAATATATGTCATATTTTAAGGTAAACAAGAAAAAAGGCCAATACTGGGCATGTATATTCAATAAAAAAAATCCTGTAGATTCAGTAATATACATCATAGACCATGAACCTATATATTTTAAGGTCCTATGGAACACTGTCTGTGCAATGAACCAAATTTCATGACAGTAGTAGTCTTTGTGACTTTCAAAATGCCACTCAAGTCAGGTATGCCTAAAATAGGGGTGGTAACCACTTACATGCGCTTAGCCCTAGTCAAATATGGCATACGCACAGATTAAGCTGTGACGAATAATACGTGACCTGTGCAGAAAGCCAACAGACTCAGTCATGGCCGAGGAAAGGCTTGCTGCAATTACCAACTTTCATCACCGAGTTCGATATTCTTTATCAAGCCATGGGAGTTTTGGCAAGTGCTGGGGGATGCCTTCTTGCATTGATAGAAATTGACACATGTGGCATTAGCAGTCCTACAAGGGCAAGTTGAGGCACACTTAGTGTATGAACAGACAACCGTCCAATGGGATTCAAGGGTTTTCCATGATGTCCCAGGCATCAACTGTTCTTTGTCGTGCTCATCGCCACAATCCTCTGGCTTCAGTGACATCGCATTTTCTGGATCATGATGAATCTCCAAAGCATGCATGATGGTGTACGCATTGTAAAAACTATGCTTGATATGTGGCAGGAGTCCCTGGCTGGTTGGAGGTAGGTTGTGATGAGAACTCCCTTTCGTGTGGTGGAAGACCTCGGCCCACAAATCAGAAAAGTTCTTGGAATCACGACTTGATTTTAGCACTTCGACCAAGTAACATTCTGCATTCCTGATAATGGATGGGGAAAGGATTGGCATTGTCCCAAATTGCTGCAGCATTTTCTCTGGTTCAGCTTTCAAAGCGGCCTTCTTAGTCCCAACTTTGCTGGTGATATCACATCCTGTAAGGCTGTGTGCAGCAGGTAGGACTGCACAGAGGTGACATCCGATACACTCGAACAAGGTATGAAGGGGCACATACCATGTGCTATCTCCAACTCCAGCTCGTACCCACAGCTCCTCTCGGTTATACTGCAGAAAGACTGGTATGTGGTGAAGTAGGGCAACAATTACGTCAGTATCATTGGAGGTGACAACACACACTTTGTATCCTTCCTTGATTGAGTCCAGAACATGAAGGAGTATGTGAAGATCAGCTTCTTCAGATGTGGATTGAAGGTGTGCGAGTGCTTTCTGGCCGCCTTTGTGAATTTTAATACATTGCCAATCCTCTTCCTCTCTGGTCACCTGTCCGAGTACAGTAGGATACTGATCAGTGTGAGGAATATTTGAACGAAGATGGTTGCAGATCAGTTTTTCAAGGAGAAGTTTGTTATTGTTTGAAGGCCAGAAAGTTTTCATATCTTTTGCAGTGGTGTTGATGAATCAACTGCACTGTATTCAATGGATACAGTCTCAGTACACTTCTTCCTTTCGCTGTCCTTCACAGAGGAGTCATCAGAATACATATCAAACACATAATCGCATCGCCCAAACTGACGATATATGTCCGTATACGACATGAAATCAGACAGAAGGTCATTGAACATGGGTCTGGTAACATTAATCTTTCGAATGGTAGCCATGATGTCCACTACAAATGAAGCATTGCTTTGATGACGATAGCTGTAGTCTTTCGATTTGAGGTGGGTCTCTAACTCTTTGATCAACAGGCTCTTTCCTGGTTTCGTCATCATCCCTTCATCATCAAACAACACGGGGGAGGGTACAGCATCATATTTTAATAGGTCCTCAGTTGTGAGTCCACGCTCCCGACCAATTTCAATGTTTCTCTGAAATATTCCTCTCCTTCACTGTCTTCTTGATTGTCTTCTCTGGCTTTTTTCGGATGGTTTTCAAGTTTGCATGGTGAATGGTGTCACTGATTCGTGGAGTTTTCTCGAGAAACCTCTCTTTCCTGAATGTCAGGTACTTCTCTTTTCCTTTTGTGAAGGCATTAAGCAT
>CM068960.1:3757259-3768364 GCA_035128595.1 Eptatretus atami
TGGGTGCGTCCGCCCAGACGTCAATCAAATAGTACTGTCACATAACGGTCAATAGTGCGTTGACGATTACGTTACACATAGGGGTTAAAGCACGTTACAATAGGTTAGAAATAGATTTCGGGTATGCCTAACATCTACCTCGACGGTTTTGACTTTGAGTAACTTTCAGTAACGTGTGTCGACGCAAGTGTGTAACGATCGCATAACGTGCCTACAACTTTATTGATGGCCAGCGTATCGGAACGTCTTTCCCGACTTTTCGGTCGCACGCGGGCCGCGCGCGAAAGGGGGGTTTTTCTTATTTTCCAATTTTTTTTTCAAAAACAAACCCCCCCCCCGGGGGGGTTGCGCGCCCCCTTTGCGGGCGCGCGGGGCGGGGGCACCCCCCTCCCACACCCCCCCCCTCACTATTAGCCTAAACCCGTCGAAAATTTTGAGGCATGCTTAAAATTGTGACGAACCTTGGCGTTACTTACGAGCTATGCCAAGCGTGCTTCACGCGTGCTCGTAATGTTAGTACAAAACTACCCATAACGTATGTCGACGCACTGTGCCCGTCATTCTGGCAAATTTTTTCGTACGTCAGATCGCGCAATTCTGGCCTAATACGGTCAAGGTGTACAGGTGGCATTGAGCCGGTTGATGTGCGACACTTCATGTCTCAGTGCGGTTAATGATTTTAAATTCGTTCTTCGGCCGGCAGCCTCATTTAATTAGCGCTACGCCACGGTTGATGTCGCGATACGCTGCGCCGCACGCTACGCATACGTTAGACTATCGTATGGCAGGCATAAGTTGTGGAACGCCGACAACACGCTTAAGCATCTCGCGTTCTGGTTATAAGTTATACTATAAGTTATCGAAAACGTTCTGTGCTACGGTTACAATACGATATGCATTACGGCTCCAACTCGTTAATGAATACTGCCCCAAATACGAAAAAAAAACAAAAGTTCAGCGTACTGCCAGCGGTTTTACATACATTTTGACCTTACTTGCCATACGGGCGCTAAACGTCAAGGCTGTGTGACAGGCCCCTAAGATACGGGATGAAACTTTGCACCACGGCACCCAGAAAACAGGCATCATTGTGCACACACCCGCAGAGAGTTCTGTACCAGATCCAAATCTACCCATACGTCCACGTCGCGTGTGTGCAGTATACGTACCTTACCATATAGTAACTGTGAACTGATATTTCCCGATCAGGACACGAACTGTTACTGTGCGATCAGTAAGTGGCTGAAGGCCTCAAGTACTCCAACGGGACGCCTGACTTGCAAGCAATTACCAATAGCCCTTCAATACAACGACTGTGACATATATAGTATATAATATATATACCGTTTATATATAGTATATATATAATATATGGCTGCAAAAGTAGGTATACAATAAGGAGTATACCAGCCATTCATTACTGCTTATACCTACTTTGGCAAGGCCCCATATACTAATATATATATATATATATATATATATATAATTATACTATATATGTATTTATTTGAAAAATTTATAGTTGTTGTCGATGGGATTGTGGTATTGACTGGAAGGATATGGAGTGGGAGGAAGTGTGGAAGAATAAGAGTGAGGAAGCGTTGTTTGTGGGGTTTTGCTGAAGGACACAAAACGATTACTTTTTTCAGGGACTTTTCTATTGAAACTTCCGTTCCATTCAAACATCGCTGAGTTTATGTAAATTTATAAAATAAAACAAACACATGGTGAAAACTGAACAAAGTAACATATTGATTTCAATGAAATAGTCATGATTCATATTTGAAGTCTTCATTTAAAAAACACAGCTCTCCTTTTGTCAGACCGTTTTGTATGTACTGTGTGCGTGTCGAGTTGTCCAGGGTGTGTTCAGTTTACCAAGCAGCTAGCTTAACACTCTGCCAAGCCAGCCATTCTCGATCAATTGTTTTGAATTGAGTGCTTGCTTGAGTGCTTCAGGCACTGAGCGTAGAGCTCTACAATAAACTTGGAACTGGAACACACCCCATATTTCGATTGACATGGCATATTGGTAAATATCGAGGACTCGAGACCACTGACTTATTTCGGCGCATATCGATAATTGACTCTCATGGCGGAGATTTCGACATTTCAGTAGCAGGTTAGAGGTGAATGAAAAGAGGTGTTGGTAGGAATCAAAATCTGGGTTTTATTATATTTAATTACTTTTCCCAAACGTGGTAAAAACGCTTTATAATTCCTGTCAGTGACACAAAATAAACACGAGAAAACTAGATAGTCATTTATTGGACCAATAATGAAAAGGGAGAATCCAATGAATAGCAACTTCAACTCCGTTGATTTGTGATGAACAATATTTGAACATTAAATATGAATGAGCCATGTAAGAACACTCTTGCTTTTATGGAGCCCGGGAAGCAGGGGAGGGGAGACAGAGAGTTGGGCTTAGAGAGCAATGGTTGGACAGAGGAGGTGCGAGGTCAAGACTTGGGGGTGGAGGAAGGGGTCGAGGAATTCTGGGGGGATGGAGTTGATGAGTTATGGTAGGTCAGGTTAATGGTGTGGCTGGAAAGGTTTCAGGAAATTTGTTGCTGGTGGGCAATGTGGAGGGGGTTGAAGGCTTGGAGTGGGGAGGGGATCAAAGCCTTTGGGTTGGAGGGAGTTGAACTTAAGGTTTTGGAGTGGGGTTTTTGATGGCTTGGTTTGGTGACTGGCGTTTGGGACTTGGGTTTGTGAGGGAGATGGTGGTTTGAGACTTAAAGTCACATCTTACCACATACACTGATGTTCTGTGGCCCGGACCCAAAACTAGTAGTTATTATATTCTCTGCCAATCTTCTGTTTATCTGTCTAATCTGTCCAATCCAGGTGGAGCTCGCTGGCATTGACTCCACCCACAATTCTACCCTCCAAAAAACAAAAAAAACATCAAAATAAGCACCATTTTGTTTCACTCCATGTAGACCTTTGAATTCATGCACATTTGAGACTGAACAACACATCTTCGCTCTTATACTAATAAATGCTGTGTGGCATGTGTGTGTGTGCAATGTGTGTGTGTGTGTGTGTGTGCTTCTCTTCCCATGTCTCAAAAGCATGAAACTGCAGCCTTAAACTTTCGCATGCCTTACTAAGAGAACTCCAAGGGAAGTGGCAAGAGTGAAAAAATGGAGTTCCTCGGCGTTAATTAAAACAACCAATTTTTGAGATAATTAACAGCCTTATTTAATTATATCCTTTCTCAGGCATATCCTGGCCATTTCCTTCTATATGGGGTATTAAGGTGATTCTTGGTGTTACCTCGCTGGGGTCAGAAGCTTGCCAGTTTGGCGCCTCAACAATGTCTTGACTTGGAACAGGCTGCAATGATTTCTTAACGATAAAATTTTTTTTCCCACTCTCTTTAGAACCTCACTCATATTATCGGAATGCCTTCGACATAGGTACATACATCACGTACACATATCACATCTCACATTGACCGAACTTGTGTTTGGCCTGCGGTGGAGTGTGGTCCCTCCCAGCTGGAAAATGTTTGTGCAATTTCATTTTTTACACAACATCGCTTTGTTTACCTCTTTGTGTGATGTGCTTTCATTATCTACCCACCTTTGTACAGATGCATCTGAACAAAAAAAATAGACCACCCTGGACCTGGAGCTTATCTTGGCCTGGCCTAATGTTGTAACCCAAATTTGTGCATTCTGAGTTGGGGGTCTAGAGAGGAGTTTTGAAGAATTTACACGATTTTCCAAACATTTACCAAGTCTGCCATTTTTGACCACAATGTCAAGTTCATGTGTCATCAGCATTCCTCCACAAATTTAACCTTCACGACCATGTCAGAATGTGTAACCCAAATTTTGGTAGCTTTCTGACTGGTGGGTCTGGAGAAGAAGATTTTTTGAAGAAAATTACTTAAGTCGGCCATGTTTAACCTACTTAAAGCATATACTGAACAAGCTTTGCCAATTTCTGTTACAAGTCAGGAGAGGAACGTTGCTTGCCAAAATTCAGCCGATCGGCTCAGTAGTTTGCGCTGGAGAAGGCAAAATAGGAGACGGCCGGTGGACGGGATGGTGCGCGGATGGACAATACCTTTAACAGGAATTTAAATTCCAGATGAGCTAAAAATCAGAGCAGCAGAAACTCCCATCAAGAAGCAAGATAAGAGGCACACACAGCAGCAATGACTGCTCCAGAGCACTGAAACTTCTCAACAGCAAAAAGCAAGGACTAGAGCAAACACAACAACAATGCTGCATTCGTCCTCCTGCACCTGTGATCTTGTCCCCATTAATTTGTTCTGCTTCAGTCTGTTGTTCCAACTATCTGCGTTCAGAAGGACACAGTCAAGCCAATTGAAAACATTTGCCACCCTGTGTGAAAGCGGGAGGTCATTGTGTAAAATGCAAAACACAAACAGAAATGGCGCTCTGTGTTGAGGCACGGCAGTGATTGGTCATGTTTTAACCTTCGACCCATTCAAGGATCCCTGGAGGGGTTAAACATGGCACAGGTAAAGCTTTGGTCTCATTTGCTGTCTCCCACCTGTCTCTCTCTTTCTCGTCCCCTCCCACCCTGCTCCCTCTCCCCCCCCCCAAATTCTCTTTCTCACCCCCCTCCCCACTCTCTCTGTTTTCTGCCTTCCCCTCTCTCCCTTGGGTCCCTCTCTCACCCCTCTCATCCCCCCCTCTTCTCCCCCATCTCTCTGCCCCCTCTCTTTCGTATTCTCAATCAGAAAAGGAATGGTGGTACTTGCTAGTCACGAACTGAAGGTACATTTTTTGATTTCAACGTATGCAGAGGAAATGAGGTAATGCATATTTTTGTTCTAGGAGCGGATTGAGGCAGCAGTCTACTATACACCCAGAGATGTCAAACAAGTCAACTTTTAGACAAGTCTCAAGTCAAATAGTATTACCTCAATTTCGGTCAAGTCCGACTTTTACTTATAAAACCTAGGTTGGAGTACAGAGCTATCAAGCAATTAAGACACGGGCTTCATTTATTGCAATCTATGTTCTGAAAAGCCGTTTTTCGCAAGTTTTTATTGTCAACTTCATACAGGTGGGACATTTTTGTTTTCGTTCCCAGCAAAAATAAGTTTATGTTGAAATTACTTCTCATATCTTGTTTACCACTTGAATATATGTACATGAGATTAGTCAATAACATTAGCTTACTGTATGTTAAATGTTTACACGCACAAACCAAAGCATTTAAATGTGGAAGGAAAAGGAGATTAAACATTTCACTTGTATATTATTATGTACGTTAAATTGAACGTATAAACAGAAGCTTAAGGTGGCAAATCAGGGAAGGGCTGGGACACTTTGGGAATTTAGAAGGGGGCTTGAAAATTGTTGGAGCTGCAATGAGGGCAGCCACACTGCCATTAAATGAAAATGTATAACTTAACAACTTCAGTTGGTTGTCGTGAATAATTTTAAAATTATGACAAAGCCGTGATATAATTTACAATGTTGACCGAAATGTTAAATAAATCAGTCAAACTGACATTTAAATCATCACAAGAATCATTTCTTCGGTTTAGGACGTGCACGGCGCCAAGTTTTCCCGGATTCGACAATGAATGTAGATGATATGGTTTGAATAAATTGTCCTTCCTACACTCTGGTAAGACTGATGTTGCTCAACCCCCGATTGAACATGGTGGTGCTCTGTTGCTGTCTGGAAAGTGGACACCCCTTTAACCTTAGTGGAGGAGGTAGCGACTGGTGGCTGTGAGCACTGAAGCGCTTGACACGTACGGTATAACATGCCTTACAAGCATAACTGCAGGTCATTGACCGAACCTGGCATGCCGACAACCTAAACTCACCTTTACCATTCTTTAAACCCTGTTTTCATGTGCATGCTTTATTCAACAATTATTCTGTTTAAACATTGTGAAGAAGTCATCTCATAAACTCATGTCGCATGTTAAGTTGCAAGTCGCACAGTCCCAACTCTGAGTCAAGTCAATTTCATTGAAACGTCTGAGTCAAGTCCGCAAATTTTGCAACTCGAGTTCAACTTGTTCAGAGTCGCCGAATCCAGTTCCAGCTCCTGCTCTACACCACCCAAAGAAAGCTTTCATATAATCAAGAGGACTGTTGACTTCATGTAACATTTAAACGCATCTTTTCATGAAAGACGTTTTCAAATACAGAGGAAAGAAATAGTTTCGATTAATACTTGAAGTCTGAGTAAAAATAAAACTTTTGGTTCTTACCTGAGTTTTGTGGCTGAATATGTGCAATGCCAGGATTTATAAATAACTTCACATATTATTTGTGAAAAGGGTTAAAATTAAACATACTGGCAAGTTAGAGGTGCCTGAAAGTGGTTGGTAGGAACAAAGTGGGACTTAATTCATTTATTTTACTTTAACAAACTTGGTCGAACGCTTATAATTGGAGAATGGTCAGTGACACAAAATTGTCAGAGATAGTCGTTTATTGACGAGGTAATAAATGATTAGGAGGTTTCCAAGTAATACAACTTCAAACTCGGTGATTGTGGCTGACGCAATATTTAATACTAATATGCAGTGACGCAATTGAGTGATGTAAGAATGTCTATTCACTTTGATGAGTGTGAAAGAAAGGTGGCGAGGACAGAGTGTCAGGTTTCAAGAGGAGGGGGATGGGAGGGGGGGGTCCGAGGTGGTAGAGCAAAGATACAACAGATTAGAAGGAGACGTTGAGACTTTGGTGGCCTTGGGGGGGGGGGTTTGGGACTTTTGGGGTGGGAGTGGGGTTGAGGACTTTTCGGAGGTGTTGAGGGAGTCGTGGTGATTGGGGGGTGCATTGAGGAGTTGTCGGTGGGATAGGGTTGAAGCCTTTTGGGGGTTGGGAGGGGAGGTTGAGGACTCCCGTTTGAGAAGGGGGCTTGATGACTTGGAGTTTGGCGAGAGGGGTTTTGAGGGGTGGGGTGGTAGTTAGGGACTTTGAAGTTAACAATTTTACATTGTGGGGAGTTCCACGTACCTGATGGCGGACCGAGATAGTTCTCAAACCAATAGAAAAAAACTATTAAAAAGCACACGGAAGAGCAACAAACAAACAACACCACAGCCTACAATACATGTACCAAAAAAATTAGAAATCGAATTCCACCTGTTTCACTCATTTTACATTCCTCATGAGATCACCGATAGACATGCCAATATGTTTGTGAAGTACAGCAAGCTGCCTTTATTAAAACCCCGTCAGCCAAGCAACGGGCACAGACGCCTAGTTTAATTTTAAAAGTCAAAACCATTGTGACTATTCCAAAGACTTCATAAAATGGTGCCAGAAGAAGGGGGACCCGATGATTTTTTTTGAACAGAATATGTGATTTGTGATGAGAATTCAGTCCATCATTTCATGCCAGAGTTCAAAGTAAGACCAGCATGAATTGAGATATCTTTTGTTCCCCACACAATAAATCAAGGTTCAATTAAGAGCCATTAAAGTACTTTTTGGCAATTAGTGTTTTTGGATCTTAATACTTTTATTTTAATATGCAATTTGTGAAGATGGGAAAAAAACCTCAATGCACAGGACGACATTAGACTGTATATGCCATGAAGTGAGTAAGCCATTACTCAAACGGTGGCCAAGCATGCGCTTTCTCAGGGCATGGATTAAAACTGAACAATACTGCTCGCAACAAACATAAATTGTGATAACACTACTACTCGAGCAGAGGTGGGTTTGAGAGTTTCTCAAAATCATCTCCCTATACAGTTCAGATTTGTCACTTTGTGATTTCATCTCTTTGACCATTCAAATAAACATCTGGTGACATGAAGTTTATAAATGATGACAAACCGTTAAAGGCATATCGTGGCTTGAATGGTGTCTCTATCCCAAAAGTTCCATGCAGATGGCATCAGGTGCTAACCATATCAATGCTATAAGTTAGTGTGCATTAGCAGATCAATACCTTGCGATAAAGCTGAAGTTCATCATACATCCCGTTTACTTTTATGAATTTTTGAGAATAAAACCTTGAAACTCTCTTCGTATTTCACGTAAAAAGCCTTCCTTTTGCCAAGCTGACAGTGTTCCTCCAATTAAACGAAGATTTTTGAACTCCAGGATTTCTGCCAGTCCCTCCACACTAAAATATTGCTCTATCTTTACAGATGAACAAGTGTGGAGACGAGCGATGGTTCACGAGCAATGTACACGGTTCGCCTTTTTATTTTTTGACCTTTCGAGGGGACGCCAGCGGGGGGCAAACTGGCGGGGAAATCTGGGAAAAACGTAAATGATGAAAGGTTGTAGTACTCGAAAGACTACTTGCATAGCAACTTTCATTCGAAACAGTTGAAAACCCTAGCAGCTCGATGCAATTTATTGGATTTTTTGACATTTTCTAAGTTCGTGACCTTGTCAACCTTGACCTTGGGATGAAACTGAAAAATCGAGCTCCGTGGGGCTATGCATGGTGCCATTGCGGCTAACCAAACCGGAAACTCCTGCCAGATTCGGAACAAAACCCCCTCGGAGAAGATGTAACTTGAAACTGGCTACCCCATAAAAACACATTGTTTTTGGGCGTGGCTCCGCCCGATAAAGGCCCTGTCACACCTTGACGATTTAGCGCAACGTTATGCCTGACGCTATGCAAAATTGGGCTAAAACGAACGGGCACACGTCGATACGTTATCGGTAAGTTTGTATACGTTTAAGAACACGCTGGCATACGTCGTGGAGTATGCTGGATCATGTGTAGAACGCTGGCATTACGCGTAGTACGCTGGCAAACGTCGTAGATTCGCCGAGCTGTTAGACAAATTTCCCTATGCTTGAATTTTCCCGAAGTATGCCAGCGTATGCTCACACGTTTCCGCATAATGGCTGCATAACCGTTGTAGGCACGTTACGCGATCGTTGACACATGTCGACACCACGTTACTTGTACAGTTCACTCAATAATGTTTCTAAACACCAGTTCCTTCTGAGGTTCCGATGTCTAGCGGTACACCGCCGCCCAAGCATTATTTCTAAGCCTACGCCACGTGATTGTCGGCGATACGCTGCCGCACGCTATGCATACGTTAGACTATCGTTGGGCATATGTTGTGAACAGCGACAACACGCTAAGCATTCGTTGGTATAAGTTATCTATAAGTTATCGAAACGTTCTGTGACTAATACGATATGCAACGTGCAATCGTTATGAATACCCAACTGAAAAAAAAAAACATCAATAGTTCAGCGACGCAGCGTTTTACATACATTTTGATACGTTGCTATACGCTGGCTAAAACGTCAAGGTGTGACGGGCCCTAGCTAGGATTTCACCAATGAAGGAAAAGACAAAAACGAGCAGGGAACATTTCTAATAATTTATTAACAATGGGGCGAGGAAAGGTATGTGGTACAGGGAATAGGTTTATTGGGGTGTGTTGTGCAGAGATAGGGAAGAAGGGTGTGGTGCGACAATAATCAAGCAACTTATAAAAGCGGACGCAGAGCAGACCGAACCCGAAAATAATAATAACAATCTTCTGCAGGCTTATTTATAGACAGGTGCCAGGACACACACACACACACACACGCACACGTACAGACACAGAAAGCCCGATGAAGAGGAATCGAAGCAAGACAGGAGGGGAGTTGAGGCTACGGTCTCTCGGTACCTTGGTATAATTGATACGCGGTACCCGAACGCGCCACCAATATGTTTGGGGGGGATGCTCCATGGCGCGGTACCCTCCTGACAACTGGCGCGTCGTCTCTTGCTTCAGGCAGCTCGCGTCAAGACTGTGGGCATGAAGGAGGGGCTTGAGTTGGGAGGTTGGAGTCAGCGTCGTGTGGGCGGAGAAGAGGAGGAGGAGCCCAGCGATGACAGAAGGCGGAGTCAAAGTGATGATGACAGAAGGCGGAGTCGAGGTCCAGCATGAGCGGAAGGGGAGGCAGGGCAGAGAGAGAGGAGGAGAAGTCCAGCGATTACAACAGAAGGTGGAGTCGAAGACCAGCTTGAGCGGGAGGCGAGACAGGGCATACAGAGAGAGAAGGATCTGCTCGGATCTTTATAGGCCCCGCGGTGCGGGGCGTGGGGCCACCCCGAAACTCTGTGTCGTCACCCGAATCGGGCGCTTTGATTAGCCTCGACCCCCTGCGCGGCCCGGCTGCGATGGCCGGAAGCAGCAACATTCCACTTCCGGCAAGGTGACCCCACGCTGCAAAGATGTCTAGCTCCGACCTCACGACATGATACGAATCACCCACACCGAACTCCGCGCCATGAATCGCCTTGCACGAACCCCCGGGCCATGCCCTGTGGACCGGCTGAGAGTGGCGTCGGTCCCGCTCGGGCGCCCCGACCAGCGCTGGCCAACGCGCCCGGTCCATGTGCGCCACGTGGCCCGAGCTGCACAACATGCCTCTGCCCGATCACAGCTTTGCTGGCCGTAGAGGCGAGAAGGTAAGATGTTATGGCAAACCCGTGCACAGACAGTAAGATGTGTCCATTCATGCCCGGCTCTGTACGATAACAAAATGTCGCAAGCGGTGCACGGGTCTGCCTTTGAGAGCACGTTCCATACAACATCTTCTGTTCCGATCCACCATTACGCACGTGGCCAGCGCTCGCCCGATTCTGCTATCGTGTACATGGGGTGAAACCCGATCGATATAATTAGTCCAGAAATGGGTTGAAAGGAATGCGCCACTTGAGCCTTGCACACTCGCATCCCGCGCAACATGGCGTGGGGTTGCCTTTCTATTATCGGCCTCGGTACGTGTTCCGTGCAGCGTGGCCATCGTGTTGAGTGCGTTTCCCGTCCATTGGGCGGAAACTACCGCTGCGTGTGCATTTGGCAGGCTGTATTTTCTACGGAGGGGTGTGGGTGTAATGCCTGCTGGCCCTTTGCTGAGGACACATCTCACAGTGAAGGGCGCACATTGCTCAGATTTACCTCAGGAATAATCAGAAAAGAAGAGTAGAAATGAAGTTGTAAATTAAATGAAGAAGGAATGATGTAAGCAAACCTAGCTATGAGATCCTCACAACGCACGCCCCTGTTGTCCCGCTAGACAAAAGGGAAGGGACTATCTACACGATGGAATAAACTTCTTGGACCACGATCTGTTGGATGCATGCGGTTCCGAGAACCG
>CM068960.1:3769281-3781128 GCA_035128595.1 Eptatretus atami
GTCCGAGCGTCACCCACCGTCAGGAGCCACAACCGACAGACAGCTGTTAGGAGCTGTGAGAAGCTGAGGCGCTGTGAGAATCTGTAAGTCTACAAGGCCGTCACCAACTGTCAGAAACTCAACTGTCGCCAGCTCACCAACCGTCTGACTGGAACCGATGAAGCAACCGTCTGACTGGAACTGATGAAGCAACCGTCTGACTGGAACCGGCAAAGCGATCGTCTGACTGGAACCGGCAAAGCGATCGTCTGACTGGAACTGAATGATAGCAGTCTGACTGGAACTGAATGAAGCAGTCGTCTGACTGGAACTGAGTGAAACACTCTCAAAGCTGGAAGAACCACCACCAGCTATTGCCAACTGACTCTCAAAGCTGTCAGAACCGCAACCAGCTATCGCCAACTGACTATCACCAACTGACTGAAAACGGTCCTCTCGTCCTCTTTATTGGCGGCCCGTCTGGGCGGAGCCTCAAGTAGACTCCAGCCAAATCCACCCCGCCCATTTGCGCATTGTTACACGTGACAACCCGCCCGTCCCGCGATCCTTCCTGGCCTACGATGTCCTGTTTGTGGTGCTGGACGAACGGCAGGAAGCAGCCATTTGCCTGAATTACCGAGCGAAAACGTGAAGTGCTCAGAAAACGTCAACAACAATTATCACCTCAATGTTCAGCCCGATACGAAAAAGAGCCAGTTAACATCCATAGAGCTGCTGAACGTGGTGTCAAATGTCGATGGAAAAGGTGGGTGTCGAGCCTCCGTTTGGCTAACGGCTATCTCAACATGCATGAATGTGTCTGTCGTAAAGAGAAAAAGGAGCTTTCCATAAGAGAGCGAATCGATTATTTACCCTTCTCATTGCATCAAAGTTAGAATCTCACCAGACATGGGGATGGGTCTATCCTGAACATGCATTTAGGGAAATAACTGTCTGAGGACCGAGATGTTTGTATGCATTCGCCGGATCGGATTCTGAAATCCGTAACAATATATACATATATATGTATATATGTTTATATATATGTATATATACATATATAAATTTATACATATACAGTCATCCCTCGCTATATCACGGTTCACCTATCGCGCCCCCGGTTCATCGCGGGCTTTCCCTTGGAACCTAACTATTTTTTTCTGCGGATTCCCCCGGTATATCGCGGTAATAATATATAAAATATAAATTATTTAGCAATAAATATAACGCGTGGCGCTCGACCAGTCCACACAACACACGAGACAAAGTTTCGCTTGTGAACTTCGAATATTTCTACGTTTTTTCTCCAAGCCCTACGATGCCGCCAAACGCCCTGCACCTTCTAAGGCTTCTGGCAAGGAACCGAAGTGCCAGAGAAGGTCCTGACGCTCCAGGAGAAGGTAAGGTGCTAGATATGCTTCGGGAAGGAAGGTTTGCGCGGTTGACGAGCACTGCCAAACCGACCAGACCAGACAAGTCGATCTCTCCGGCACCTCAAACCCGATTCACTGCCAAGCCGACCAGACCAGACGAGTCGATCTCCGGCACCGAACCCGATCACTGCCAAGCCGACCAGACCAGACGGTCGATTTTTTGGGGAGGCATCCATTCATCGCAGATTTTCACTTATCGCGGGGGGGGGGGGGGGGGGTTGCAACGTAACCCCCAGCGATAAACGGGGATGACTGTATGTATGTAATATATATATATAATGTATATAATATAATATACATAATATATATATATATATAATATACCACGGGCGTAGTGGCGTGCGCCTGTAATCCGGCTACTCGGAGGCTGGTTGAGGATCGCTTGAGGACGGGAGCTCTGCGCTGGGCCGTGCTTGAGAGGGTGAGGGCAGCCCGGAATCATGGCGAAACCCAATCCTTATCCCTGTGTCGTAAAGAGGCGACCAGGGTTGCGTCAGGAAGGGCATCGGCGTAAACCTGTTGCCATATCAGTATGCGGATCATAACGGATGATCGCTGTGGCGCCCTAACGGGAGCAGCCGAAAGACAAACAACAACATAATATATACATATATGTATATATATTATAACTATATATATATATATATAATATAATATATATATATATTATATATATATAATATATACAGTCATGCGCCACTTAACGACGGGGTTACGTTCTGAGAAACGCGTCGTTAAGCGACATCGTCGTTGTGCGAACATCATTTTTTTTTCATTTTCGTTTTCGAACATCGTTTTCGAACATCGTAGTTACGCAAACCTAGACACCTAGCTATATGGTGTAGCCTATTGCTCCTCGGATTACAAACCTGTACAGCATGTTACTGTACTGAATACTGTCGGCAATTGTAACACACATCCAAGAGACAGAAGACACGTTAGATTTACCTTTGTGCAGTTCATGACAGCCATCGGTGTTGTTAGCAGCAGCTTCACAACCTCCTCTCGCATCGATTATAGAAAGGTGAATAAATAGCGTTTGGATTTTATAAATACGTAATCATTGCATCGATGTTATAATTTACAAATGAATAAACGAGCACCTGTCAATTGTGATATATTTTTCGGAACAGTGCGATTGTTTTAAAACACATAAAAAAGCTTCACTAAAAAATAAATTTTGTTTTAATGACGAACAACAACGATTTATTCGTGGAATTCTTCAATTCAAAGGTAATTTACTTGCTAGAAGGTAAACGTGGAAACATTGGTTCAGTTTGAAGCCGATTTCCTTGAATCCCGATTTAGCACGACCCTGCTTTTTTCGCGATGACATTTTATGGACCTAACGATCGCATTATAACAGGCACACTGTCGTTGTTTATTATCATTATTGAGGTATTATGTTCTGTAGAGTGTAACATAATTGTATGTGCTATTTTTATACGAGGCTACATCACTCGGCGATAGGAATTTTTCAGCTACATTTTTTTTCATTTATTTAATTTATTTATTATTTTTCAGAAGCTGGCAGACACCGTCGTAATGCGAATCCGGTCGTTGCCCCGGAACTCGTTAAGCGGCGCCATGACTGTAACAATATATATATATATATATATATATATATATATATATATATATATATGATATATGATATATATATGATACATAACATACAAGCCGGTAGCGCGCGATGGGTCGCCGAGCATGGAAACTATAAGATATAGAGCAAAAATGGATGTCATATAGCGGATAGGGAATCACCTTAAGATTATGCATATCAAATCTCATCCAGTTCCATCTACTGATAACTACTCGGTATCCATTTGAAAGAAAAGTACCGAAAATGCGGTTTGAAATCGGAAATCCCCAAAGTTGAGGGGGTGCTGTGGATGAACAAAGATCTAAATCGAAAATCCGGCTCGATCGTTTGTGCACAATGTATTCCAGACGATTAGTGTGAATTTTTCATGACCATCCGACCATAACCCTAGGAGGAGTAGCATTTGTGCGAAGGCACCTCCAGCTCTCGCATATTATCGATTTTTGCACTAATTGACCTTTGACCCCTGACCTAAGCGAAATCGGTCAATTTGTCCTGAGGCAAAGTTGTAGTACTCATTGAGTACCATGAACCTGCTAAGTTTCACTCGTATCGATGCACTCACCTGGTCGCTAGGGGGCCTTCAATTTTCGCGCATACCCTAATTGTAGGGGGTGCTGCGGGTAAAGTATTCCATATATCACAAAACCGGAATATATTTGATAGAGCATCACCTGTAGATCATTCGTGCCAAATTTCATAACCCTACGTGGGATAATGGCTTTCGGAATTGATTTCGCGTGAACGACCGATTTTGAAGGTTTTTCGGTTGTTGCTAGGGAACCAAAGAGTCCCTTGCAACAATCACAATTTCCAAAGCACTATGTCATAAGATGTACCTACCACCCGAGTTTGGTCAAAATCCGCCCACGTTACCAATTATGCTGATGACAAACGAACAAACATCCAAACAAACATCCAAACAGACAGAATTACTGACAATAAGGGTCACCTATTTTGGCGACCCAATAATCACTTCTTAACTCTCAGGAACCATAACAAACAGTTAAGGGGTGTGACTTTGATATAATCCCTTACTGAACAGCTTGTCAGCTCAACTTTTGGCGGAGGATGTGGAAGTCAGTCCATTGTTGATGATGGCTTGTGAGCTGAAAATGTGTGAGCATATTGATCCCTTTTCCAAAATGGGGATGTGGGTGGCGGGGAGATGGAGTGTGCCCGGCAGGGTTGGTTTATAGGTTGGCCTCTCCTACCAGATAGGCGGATAAAGCATATTGGCCTAACTGCTACTGTAGTTGACAATATAGATGCTGATAATGCCTTTAGCTGCAGCAATATCATGAGTTCAGTGTTTTTTTTGTTCTGCCTGTCTCTGTTGATTATTTTGGTATTTCTCATGTCCTTAGTCATCCTACTGATATTTGTTCTGCAGATGAGAGAATATTAAATCTCATGGACTCACCATCAGGCAGGCTGTCTCCAGACCATCTTTATCCCTCCAGTGGACTATCTTCACCTGCCGTGCCTCCCTTTGCCTGCGAGTTCTGCCCATTTACTTCCCCGTACATACAGAGTATACGACGCCATTATCGGGATCGTCACAATGGATGTCGTCTCGCAAAATGCAAGGATTGTCCATACTTCACAGGAAACAGGTACAGCTGGTGTGGAAATTAAAAAAAAAGGCAATATAGAGATGATGAGGCAGAGAAATAATGAAACAACTTTTGTGACATTGATCTTTCCAAAAATGTGACATAATCAATTAACTTGCTTTTGGCTTGTAGTCATCAGTTTCTGGCTGACCTGTTGCATGTACTGACTTTCCTTATCGCTATCATGTCTTCCGACACACAAAGCTGCAACAAAATCTCGCCATTTCTTCCTTTGCACCACCAAATCATCTGGTTCTTTCAAATCCATCCCAATGAAAGCTTTTGGTTCTGCCTGGACAGTCTTCTTCCAACTTTCTCTTTGTCTCCTTCTCTTGCTTTTCTGTCTGTTTCCAAAACAGCTGCTTTTATCAAATTGTCTTCATCTTTCCTCATTGCATGTCCAAGCCACCTCTATCCTCGCTCTTTCATTTATTCTTTTTTTTTCTTTTTTTTTGTATACCTTGTCGAGGCTCGTATGAGAGCTAACACACAATGGCATAGCAAGGGGGATGCGACAAGAGGGACGGTAGTGGAAGGACAAAACAGTGGGGAACAGAGACATTAGAAGATCTGTGGAAGGGAGAGGGATGGAGCGGGGACATGGGGAATACAAGATGACATTACAGGGACTTTCAGGAAGGAAAGCAGGAATTTGAAGAGGTGGGCTTGGGTGGATTAACGGGGGTAGAAACGATTGAGGATTTGGATGGGGATGATAAGAGGTGGTGGTGAACAGCTATTTTGAAGGCCTGGAGGGAAGAATGGGATTGAATAGAGTGAGGGAGTTTATTCCAAAGGCGGAAAAAGAGGAATGAAAGAGTGAAGGTGAGCAGTGATTCGTGATTTTGGTCGTTTTACCAGAAGGGGGTTGTTGGCGAGACCTTGAGTGCCCTGCCGAAATTGGTGGGGACAAATCGCAGAGAGAGCAGGGGGGGGGGCGAGACTGGAGAGGAGACGGTAGAAGACAGAAAGACCACCGACCTGCCTGGGTGAGAGATTGAGAGATCCAAACACTCAGCCTCATCGCGGCGGAGATGCCAATGATCCGAAATACCTTGGTTTCCACAGCGTGAAGCCGAGAAAGGTGGGAGGCAAGAGCACCACCAGAGAAGGAGAGCAGTACTCAATCAGGCTGCGGACGAAAGCTTTGTAAGTAGTCAGGACTCAGGTGGGCCGAGGAAGGACTTTGCACGACGGAGATTCCCAGTCGGCGACTGGCTTTGGAGGCCAGGTTTGAAGTGTGGCTTTCCCAGGAAAGATCATTGCAGATAGTGAGACAAAGCCGCTTGAAAGAAAGGACTTCTTCCAGAGGATTGTTGAGAAAGTAGATTGGGGGGGGGGGTGGGTTTATGGTCCTTTCGAGAGACATAATGAGACTGTGAGATTTGTCAGGATGGAAAGACATGTTCTACGTGTGGGATCAGTTTGTGATTTTACCGATCAGAGAGTCGAGAGGATCATTGATGAAAACCAGAAAAAGCAGGGCCGGAACGCTGCTTGAGGAACTCCAGCCTGGACAGGAATAGGGATGAGAGAACTCCATTTAGGGCTACACGTTGGCTGTGACAGGAGAGGAAGTCTGCGAGCCATGAGTGGAAATGGCCTTGGATACCATAGGAAGAGAGTTTAGTGAGCAGGGCAGGGTGCCAGACCGTGTCAAAAGCACGCGATATGTCTAGGGATATGGCTCTGATTTCATGTCTGGCATTGAGGACTTCCATCCATTGTTGGGAAGCAGAAGCAGCATATCCAGGTGGAGTGACCTGGTCTGAATCCAAATGATGATCAGAAATCAAGCCATTGAGAAGAGGAAGGATTTAATGTCTGAAGCAATGATGGATTCCATAACTTGCTGATGGGAGAAGGCTGATTGGTCTGTAGTTGCAAGGATCTGTTTTTGCACCTTTCTTACCTCCTTAGGCCTGCACCTTAGGCAGGTTTTTTTTTTTTTGGTTTTTTTAGGCACCTCGTTTTTTTTTAGGCATCTCCTTAGGCACCTTATTTTGCACCTGCAACTTCAGCAGTAATGTTTGCTGATTTCCAAGCAGATGGCGGATGACCTTCAGCAAATAAGAGGGTGAATAAAACAGAGAGAGGGTGAGCAAGAAGCAGAGGAGAGTTTTTAGGACACATGCGCTGATGCCGTCTGGACCGGTTGCAGAATACGTAATGCAGAGTGAAGCTGATGGATCAATGAAAGTTCCAGGAAGAGGGTAGAGAGACATGCGGTTTCAGTGGTGTACGTTTGGAAGGATACAAGGGAAGGTATTTTTTTTGATGGATTTTGAAGAATTAGATCAGACTGGAGAATGGAAGGTTGTCGAAGAAATCGTGAAGGAATGGTGAGAGTGGATTTGCTGAAATAGAAGAAAGATGGTGTGCGCAGAAAGAGGATGAAGAAAAAGAAAGAAGAAGAAGAAGAATCAGAATTGGTACTTGTGGTATACAGGAGAAAGGGTTTTTGTTTTGTTTTTATTATTTAAAAAAAAAAATTAAGACAAGAAACAGAGTGTGTAGTTGGGAGGGATAGACGGGGCGTTGGGAAAAGTGGGGAAAAGAGGAATTGATGGTAATAGGAGAGAATAAAATAAAACGATCGTACACCTAGGTGGGAAGGATGGGAATGGGTAGGCCTCAAGGAGCCCGATAAGAAAGTCGTGAAAATCACAAAATAGCACGATTTTTGAAACAAACCCAACTGGAATACACAGGAACATGTAGGTGAGAAAATGACAGTTAAAAGTGACAAATAACGACCGGAAACTTAACTTTGAGAAAGTCGCAGAGACCCCTGAGAGAAGTTGCCGTCGCTGCAAACCCAGAACCGGAAGTGAAATAGAATATTTGCATGAAGATGAATCCTCCAATTGCTGCACTCCATAGTTTTCCTTGTTTTTTTGAGTATTAACAGTAATTCCTTTGACTCAATCTTCCAGTCATTCCTTTCTTGTCCTGCCACCTTATTACTCTTTAACTTTTGAATATCAAGCTTAATTTCTTCTTCCGTTAAACATGATACACCGTATTTTGGGCATACAAGTCGATACTTCTTTCCTGAAAGTTCAGGCCTCAACTTGTACTCAAAATCACGTATCTATGGCTTAAGATATTTGATTGTAATAGAATTAAAAAAAATTGCAAAGTGTGATGCTTTGTGAAATAAATTGTATCATTGTTAATTTAAAACACATGACAGCGTGTTTCCACTTCATGTCGTGGATGCGTTCCGAGAAGTCTGACGTTAAGCAGACGAGATATTCTCATGGACGTCGTGTTATAATGGGGTTATACATTCCCAGGGCACATTTTCAGTCACCCTGACATAACTTTAACCTCACCAAACTGCATATTGGAGACAAATATTTAACAAATCAATAAAGAACACAAATGTAATAAACAAATGGACGATTATTAAATGAACAGTTACAGGTGTACTCACCAAAATGTACGGTCGAGATTGCTTGTCGGGACGCGAGAGGTGAAGGTTTGGAGTGGAGGGGTTACAGGGAGGATCTTGCGTCTCGGATTTGGCTCATGTCTTGACGTCTCAGACGTGTGTTCATGTTTTGGATGGACTGCTCGAATAATTGTGGCCTGGGAAGGCAAAGGGGAGGTCAGCTTGAAGCAATATGGCACTCTCCTCGCCATGATCGGGCTTTTGGGTGAGTTGTTTGGCGAATCTGGAATCAAGAAATCTCTGATGGAGCTATCGAATGGACCACACGGCAAATCCGGAGTGAAGTCATCACCAAGGTGCGATTATGGTGTGATCGGTTATAGATCAACTGTAATAAATCAATGAGATGGTTGAAAATCAAAATAGGATCATAAATCATTGAGATGGTGCGATCACAGCGCCAGGGAAATATGAAAATTTGCATGAAGACGAATCTTGTGTTGAGAAGAAAAGAGTACTTGAAATGATTTCAAACCCCATTCCCTTAAACCCCATTCCCAACCTTCATTTCCATTCAAACCCATTCCCATCAACCCCCATTCCCATTCAAACCCCATTCCCAAACCTTCATTTCGATTCAAACCCATTCCCAAACCTTCATTTCATTCAACCTCATTCCAAACCTTCGTTCCCCTTCAACCCCATTCCCAAACCTTCATTCCCTTCAGTCCTGATTCCGAAACCTTCATTTCCATTCCACCTCATTCCAACCTTCATTTCCTTCAACCTCATTCCCAAATATTCATTTCCTTCAAACCTCATTCCCAAACTTCATTTCCCTCAACCCATTCCCAAACTTCATTTCCTTCAGTCCTGATTCCCAATCCTTCATTTCCTTCAAACCCCATCCCAAACCTTAATTTCCCTTCGTCCTGATTCCGAAACCTTCATTTCCATTCCAACGCTCATTCCCAAACCTTCCTTTTCCTTCAATACCTCATTCCCAAATCTTCATTTCCCTCAAACTCATTCCAAACCTTCATTTCCCTTCAAACCCCATTCCCAAACCTTCATTTCCCCTTCAATCCTGATTCCCAAACCATCATTTCCCCTCAATCCCATTCCCAAAACCTTCATTTCCTTCACTCCTGATTCCCAAACTTAATTTCCTTCAAACCTCATTCCAAACCTTCGTTTCCCCTCAAACTCATCCCAAACCTTTATTCCCTTCAAACCTCATTTCCAAACCTTCATTTCCCTCAAACTCATTCCAACCTCATTCCCAAACCTTCATTTCCTTCAAACTCCTTCCCAAACCTTCATTTCCCTTCAGACCTCATTCCCAACCTTCATTTCCTTTAACCTCATTCCCAAACCTTCATTTCCCTTCAACCTCATTTCAACATTATTTCCCTTCAAACCTCATTCCAAACTTCATTTCCCTTCACATCCTATTCCCAACCTTAATTTCCCTTCAAACCTCCATTCCAAACCTTCGTTTCCCTCAAACCTCATTCCAAACCTTATTCCCTTCAAACCTCATTTCCAAACCTTCATTTCCCTTCAACCTCATTCCCAAACCTCATTCCCAACCTTACATTTCCTTCAAACCTCATTCCCAAACCTTCATTTCCCTTCAAACCCATTCCCAAACCTTCATTTCCCTTTAAACCTCATTCCCAACCTTCATTTCCCTTCAAACCTCATTTCTAAACTTCATTCTCTTCAAACCTCATTCCAAATCTTCATTTCCCTTCAAACTCATTCCCCACCTCCTTCCTTTTTATATTTCTTTGTGTCACAAACCTTCCTGGGAGTTACCTGAATCCACCATCGATGGTTTCATTGAAATCCATGAATCCGTCCGTTCTGCTCCTTTCTCTTTTCTCTCTCTCTCCTCTCTCTCTCTCCTCTCTCTCTCTTCTCTCTCTCTCTCTCTCTCTCTCTCTCTCTCTCTCTCTCTCTCCTTCCCTCCCCTCCCCTCCCCTCCCCTCCCTCCCCTCCCCTCCCCTCCCTCCCCTCCCTCCCTCCCCCCTCCCTCCCTCCCTCCCCTCTTCCCTCTCTGCTCTTCCTCTCTGCTCTTCCTCTCTGCTCTTCCTCTTGCTCTTCCTCCTGCTCTTCCTCTGCTCTTCCTCTCTGCTCTTCTCTCTGCTCTTCCTCTCTGCTCTTCCTCTCTGCTCTTCCTCTCTGCTCTTCCTCTCTGCTCTCCTCTCTGCTCTTCCTCTCTCTCTCTCTCTCTCTCTCTCTCTCTCTCTCTCCCTCCCCCCTCTTCCCTCTGCTCTTCCTCTCTCTCTATCTCTCTCTCTCTCTGCTCTTCCTCTCTCTCTCTCTCTCTCTCTCTCTCTCTCTCTCTCTCTCTCTCTCTCTCTCTCTGCTCTTCCTCTCTCTCCTCTCTCTCTCTCTCTCTCTCTCTGCTCTTCCTCTCTCTTTCCTCTCTCTCTCTCTTCTCTCTCTCTCTCTCTCTCTCTTCCCCCTCCCCCCTCTTCCTCTGCTTTCCCTCTCTCCTCTCTATCTTCTCTCTCTCTTCTGCTTCTCTTCTCTCTCTCTCTCTCTCTCTCTCTCTCTCTCTCTCTCTCTCTCTGCTCTTCCTTCTCTCTTCTCTCTCTCTCTCTCGCTCTCTCTCTCTCTTCTCTCTCTGCTCTTCCTCTCTCTTCTCTCTCTCTCTCTCTCTCTCTCTCTCTCTCTCTCTCTCTCTCTGCTCTTCCTCTCTCTTCCTCTTCTCCTCTCTCTCTCTCTCTCTCTCTCTCTCTCTCTCTGCTCTTCCTCTCTCTCCTCTCTCTCTCTCTCTCTCTTCTCTCTCTCTCTCTTCCTCTCTCTGCTCTTCTCTCTCTCTCTCTCTCTCCTTCTCTCTCCTCTCTCTCTCTCTCTCTCTGCTCTTTATGCATGGCCGCATCTTTTAAATTACAACCCCAAACTCAGGGTACCAATACAACTTTGTGGTGTGTTGTGTGGGTAACATAGGCTATGTGGCCGTGGCTCACGTGATTGGTTGGGGGGGGGGGGGCGTAATTTTTCTGTTGTAAATGTGTGCCATGTAGCATCACCTGGTGGTGGTGGCAGAAGGTTTTTTTTTTGTTTGTTTCTTTTTTTTTACTGGGTGACACTCAGGTTAACACTCGGCACTCTTCGCATGAGTAGAGAATATCTTGCAGCAGGTGATTGGCACACATCAAATCTAGTCCTGTCAAAGTGAGTCTTCAGTTAGATGAGTCAACTGACATCAGTTTTTGTAGTTAGTTGTTGCTATTTGTGCAATACTTGAAGGAGAAAGAAGTGACGGAAGAATTATTGTTTTGTGAACTGTTAGGCCTAAGTCACATTTGGCACGGCGGCCGTAGGTCTACAAAATCTACAGCCACTAGCAATTATAGGGCGGCCGCAGTATTTCCACGGTCACACAATGTAGCAGTCACATATGTTTTTTTTTTTTGGGGGAGCCGCACGGCGTATTTAGAAATTGTGGAGACCGAAACGTGGGGGTGCCGTACGGTCTTTGATTGTGTCGCACGGTGACTTAGGGCGTCCCTGCGGCGGCCATATAATTTTCAAGGCAGACGCAAGGTAGCCTCAAGGTGCCCCAAGGCGACCGCAGGGGCCCTAAGGTGAACGTGCGGCAGACGGACGGTAACGAGTGGGTATATATACCAGTTCTTTTTTTACTGAAATAAAATATAACAGTTCTGATATACCAGTATATATATATATAAACTGAATATACTATAACGATAATATATATACTGAATATACCAGTTCGGAGTATAGGCAAACACCTATACTCCGATCTCTAGCGGTACGGCAGGTGGAACGCACGGTCGCGCA
>CM068960.1:3783653-3797899 GCA_035128595.1 Eptatretus atami
GTAGAAATGAAAAAATTATAACTCCGCGCTATAATTCCACGGCGACCCCTACGGCCTGTAAAAGATAGCCATACGGCGTAGGGCCACCCTGAGGCCACCTCAGAAACTCTGCGGCTGCCGCACGTTTCTGTTCAATTCAGGGGGGGGGGGTACGCCGCCATTTCCTAGCCGTAGGCAAATGTGACTTAGGCTTTAACAACAAGCACAAAAGCAATCGATGTGTTCAACTCGGGAAAGATTACTTATTGAAGCATGGGATGACTCTCAACGTGTGTGGTCACTTTGCACTGATGGAGCTCCGCCATGCTCGGAAACAAATCAGGCTTTGCTACCCATGTGAAGAAGAGATGTCCCATGTCACTGCCATGCACTGTGTGCATCGTCATGCACTTGCCATGAAGATGCTGCCAGAACACCTGAATAATGTTTTGTCAATTGCTGTGCGTGCAGTAAATGTTATCAGAAGACGAGCCCTGAATCACCGTCTCTTCAAAGTTTTTAGGTCATCTCTACATCTCAGTAGAGATGACCTCATAAAGCCAGTCTCGAAGTCTGTCCGCCCGTCCGTCCACAATCAAACCGAGTGGAGACAAATAAAACAATAGTGGAATGGATAGAGGTCGATGAGACATGCACAACGATATAACTTCAAGGTCGTCCAAGGTCGAGGTCAACGTCACGAGGCTTTCAAAGTTGCGAAATCGTCGATTTAAACTCGTATCTCCTCCCCTCATTTATCAAGAGAGATCAAATGTTATTGGTGATTCAGATACTATGGACTTTTATCTAGAACAACACGAGCCATTTTTTGAAATTTGCTCTCGTTCCGATTTTATAGTTTTTATCCGCCTCGTTGGTGCGCCGGAAACCTCAACACAGTCTCCCGCGCTGATTTTAACTTCAAATTCAATTATGCTTCCACCTTTCGCACTGCATAAGGTTGATCGACACTGAAATAAGCGAATTCGACCTGAAATTCACCTTTAATGAGGGAATGCATCAAATGCGTGGGTGGTGGGTGTGGGTGCGAGATGCGTGGATTCTGGCAGGACGGATGAAGCCTAGAATTGTCTCCCTCGAGGATGCTTACTGTGGGTCTGGGAGATTAATGTTTACATTTTTGAGGTTTTAGAACACGCTTTACAGGTCTCTGTAAAAATTCCGGTGCAAAGAGACGTTTTATGATTGTATAAAAAATATTTTTCGTCCGCCGCGTCACGGCTCGTCACGTGACACCACGCGCAAGAACAGATGCGTCGTTGAGTCACATAAAGGTTTTTGCGTGTGCGCGCTGACGTCATCGCGCTCCTCTACTCTGTGGCCGAGATACGACTTGATCGACACTGAAATAAAGCGAATTCGACCTGAAATTCACCTTTCGATTATAGATGCCCCTAATTTGATTTTGCTTCTGTCGACCTCTGGCAGAGATGACCGGCACTCCCGCTCGGGGGTATTTTTTTTTGAAGAAATTGGAGCTGAACATAGTGTTCTTCTTTTCAACACGGAAGTGAGATGCTTTCCCGTGGCCGGGTGCTTACTCGTGTCTTCGAACTGCATGAAAAATCAAGCAGTTTCTTAGAAGCATGACAGTGATGTTGCTGTCCACTTTGAAAATAGGAGTTCATTTTTGTCCTTGGCATACCTGGCAGATATATTCACACATCTCAACGATTTGAACACCTGCATCCAAGGAACGGGGATGAACATGATCACTGCCAGGGAAAAGGTGTCTGCCTTCACCCAAAAACTTCCATTTTGGATGAAGTGCATTGAGAATGGAAATTTTGCAAATTTTCCTGAACTTGATGAGGCTGCTCATGTGGAAAAAGAACTATCCATCGTGACTGAAGTGAAAGAACATTTGCAGGTGCTGATTCAGCCCTTCCAAGGATACTTTCACCATGGAGAGGTTTCTATTGCACAGAGATGGATACGGGATCCATTTCTTTTCAACCTGGATTCCATGGATAATAGTGATATAATGAAAGACGGTCTTGTTGAGCTGAAGGCCAATGAAATAATCCGAATGGAGTTTGAAACAATGCAGCGAGAGATCTTCTGGTGTGCGCAACTCAAAACGTTCCCACAGTTAGCAGAGAGAGCTCTGGAGATTCTCATTCCATTTGCGACCACCTATTTGTGCGAGACAGGTTTTTCAACACTCCGACACATCAAAACAAAGGCCAGGAACCGTTTTGATGCAAGTGACGAAGTGCGTGTGGCTATTTCAAAGAAAGAACCTCGTTTCAGCATCATCACTGATGAAAAACAATAAAAAGAGCCACTAGAAATGTGTCTATGTGTACTGTGTAGTATGTTTTTCTACAAAAGTTATTATTGTACTGTAACCTACTTCTACAATGTGACTTTTCAGCAAACACTATGCATTATGATTATTGTTTCCATAAAAAAAAATTTTGGGTGAAAATAAAGAAACTTTATTAATCTATTATTGTAGTGTTAAGTAATTTTTGACAGGGGTACGGGAAAATATTATGAAAACTGAAGGGGTACAGGCACTTAAAAAGGTTATGAACACTGTTCTAAAGGGTTATTCTCTTGGGTCTTTCCAAAAGGTATTTCTAAAGGGTTATTCCAAAGGGTAATTCTGAAGGCTTGTATCCAGCGCAACAAGCCGCCGGCGTTATATCCAGCGCGACGAGCCACCGGCGTTGTATCCATCGCGACAAGCCGCCGGCATTGTATCCAGCGCGACGAGCCGCCAGCGTTGTATCCAGCGCGACGAGCCGCCGGCGTTTTGGCCTGTAGCTTTAAATTAGCTTTTAATTAGTGAACCACTTCTTCTTCCTCTTCTTCTTCTTCTTCTTCTTCTTCTTCTTCTTCTTCTTCTTCTTCTTTCGGCTGCTCCCGTTAGGGGTCGCCACAGCGGATCATCCGTCTCCATTTCGCTCTGTCCTCCACATCTTCCATTGACACTCCAACCACCCGCATGTCCGCCCTCACTGCATCCATAAACCTCTTCTTTGGCCTTCCTATTCTCCTCCTACCTGGCGGCTCCATCCTCAGCATCCTTCTCCCGATATACTCCGCTTCCCTCCTGTGCACATGTCCAAACCATCTCAATCTCGCCTCTCTCACTTTGTCTCTAAACCGTCCTACCTGCGCTGTCCCTCTAATATACTCATTTCTTATCCTGTCCATCCTTGTCACTCCCAACGAGGATCGCAGCATCTTTAACTCTGCCACCTCCAGCTTCGCTTCCTGTCTTTTTGTCAGCGCCACCGCCTCCAAACCATACAACATAGCTGGTCTCACTACCGTCTTATATACTTTCCCTTTCACTCTTGCAGATACCTTTCTGTCACAAATCACTCCTGCAACTCTTCTCCACCCACTCCATCCTGCCAGCACTCTCTTCTTCACTTCTCTACCACACTCTCCATTACTTTGGACAGTTGATCCCAAGTATTTAAAACCCATCCACCTTCACCACCTCAGCTCCTTGCACCGCACCATTCCACCACCCTCCCTCTCATTTACGCACATTGTACTCCGTCTTACTCCTACTGACTATCACTCCCCTTCTCTCCAGTGTGTACCTCCACCTCTCGAGGCTCGCCTCCGCCTGTCCCTACTCTCCCTACAGATCATGATGTCATCCGCGAACATCATAGTCCATGGAGACTCCTGTCTGATCTCGTCCATCAACCTGTCCATCACCATTGCAAACAGGAAAGGGCTCAGAGTCGATCCTTGGTGCAATCCCACCTTTACCTTAAACCGGTCCGTCGTTCCTACCGCACACCTCACCGCTGTCACACTGTCCTCATACATACCTGCACCACCCTCACATACTTCTCTGCACTCCCGACTTCCTCATACAATACCACAACTCCTCTCTTGGCACCCTATCATAAGCTTTCTCTAAATCCACAAACACACAATGCAACTCCTTCTGGCCTTCCCTATACTTCTCCATCAACATTCTCAAAGCAAACATCGCATCAGTGGTGCTCTTTCCTGGCATAAAACCATATTGCTGCTCACAAATCATCACCTCTCCTCTCAACCTAGCTTCCACTACTCTTTCCCACAACTTCATGGTGGCTTAACAACTTTATGCCTCTGTAATTACCACAGCTCTGCACATCACCCTTGTTCTTAAAAATCGGAACCAGTACACTTAATCTCCACTCCTCAGGCATCCTCTCACTTTACAAGATTTTATAAACAATCTGGTTAAAAACTCCACTGCCATCTCTCCTAAACACTTCCATGCCTCCACTGGTATATCACTGGGCCACCCGCCTTTCCACTCTTCATCCTCTTCATAGCAGTCCTCACTTCATCCTTACTAATCCACCCACTTCCTGATTCACTATCTCCACCTCTTCCAACCTTCTCTCTCCTCTCTCATTTTCTTCATTCATCAGCTCCTCAAAGTACTCCATCCACTTTCTCAACACACTCTCCTCGCTTGTCAGCACATTTCCATTTGCGTCCTTTATCACCCTAACCTGCAGCACATCCTTCCCAGCTCGGTCCCTCTGTCTGGCCAATCGTACAAATCCTTTTCCCCTTCTTTTGTATCCAACTTCTCATACAGCTCGCATATGCCTTTTCCTTAGCCTTTGCCACCTCTCTCTTTGCCTTGCGCCGCCACTCCTTGTACTCCTGTCCACTTTCTTCATCTCTCTGACTATCCCAATTCTTTTTCGCAACCTCTTCTTCCTTATACTTTCCTGTACTTCCTCGTTCCACTACCAAGTCTCCTTATCTTCCTCTCTGTCCAGATGTCACACCAAGTACTCTCCTAGCTATCTCCCTCACCACTTCTGCTGTAGTTGCCCAATCGTCCCACACCTCTTTACCCCATCCAACACCTGTCTCACCTCCTCCCTGAATTTCATGCAACAGTCTTCCTCCTTCAGCTTCCACCATCTGGTCCTTGGTTCAGCCCTCACTCTCTTCCTCAACCTCACCTCCAAAATCATCCTACAAACACCATCCGATGCTGTCTAGCTACACTCTCCCTGCCACCACCTTACAGTCTCTAATCTCTTTCAGGTTGCATCTCCTGCTTAAGATGTATTCCACCTGTGTGCACTTTCCTCCACTCTTGTACGTCAACCTGTGTTCCTCCTTCTTCTTGAAATATGTATTTACCACTGCCATTTCCATTCTTTTGCAAATCTACCACCATTTGCCCTTCCACATCCTCTCGTTGCACCGTACCTACCCATCACCTCCTCATCCTCTTATTTCCCTTCCCCAACATGCCCATTGAAATCTGCTCCAATCACACTCTTTCTTCCTTGGATACACTCTCCACCACTTCATCTAACTCACTCCAGAAATCTTCTTATACTTCATCTCACACCCCATATGCGGGCATATGCACTGATGACATTCATCATCACCCCTTCAATTTCCAACTTCACACTCATCACTCGGTCCGACACTCTCCTCACCTCCAATACCCTCTTGACATAATCCTCCTTCAGGATTACCCCGACACCATTTCTCCCCCATCCACCATGGTAGAACAGTTTGAAACCACCTCCGATGCTCTTAGCCTTACTCCCCGTCCACTTCGTCTCTTGTACACACAGTATGTCCACCTTTCTTCTCTCCATCATATCAGCCAACTCTCGCCCTTTGCCAGTTATAGTCCCAACATTCAAAGTTCCAACTCTCACCTCCACACTTCTACCCTTCCTCCTCTCCCACTGCCTCTGGACACGCCTTCCCCGTCTCCTTCTCTCCTTCGCCCAGCAGTAACAATTTCCACCGGTACCCTGCTGACCAACAGTACCGGTGGCGGTCGTTGGTAACCCGGGCCTCGACCGATCCGGTATGGAAATCCGTTTTATGATCCGCATAATTATTTTTGGCACTGGTTTTACACCGGATGCCCTTCCTGATGCAACCCTGGTCGCCTCTTACGACACACAGGGATATGGTACACCTATTCTAACCGGGCATACACGGGCCCAGTATACTGGTACTCATTTCGCCGACCTCGAAGGATGACAGGCTGAGTCAACCCCCTGGTGTATTAATTCAGCGGCCCAACGGGGCTTGAACTCAGGACCTTTGGATCCCAAGCCCGCCGCCCTAACCACTGCGCCAACACCAGGATACAATTAGTGAAACCACTTCATTGTCCCAATATGCAAATTCTTTAAACTTCAGCGTCAATGGGGTGAAAATTGACTTTTATGTGACGCTGACCTTTATTTGACCTTTTCACCAAATTATTCATTTTTCTTCGTATTCTCATAAGAAAGCTTTTTTGAAAATTTGATGATAAAAGCTCAAATGATAATTAATATTTCAGGTCAGTTGGATTAAAATTGATTATTTTATGCGATGCTGACCTTTGACCTTTTGACCAAATTATTAATTTGGCCACCATATTCTCATTAGCTTTGTTGAAAATTTCATGACAAAAGCTCAAATGGTAAAAGAGTAACGGCCTAGACAGGTACACACACACACACACACACACACACACACACACACACACACACACACACACACACACACACACACACACACACACACAGTCATTGCAAGATCATCTTCCGCTGTGCAGGGTGTGGGCTCATCATGTTGCATCGAGTGCAAAGAGCCAACGGCGTTGGATGTCGTGCAAAGAGCAAAATATAATGTTGTATCTCGTGCGAAGAGCCAATAACATTACCGTACTTCAAAATGTGGAAACCTTTCCAAACAGTTTTTGGCGTGATGCACTTTTTATTGTTTTGAAATCATTGATATTTTTATTCAGCCAGTATTCTTAAAAATATGACCTTTAGCTGAATGTTGTTGATGGAGTTAAGAGAAGCTTCTGTCCATTTTTTCACTTATGTTTCCATCCGTCTCTGTTTTTAGAGATGCTTTTGAGGATCATATCACTTCCTGTCATCGTGGAGTTCCAGGGTCTGGGGCTGAAGCTTTCGAGGGTGAAGCAATGGATTCCCATTCAGAGCCAAATCCAGAGTTCCAATGTCCATTTTGCCTCTACTCTTCAAAAGAGAAGGACAATCTGATTCTTCATGTCCTGCTGCACAGAGGTTTGTTTGTTTATTTATTGCCATGGTACTTGTTTGTTCTCACTTGTAGTTTCACTTGTAGTCTCAAGTTCTGTCAGTCGGATAAATTGTGCGCACCTTTTTTATTCTAATCATTAAATCATTGTTAAATGTCCGTCTCTCCATTACTGTACCTGTAAGTCTCGTACATCTTTGTTTCTCTGCCTTTTGGTACTTGATCAGGCAATGACGTAAGACGTGATACCTGTACTTCCCCATGTTTTGCTCACTCTTGCTCTTCTTCCTCATCTTCACGTGATACCCACCTCCGTAAAATGCATTTCCCTGGTTATGTGAATAAAAATACTCCCCTTCGTCCCACACACAATACTTTCCTGATCCCTTTAGCAACTCAACTATTTTCTCTTGTGTTCTAACACCATTGGCTCTTTCCACGAGATCCAACGGGATTGGCTCGTTGCCTATTTAGTATACAGAGTCAAGGCTCCTGGAAGAACTTGAACACTGAACGGATTAGGGCGCAAAATAATAAAAGGACCAATGGAGAGGGGGGGGTGGGGACACCAACAACTGAGTTGAACGACAAAATAGAGGGAAACTTCAACAAACAATGGGTGTGGGGAGGAAGGAAGTAGGACAGGATGCTTGGGTGGACAAGATGGATACAGAAGCAAACGCTCATGAAGTAAAAACTGGAAATTCAGAAATTTGAAAGGAGGTGAGCTTCGGGTGGGGGTGAGGAGGGGGTAACGGGGGTAGAAAGGATTATGATTTTGGGTGGGGTGGTGGTGAACAGCTATGTTGAAGATTTGGAGGGAAGCAAGTGATTGAAGAGAATATGGAAATTAGTTTGGGAAGAAAGTAGCAAATGAGTGGAGGTGAGCAGTGATTGTGGACTTTGGGAGTTTCACCAGAAGGCGGTTGATGGTGGACCGTGTGCACCCTTCTGAAACCTGGGGGGTGGAGAAAGCAAGAGAAGAGCAGGGGATGGAAGAAAGGAGTCGGTAGCAGATGTGGTTCTCTGTATATTCTTACAAGCCCGAGTTGGTTGTCTCTGTTTGGATGACTGACCCCATCTGGTCCACAAATGGACGCGTTGTTCAATGCGATCCTTCAATCTCAAAGATGTGCGACCCACGCACCTAGCATCACACTGGCACTGAAATTCATGAATAATCCAGTGCAGGATAGGGATGTTTGGAGACATTTTTTTAGGTGATTCATCTCTGCCTATTCATTATTCATGATGGTTCATATCTGCCTGCTCATTATTCATGATGCTCTGTGGTTCCACCAATCAGGTGATCCCATCCTTTATTTCTCTCAACCAATCAACGTTGAGGACATTACATTGTAACTTTACAAACGAGAGTCTCTCTCAGCAACCGCTCATTGGACACAAAGTCTGACCAGCGATAGCCAAGGATTCTCTGAAGAGATCTGATTCTGAATAAGTTCAGTCTCCTTCTCAGGTCAGAGTCGAAGATTCACATCTGTCAAGTAAGACTGGAAGGACCAAGGACTTAAAGACTCAGACTTTCATCTTCCTGCATAGATACCGACAGCGCGACACTCCATGATCCAGTAAATCCATGTCTCCCTCGGCCCAACCCAGACATGTGTTGACCTCTGGCTCACAACATGCGGAGACTTGAATATCACTGCCAAGGTAAATGAATCTCTCCGTGACCTCAACATCCTCACCACAAACAGGCACAGACAGGATAGCAGCAACCAAAATGTCATTGAAAGCCTGGATCTTAGTTTTGACCCAGGGAACCCGTAATCCCAACGGCTCAGACTCTTCATTTAGTGCCTCGATGGCCCCATCAGGATATCCAGCATCTCCAGAAAGATTACTGCATCATCTGCGAAATCAAGGTCAGAGATCTTGACATTCCCAAAAGATGCAATGCAGCTTGATCTCTCCGACATCCTCCCCAGAATCCAGTCCATACAAGTGCTGAAAAGGGCCAGTACACACCCCTAACGAACTCTAGTAACAATTGGAAATATGTCAGAGATGGAACCAGCACATCTCATAGCACTCTCAGTGCGCAGAATAAGAAATTAGATCGATCAGTTTTGGTGGCACCCCATGAAGACCAAGAATCTTCCAGAGGGCATCCCGATTCACTGAATCAAACGCTTTACAGTGATCAACATAGTCTGCAAGCAGCCCCTGCCGAAACTCTCGTCAGCATTCGGTGAGGACCCGAAGAGCAAGGATACGGTCAATCGTTGACCTCTTTGGCGTAAAGCCTGACTGCTCTGCTCTGGATGCTGGTGCTCAAGAAGATGGTGGCGAACCCTCTCAATAATTATTCCAGCAAACACCTTGCCAGCACTGAAAGCAGAATCATCCCTCGGTTGTTGTTGCAATCTTGGTGATCACCTTCCCTTTCCAGAGAGGGACAACAAGGCCCCTCTTCCAGTCAGTTGGGATGATGCCTGTGTTTCAGGCAGAGCACAGAACTGCATGCAAGACATGAGTACAGCATTTCCACCAGCCTTGAAAGTTCAGCATGGAAGCCACAGATGCAGGAAGATTTACCCCTTTCAATGGTTTCACCGCAGCCTATATTTCCACAAAGAATTGGATGATGCCTGTGTTTCAGGCAGAGCACAGAACTGCATGCAATGACATGAGTGCAGCATTTCCACCAGCCTTGAGAAGTTCAGCATGGAAGCCACAGATGCAGGAAGATTTACCCCCTGTAAATGGTTTCACCGCAGCCTATATTTCACAAACGAAGGTGGTACACAGTTAATTGGAGAGTCAGAAATGGGGATAATTACACCCCTGACATCCAACTCGAGAGCTGTTGGTCAGCCTGGTACAGCCGCTCAAAGTAACTGGCCCAGTGGGCCTTCACTTTGGATTTCTCTGTCAAGAGCCCACCACCCTCCGCTCTAACTCCAGTACACCGAGTGTTAGGTGTAGAGTTAGAAGGGACATTGCATGGCTTGTAAAAAAATTCATCAAACAATAGAAGAGAAGGGACATTGCATGGCTTGTGGAAAATGCAAACAGTAGAAAGAAGTGACATTGCATGGCTTGTGGAAAATGCCAGACAATAGAAAAGAAGGGACATGTTGAGCTTGTAGAAAATGCCAGACAATAGAAAAGAAGGGACATTGCATGGCTTTTAGAAAATGCCAGACAATAGAAAAGAAGGGACATTGCATGGCTTTTAGAAAATGCCAGACAATAGAAAAGAAGGGACATTGCATGGCTTTTAGAAAATGCCAGACAATACAAAAGAAGGGACATTGTTGAGCTTGTCGAAAATGCCAGACAATACAAAAAGAAGGACATTGCATGGCTTTTAGAAATGCCAAACAATAGAAAGAAGGGACATTGCATGGCTTGTGGAAATGCCAAACTCTAGAAAAAAGGGACATTGCATGGCTGTGGAAAATGCCAAGCAGTAGAAAAGAAGGGACATTGCATGGCTTGTGGAAAATGCTAGACAATAGAAAGAAGGGGCATTGCATGGCTTTTCGAAAATGCCAGACAATAAAAAGAAGGGACATTGTTGAGCTTGTAGAAATGCCAGACAATAGAAAAGAAGGGACATTGCATGGCTTTTAGAAAATGCCAGACAATAGAAAAGAAGGACATTGCATGGCTTTTAGAAAATGCCAGACAATAGAAAAGAAGGGACATTGTATGGCTTTTAGAAAATGCCAGACAATAGAAAAGAAGGGACATTGTTGAGCTTGTCGAAAATGCCAGACAATACAAAAAGGGACATTGCATGGCTTTTAGAAATGCAAACAATAGAAAAGAAGGGACATTGCATGGCTTGTGGAAAATGCCAAACTATAGAAAAAAGGGACATTGCATGGCTTGTGGAAAATGCCAAGCAGTAGAAAAGAAGGGACATTGCATGGCTTGTGGAAAATGCTAGACAATAGAAAAGAAGGGGCATTGCATGGCTTTTCGAAAATGCCAGACAATAGAAAAGAAGGGACATTGTTGAGCTTATAGAAAATTCCAACAGTAGAAAGAAGGGACATTGCATGGCTTTTAGAAATGCCAAACAATAGAAAAAAGGGACATTGCATGGCTTTTAGAAAATGCCAGACAATAGAAAAGAAGGGACATTGCATGGCTTTTAGAAAATGCCAAACTATAGAAAAGAAGGGACATTGCATAGCTTGTGGAAAATGCCAAACATAGAAATAGGGATGTTGCATAGCTTGTTAAAAATGCCAGACAATAGAAAAGAAGGGACATTGCATGGCTTTTAGAAAATGCCAGACAATAGAAAAGAAGGGACATTGCATGGCTTTTAGAAAATGCCAGACAATAGAAAAGAAGGGACATTGCATGGCTTTTAGAAATACCAAACTATAGAAAAGAAGGGACATTGCATAGCTTGTGGAAAAATGCCAAACAATAGAAATAGGGTGTTGCATAGCTTGTTAAAAATGCCAAACAGTAGAAAAGAAGGGACATTGCATGGCTTTTAGAAAATGCCAGATAATAGAAAAGAAGGGACATTGCATGGCTTTTAGAAAATGCCAGACAATAGAAAAGAAGGGACATTGCATGGCTTTAGAAAATGCCAGACAATAGAAAAGAAGGGACATTGTTGAGCTTGTAGAAATGCCAGACAATAGAAAAGAAGGGACATTGCATGGCTTTTAGAAAATGCCAGACAATAGAAAAGAAGGGACATTGCATGGCTTTTAGAAAATGCCAGACAATAGAAAAGAAGGGACATTGTATGGCTTTTAGAAAATGCCAGACAATAGAAAGAAGGGACATTGTTGAGCTTGTCGAAAATGCCAGACAATACAAAAGAAGGGACATTGCATGGCTTTTAGAAAATGCCAAACAATAGAAAAGAAGGGACATTGCATGGCTTGTGGAAAATGCCAAACTATAGAAAAAAGGGACATTGCATGGCTTGTGGAAAATGCCAAGCAGTAGAAAAGAAGGGACATTGCATGGCTTGTGGAAAATGCTAGACAATAGAAAAGAAGGGGCAGTGCATGGCTTTTCGAAATGCCAGACAATAGAAAAGAGAAGGACATTGTTGAGCTTATAGAAAATGCCAAACAGTAGAAAAGAAGGGACATTGCATGGCTTTTAGAAAATGCCAAACAATAGAAAAAAGGACATTGCATGGCTTTAGAAAATGCCAGACAATAGAAAAGAAGGGACATTGCATGGCTTTTAGAAAATGCCAAACTATAGAAAAGAAGGACATTGCATAGCTTGTGGAAAATGCCAAACAATAGAAAATAGGGATGTTGCATAGCTTGTAAAAATGCCAGACAATAGAAAAGAAGGGACATTGCATGGCTTTTAGAAAATGCCAGACAATAGAAAAGAAGGGACATTGCATGGCTTTTAGAAAATGCCAGACAATAGAAAAGAAGGGAATTGCATGGCTTTTAGAAAATGCCAAACTATAGAAAAGAAGGGACATTGCATAGCTTGTGGAAAATGCCAAACAATAGAAAATAGGATGTTGCATAGCTTGTTAAAAATGCCAAAAGTAGAAAAGAAGGGACATTGCATGGCTTTTAGAAAATGCCAGATAATAGAAAGAAGGGACATTGCATGGCTTTTAGAAAATGCCAGACAATAGAAAAGAAGGGACATTGCATGGCTTTTAGAAAATGCCAGACAATAGAAAAGAGGACATTGTTGAGCTTGTAGAAAATGCCAGACAATAGAAAAGAAGGACATTGCATGGCTTTTAGAAAATGCCAGACAATAGAAAAGAAGGGACATTGCATGGCTTTTAGAAAATGCCAGACAATAGAAAAGAAGGGACATGTATGGCTTTTAGAAAATGCCAGACAATAGAAAAGAAGGGACATTGTTGACTTGTCGAAAATGCCAGACAATACAAAAGAGGGACATTTCATGGCTTTTAGAAAATGCCAAAAATAGAAAAGAAGGGACATTGCATGGCTTGTGAAAATGCCAAACTATAGAAAAAAGGGACATTGCATGCTTGTGGAAAATGCCAAAGCAGTAGAAAAGAAGGGACATTGCATGGCTTGTGGAAAATGCTGACAATAGAAAAGAAGGGCAGTGCATGGCTTTTCTGAAAATGCCAGACAATAGAAAAGAAGGGACATTGTTGAGCTTATAGAAAATGCCAAACAGTTAGAAAAGAAGGGACATGCATGGCTTTTAGAAAATGCCAGACAATAGAAAAAAAGGGACATTGCATGGCTTTATAAAATGCCAGACAATAGAAAAGAAGGACATTGCATGGCTTTTAGAAAATGCCAAACTATAGAAAAGAAGGACATTGCATAGCTTGTGGAAAATGCCAAACAATAGAAAATAGGCATGTTGCATAGCTTTGTTAAAAATGCCAGACAAATAGAAAGAAGGGACATTGCATGGCTTTTAGAAAAATGCCAGACAAATAGAAAAGAAGGGACATTGCATGGCTTTATTAGAAAATGCCAAACATAGAAAAGAAGGGACATTGCATAGCTTGTGGAAAATGCCAAACAATAGAAAATAGGGATGTTGCATAGCTTGTTAAAATGCCAACAGTAGAAAAGAAGAGGACATTGCATGTGCTTTAGGAAAATGCCAAGATAATAGAAAGAAGGGACATTGCATGGCTTTTAGAAAATGCCAGACAAAGAAAAAGAAGGGCATGCATGGCTTTTAGAAAATGCCAAACATAGAGAAAAGAAGGGACATTGCATAGCTTGTGGAAAATGCCAAACAATAGAAAATCAGGGATGTGCATAGCTTTTGAAAAATGCCAGACAATACAAAAGACAGGGACATTGCATGGCTTTTTAGAAAATGCCAAACAATAGAAAAGAAGGGACATTGCATGGGCTTGTGGAAAATGCCAAACTATAGAAAAGAAGGGACATTGCATAGGCTTTAGAAAATGCCAACAATAGAAAAAAGGGACTTGCATAGGCTTGTTAGAAATGCCAGACAATAGAAAAGAAGGGACATTGCATGCTTTTAGAAAATGCCAGATAAATAGAAAAGAAGGGACATTGCATGCTTTTAGAAAATGCCATACAATAGAAAAGAAGGGACATTGCATGGCTTTTAGAAAATGCCCAAACTATAGAAAAAGAAGGGACATTGCATAGCTTGTGGAAAATGCCAAACAATAGAAAATAGGGATGTTGCATAGCTGTTAAAAAATGCCAGACAATACAAAAGAAGGGCATTGCATGCTTTTAGAAAATGCCAAAAAGACATTCTCTCTCTGG
>CM068960.1:3814592-3839326 GCA_035128595.1 Eptatretus atami
CTGCAGATTCCGCCCCGGGTCGCCGGGGTCGCCTCGCACAGGTTGCAGGACTTGTCCCGGGTCGTCGGAATCGTCGCGCACATCGCCGTCCATGACCTTAACGGTGGCCAACGCCCCTCGGCACACACGTTTCAGATGGCCCACCTTGTGACAATGTAAACACACGGTGTTTTTATACAGGCACACACGCCGCAGGTGTTGACCTCCGCATCCCAAACACGTCCGCAGGGTCACCTCGCCGCTCATGTGGCCGCGTTGCGACGTCTGGCCCCGGCCCGCACCGAAGGTCGCGCATGCGTCCCGGGGCGCTCGCGACAACGCGTGGACCCCCGGCCATCTGGCATGCTGTGGCGGCGATGCCCTGAACATCTCCGAGAGTCTGCTCGACAGCTGTAGCAGTGTCGACTGCCGAGTTGAATGTAATGTCTTCACCCCTCTGCCGTAGAATCGCCGAAACCATTTTTGCATCTTGTATCCAGAAATAAATCGATCTTTGAGTCTAGCCGGATGCTCCTCTGCCGTGAACCTGCAAGCCACGGACGAATGCTTCACCCGCGCCACGAAATCCGCGACGCGCTCCTCCGTACCTTTTGCGAGGTGATCAAACTGGTATTGAGCTAGCTGTAATGACTTCCCCGGCGCCATGTGTGCTTTCATCTTCTGCACAATGTCATGAAACGATAGCGTGTCCCCACTGGGCTTGTCCGGCGCCACCAAATCACTCAGCATTCGATAATGTTCCGTCAATAGCGAGGCGAGCAAGATCGACTTTTGCTTGCTCTCGTCGACCACGTCATTCAAGTGGAAATAGCACCCAAATTGTTCCGAAAACAATTTGAAATCTTCCCCGACGAAAACGGGCACCTCTCCGTGCGCCATGACCCGTTTATCAACCATCCTCGTCGCCAATTGTAGTGTCCGAGGTGCAGACAGACGCGAGATGAAGTTGCGACTCCGCTTTATTGCCCGATCGGATGCACACTACAACAACCCTAGCGGGCGAGTCATGATATATGAAACCCAACCACGTGATACAGCACAACTACTCACTTCACTCTTTCATTCCTCTTTTTTCCCACCTTTTGGTATAAACTCCCTCACTCTGTTCAATCCCATTCTTCCCTCCAGGCCTTCAAAACAGCTGTTCACCACCACCTCTTATCGTCCCCTGCCAAATCCTCGATCTTTTCTACCCCCGTTAATCCACCCCAAACCCACCTCCTTCAAATTCCCTGCTTTCCTTCCTAAAAGTCCCTGTAATATCCATCTTGTTGTATACCCCATGTTCCCCACCCCATCCCTCTCCCTTCCACAGATCTCCTAATGTCTCTGTTCCACACTGTTTTGTCCTTCCCACTCCTGCCCCTCTTTTCTCATGCCCCCTCACTGTGCGTTGTGTGTTAGCTCTCATACGAACCTCGACAAGGTATACAAAAAATATATAAATAAAAAAGTGTGCTGGACAATGAAGTACTTCATCAGTGATCATTTGGCAGAGCATACAATTGTCCCAGTCAGTGTCTGTAGCGGCTCATGTGCTGGGCTGTTGGAAATATGCTATTCAATCTACTTTGGACATTGCCTTGCAGTGCAGGTGACAATCTGATAAAATAAACACAAAAATGTTAATTTCACGCAACACATGTCATACATATTGTTTCAGATAATACCACGAAAGATTGGGGCTTACCACGGGAGGAAGTACTCCCGGTCCTGCAGGTCGATGTGCCGTGGATAGCTCCACGGCCCGGTGAGTTGTGAAGCAACCACGAATGCCAATTTGACTGGTCGTCTCACAGGATCCACTATCCCGTTTACCTGTCACTGAATTGGCCGACCAATTGAGTTCCGTGCCCTCAGCATGCACTCGGATTACTGCCGAGCAGAACAGAGTGCAACACTGGCTAAACTGGAGCAAATCAATTGGGGTAAAACTTCCTGTCTAACAATACGACAGACTGTACTGGACCATCAAGGAAAAGGCACTATGAACAGGTTGGAAGAACCTGCGCAGGGGTTTTGCTTTGCCCTTTGCCCTCGAAGGCTCTTCGCTTTGCCCTCGCTATAGCTCTTGGGCTCTGCACGATGACTTTCTTGTTACTTGCAAAATTGAAGATTTTTCACGTATACTGTATTGGTCCGTTGACTGTTATTCTGTCTGCCTGTCTGTCTGTCTGTTTGTTTATCTGTCGATCAACTGCCTACAAGTCACAATTTTAAACCGATCTTCATGAAACTTCACCACCTGGTGAAGTTCGTCATAAGCAAGAAGCCTATTGCTTTTTCGGCCAAAAGGTCAACATAGGCCAAAGGTCAACATCATCATCATCATCGTTTTACAGCCGCTTCCATGTTTGCATGTGTAAGCCGTGGTTCACCTCATGGCTGATTTCCAGGCTGCACTATCCCTTGCTAGCCCTCTTGTTAGGCCTTTCACTCTAAGATCATCTCTCAGCAACACATCCCATGTTTTCCTCAGACAACGTCTAGCTCTCCTTCCATTCACATTCATATTTATACACCTCCTCACACAACTACCCGCCCACATCTTTTCCACATGTCCAAACCATCTCAACCTACGTCGACGCATAACCTCACTTATACTTTCTATACCTAACCTATCTCTTAATTCCACATTTGATTTCCAATTTGTCTAATTCCTAAAATCCTGAATTTTCATCCGATTGACTTGACATTTGAACAAGATTAGCACATCTCGTCACTGAATTCAATCACCTATTATTTTGAGGTCAACATGGGCCAGAAAACTTAGGTGGGATTTCTACAATCCTCAATTTTAATCTGATTGATTGGAAATTTGAAGAGGATTAGCATATCAGATCACCAAAGTCAACCACTATTTATTTTTAGGGTCAAATTTGCTTGAGGAATTCCGCAAATATCATGCTCTGTGTGATGTTTTTCTTGTTACTTGCAAAATCGAAGTTTTGCGAGTATATTGGTCAGTCGACTTTGTTATTCTGTATTTTTGTTTGTCTGTCTGTTTTGTTGTCTGTCAATCGCCCCAGAGTCACAATTCAAAACCGATCGTCATGTAACATTATCAAGTTGTAGTGGTGTTCACAACTGACGAGCCCATTGATTTTGAGGTCAAAGGTCAAATTCTAAAATCGGCATTTTTCATCTGATGACTTAAAAGTTGAACAGGATTTGCATATTTTGTCACTGAATCCAACCGCCAATTGTTTTTAGGTCAACATTGGCCAAAAGGTCAACAGAGGCCATATTTCTTAAATTGTCAATTTTCATCCAATGGACTTGAAATTTGATGAGGATTTGCATATCAGGTTACTGAATTTAACCACTAATTATTTTTTTATGGAAAATTTTGTTTTAGGGATTTCACAAGTATCGTGCATACTCTGCACGACATCTTTCTTGTTTGTTTGTTTTTCTGTGAGCATGATATCTCTAAAAGTTATGGACGGATTTGGATAAAACTTGGTGCACAGGTTGGGGGTGTGTGACAAGGACAAATTGTTTCGATTTTGGCGAAGATCCAGATCCGAATCCGGAATTCAAGAATTTTTTAACGTGCTTCTTCTCCATTGAGAGATAGGGCCAAAAACTATGCAATGGCCTACAAAAGCATTCACCCCTACCAATAATCCCACATTCAGGTGAATTACAAATTGTGTGGAAACAATTTTTCCAAATGAACTTTTTTATTCATAACAAGAGATCAAAAAAACACTTATATTTCAAGCAGGTTACGTTTCAGGAATACCTGCAAAAAATATGTATAAATCAAAATTCACTGGTTGTAAAAGTATTCGTCCCCTTAGGTCAGTACTTGGTGGAAGAACCTCTTACACCAATGACTGCTGGGAGTCTTTTTGGGTCAGTCTCTTTTTTCACTTTTGCACTTTTATTTTATGTTACGAGGTGCACTTTTCTCTTGAAGGAGTGTCGTGCATTCATTGATATAATTGTATCTTATAAATATTTTCAAGTGTTTGTGTGTTTATGCGTTTGTACGTTACTCTTTTACGGCTGAACCATAGCACCTAGAGGCCCAAGATTTTGGGTGTAGGTACTTCAGTATCTGGGTACGGTTTTAAGCTACCGCAAGTTGCCTTGAAGGCCGTTTTGAGGCCACTAAATTCTGCTATAAAGTGTATATTGGGATGTGTGTTCAGACAGTATTGCCGCCGCCCACAGGCAAAAGATAACCACCATGAGGCCAATAACTCCATTGCCTTTCAATGTTCGACGCCTCCTGAAACCACTACCTTCTTATAAATACAATCTTATAAATAATTTCCAGTAGCTGGGTACTTTTTTCCCCAGGCAGTACCGGATACCCCAGCTAGTTTTTAATATCTCCCTGTAAGTTGACTTTCAGAAAAGTTCCATTCCACTGTTGGTATGATTGCATGAAGTTTAATAATCCACCATGGACCAATGGCCGACTAAATATTTGCAATGCTTTCTGCTAGTGTGCTTCAATTTCAAAATATCTGCAATGCCTGTCATACATGGAATAACCTCAAAAGCTCATTTCAATATTCTGAATAAATAAACTTGACCAGGAAACTGCACAAGACCAACATGAGAGAACTATGTGAGCCCATGATTTTGTTTACATTTTTGAACCTAGCTCGGAGACGAGACTGACCGACTCCCAGAGCACGTTATATGACTCATTCTCCAGACTCGTCCACATGGACATTATTATGCCTGACTGATGTAGGCGTCCTCATGCACCATACTGGTGATAAAATATTCTCAATCCAACGTCACCAAGATTTATCATAAGAACATACGTTCTTTTGGATAGAGTTCAGCGGTGATCAAATTGTGGATCGTAATGAACCGATTGTTTTCACATGTTGGTTCATTTATTTGCAAGTCTGCTGCACCTTCCTGCAGACCACATGCAAATTTAGTACATTTGTGAATTATTACTAGTACTCCTAAATTTGGTGACATTTCATCGGACGAAGTGGATTTCAAAAAACCTTGTCTCGATCATAAATTTGGGGTTAAAATTGACATTCATGATGCGATTATGAGGGTGTTCGACCAGGCATCCAAAGCCCGATCACTTGTAAAATTTGGGTGCTCGATGCTAAATTGAGGTGCCCCGGGCACTTGTTAATGTCCAGCCCTGCCTTATGGATTGTCTTCCAAAGGTTTTGGCAAGATCTCTTCTTTTGTTTGAATATAAACATTTGAACCTTCCTGAAACATTTCTACTTTTAAACAAGTTGATATGTTTCTTTCGGTATTCCCTTATGTTATTGTCTTGTACCCACTACCTTTCTGCCTGAATTTAATCACCTCTTATTTACTCTCTTCTCTTTCATAGAAGAACGTGCTTGGCCTGCTGAGATTCGGCGCTCAAGGGTGCCTCGTTCATTGCGTGGGCGGCTTCTTCGGTGTCCAATGTGCACTTTCTCATGTGGTTCCCGGCAAATGTTACGCACACACCGTGCTCGGCGCCACGGGGGTTTGGGTGCACCGATGGGTGCCGGCGTAGAACGAGGCGAGGGAAGTGACGGTGAGAACGAGGGGAGAACTCGCTGTTTGTTGTGTCGCCGTGAGGAAAGGGATGGTGCAAGGCTGACTGCTCATCTTATGGGAAGGCATCAGGTGAGGATACTGAGCTTGACGGACATTTAAATCAATTATTTTTGACATGTTTGAATCTTTAGTCAGGGAGGATGTAATTGTAGGATTTGTAATGGTGTGTTTTTAAGATTGTGTCTCGTTGGAATGTTGTCATAAAATTATGAAGACTTGAGGTGGTTAATGTTTCCAGAAGTGAGGGGAAATATGTAATTTGATTGGATTTGGACAGGTTGAACGAAACTTTGAAATTCTCCGAGAACCGGTCACAGATGGAGAAAGTGAAGAAGAGGAGTCAGAAAGTTTGGATGAAGCACAAGAGTCGGAAAATGCTGTCGGAGGTGAGATCTGGCTTGCATGTATATCTTAATATTTGGTAAACATGAAAAATATTGAAATGAATGCACTGTGTGGTGTTTGTCCTAATTAACATTCCGATCACAACCAATGTCTCAGTGGTTGAGGAACCCAGGTTTGAATCCTGTCTGCTATATGTACTGTATTTCTTCATCGTCTTCGAAATTCCTTCGATGATGTTAACGTCCACTCATTTCTACCAATGGTCTTGCATATGGTATATGTAGCAACTCTTCAATAAGCCATAGATCAATGTGGAAAAATTGACCACCCTGATGTGATATGCCACTAACGATGACTCATTATCTTGATGCAGAAATCTGAGAGGAGCAAGCTTCTTTAATTGCAGAACCTGATGATCCCTATGACATGCAAGTAAATCTTCAAGCATTGAATGATTTGAATTGGCAGTGACACTGCGATAGCCTTCATTGGTGACACCAAAGTGTTTGACAGTGTTCGTTGTACTCATCAGCTGTTTAACAATCTTATTGAAATGGGATTTCCAAAGGACCTTTTTATAGAACGGATTTGATCCGATTACAAACAGTAATAAGTCATGTGCAATGAAGCTGATCAAACTTTCCTCTCTCCTCTCCTCTTCCTTTAAACACGGGTTCATGCCCAAAACATTCAAACACCCCAAAACACCTTAATGCGGTGGCGTCCCTCAGGATCTCTGCCGGCCGACCTTCTCATAGATCAGTTTCCCGGTCATTTTTTGTCGCATTTTTGCTGTTACTTTGTCGTCTCAGTGTTTACTGTGTGTTTGTAGTTCGGTTTTGTTTTAAAACCTGTGTTCATTGCTGATTATTCGTCGGTCTTTTCATATCGGGTTTCCTTGAGGCCTACCCTTTCCTTTGTGTGCACGATTGTGTTATTGTATTTTCTACTTATTATCTTCAGTTTTTCTCACCATAATCTCTCCACTATTCCAATAGCCTCTGTTTCATGTGTTAAATAAAAAATAACAAGTGAAATCCTTCAATACAGCCGTGTGGTGAAGCAAATGAGTACACTAATGTTAAAATATGCAATTTATCTTTTTCAGTTGAAAAACAATTAAAAAGCGTACTTAATATTTGAAATGTAAAATCTGTTATTATTGTGATAAGCACCTTTATATATAACAGAAGGAATGAAATCGTTCGATACCAGCGTGGCAGGGGACCGCAAAAAGATGATAGCATAAGAAGAACTTAGCTTTCAGCATTCGGCGATCGGCGCGAAATGCGATGGTGGGCGGAAGTGACTCTTTCGTTCGTTCGTACATGAGGGGGAGCGTTTCTTCGTTTTTTTCCGTCAAGCAATAAATTAAATGGTTTTCACATATATAACACATTAGTTTCACAAATTTCCATTGAAATACTCGGTATTTCCGTCAATTGTCGCCATTTCCGTCAAGGTTACGCACTGCATCTACCGGACGGCCGTCATTGGCTGTCTTGAGGCACGTGGGGGGGGGGGGACACCGGACCACCGGAGACGTGGTAGACGACGCCGGGGACATTTCAAACTCGGTGCAATTGTATACAGCGCACGCGCTGTAAAAAAACATTTTTTTCTCTTCCACCTTATACCCACCGTAACCATGTGACTTCTCTACCTCCTCTTCTCCTTCCACTATTGCCAACCCACATTCACCATACACCTTCACAATCTTTCTTCAACCTTTCCTTCACCTAATCTTATCAATCTTTAAAAAAAATGTTTTTTTTGATATCTTTCCCTTCTCACCTTACACCTCCCGTAACCACGTGATTTCTCCACCCACTCTTCCGGCTCCTGCTACTTTTGCCGATCTACCATCTTCCTGCTACTTTTGCCAATCCACATTCACCAAACACCTCCACATATTTTTTTCTTCAACCTTTCCATCACCGAATCTTACCTGATCTTTAAAAACAAACAAACAAAAAAAATAACGGTCTCTTAAAATGTTTCAACTTCCTCTTTCACACGTGTGATTCTCTGTATTGCATCATAATTCTCGACTCCTCTTCTTCTTCTTCCAAAGACTTTTCAATCCGACCTTTCCTTCATGCAGTGTCTAAAAAGTCTAAGTGTTAAAATGTTTCTTTTCTCCATTCTCTGAATTCTCTTTATTGGATCCTTCCCATAACATCTTTAATCACATCTCTGACTTTAAAAAAAATTTAAATCCCAGTTGGCAATACATGTTTGGGTTCTATCAATTGTCCTATTTTTATAACTTCAGTGCCAATTCACCCCACCTCCTTAAATCTACCTCCTCCGAACTCCTCACCTGTTGTACCCTCTCCTTACCTCTCCCATTTTGCCCCTTATCCTACCTTCTCTCTTAGCACCTCTTCACTGTCCTCTGCTTAAGTATCAGCTCTTCCTCTGGTGTCCCAGACTATGTGGTGTTCTAACATCAGTGGGCTCTATTCTAACCTAACAGATGTCCCACTCTCTCAATCAGTGAACTCCCCAACATCTCAAACATGCTCTTTCTTTCCTGTCATCACAACCCCTCAAATCTTGTGCCTCCCCCTACCCGCTTCCTTCTTCACCACACCACAAGTCTCTTCCTTCACCAATCCCCTCGCCCTCCTGCCCCATGGCCGTGTCTGCTCTCTTTGTCTCCCCTCTCTCTCAAAGCTTCCCTTTTACTCCTCCCTCTCAAAGCACCCTTCACTCTCTTCCTCCTCCAAGCTTTGCTCTCACCTTTCTCAAAAACTCCCTCCTCACCCTTCTCCCTCAACTCTCCCCTCTCACCTTTCTTCCTCCAACCTCCCTCCTGTTGTGGAATTTTGTTGTTAACCGACTCGGTGTAAATCCTACTACTCAATTTGTACTCTAAACAATTAATTCACTGTCCACAACGGAAAGTACATTTGATCAGATAACCTTTATTAACATGGTACCATGGAGTCCAAACCACTGAGATGGTATACATCCACAATGATTTGCACTAAGCTAAGATTACATTTCCTGGCATTTATATGCTTTTGTGGGAGTGGAGGGGGCTGTTAGGGTTCGGGTTAGGGTTAGGGTAGGGTGATTTAGTCTATACCCACTAAATCAGGGGTAAGGCCTTAGTTATTTTATAACTTGGTTTACGGATCCGCCGACGGTCATATTTGCTGAAATGAAATATAAATATAAAACACATTTTTAGCCTTTTTTGGTCATCTCTTCGAGCATGACCTAATAATATGGGTGTCGATGTCCTTCGATCCATCCGTCCGTCGTCGTTCACAAGAAGTTGAACGGGAGATTGGTCATTAGTGATCCTGATAGAGGTCGATGAGACGTACACGATGGTATGACTTTCAAGGTCACCGAAGGTCAAGGTCAAGAGAGGCCTTTGAAGTTGCCGAAAATGACAGATTTTCAAATCCTATTCTCCTCCGCCATTTCTCAAGCGATCTTGAATTTGATTGTAGCATATGAATTATGGGACAATATCTAAATTTGGTCAGGCGGATTTTCGAATATTCGCTTTCGTTTTCGTGTCACGTGACTTCAAAGTTGGCAAAAAATGCGAAAATGACGATTTTCAAAAATCTATTCCTCCTACATTTTCAAGCGATCTTGAATTTGATTGTGCATATGAATTATGGACAATATCTAAATTTGTCAGGACGGTTTTCGAATTTCGCTTCGTTTTCGCGTCACGTGACTTCAAAGTTTGCAAAAACTGCCTACCTTCAGGAGGCTATATATTCTCTACTGGGCATGGTAAAAGTTAGTGAATGGTGTCATTGCATAGCAGCTGACCTTGTATATTTATACATTTTCGCCGAAGGTGCAAAAGTTTCAAAACCGAAATGTTAACGTTGGCATTTATTTTCAAAATATAATTTGTGGCGCGCGCGCCAAAATGCCGAGTCATCTTTAACAAACTGCGCAGTTCACTGCGCAGTAAACTGCGCAGTAGTCTTCGGTCATAACTGAACATTGAGAACTTTGTGGTATTATAGAGGATGACGTCACCCCCACAGGGGTAATTTATATTATAACATTTTCCGCGAAGTGCAAAATTTCAAAACCTGAAATGTAAACGTCGGCATTTATTTTCAAAATATAATTTCGTGCGTGGCTCAAAAATGCCGAGTCCCCTTTAACCAAACTGCGCAGTCTCTTCGGTCATGGCGTCGAGCAGTGGCCAGCGTGGTTCAGATTGACTGTGTTTCTGGGCGAAAGTGATTGTTAAGAAGTATGTCGACGGTATAAATTCGAGTGACTGTATTGGTGATTTAATCACGCAACATCTTGACGACGAATATCTCTGGCCGAAGATTGCATCAATTCAGTGCAGCAACAGGAATGATTCGCAGGCTACTCTCGATCGTACGATTTTGTTTCCATCGAAAGTTGTACACCGCTGTTCGTATTGAGATTTTGGTGCCAAGTACGTCAAAGTTTCCCTGCGAGATACTGATATTCAGCCTTCAACGCGACAGAAATCAGCCTTTGATGTGCTCATGGGGATGGGGAGACGGTACGATCGATGCCCGCTGAAAACTAAGCTGGTTATGGCTCTGATTGACCGTTTTGAGCGTGTTGACTCCGAGTAGACACCTTTTTTTAATCATGTCCAGCACTATGCACTGGTGGCACCACACAATCTACGACTTGGACAGTAATTTCTCAGCATTGTTTCCATTTGTTTGATGATCAACAGGTTTCTATAAGAAAAACATGCCAGACTATATTGTAAAAACAAGTTTAATCCTTCTTTATTGTTTTTCACATCAGATGATACAGTGAACAATGGCCTCCTGCATTTGAATGTTTTCATCTTCAATGTTTTCTTAGATCCTCCTGGTCCAGGATTTATATTCTCCCCCCCCCCACCTAACCTTGTCTTTTACATGGAACATCCGAAAAAAAATCATAAAAATATATAATTTCTAAAAATTTAAATTATTATTTATATTTATATTTCGACCTACCGACCCTACATTTTAGCTGAAAACTGCGTAAACCAAGTTATAAAATAACTAAGGCCTAATATCCAATGGTCATATTTGCATGCTAAACTGGGCGACGGCGGCCATATTTTTAAGATGGCCACCCCGCATTTGATTAAAATGCTGATAAGCATTTAGGCAAAATAATAAAATGCAATACGTGTCCACTAAGTTAGAAGCGAATGACATAATCATGGCAAAAGTTGGTGTTATCAACCAGGTCACTTTTTTCCATAGCAAGACATTCCTTTTATCAACATTTAGGTCAAAGATCTTTGCCAAAGGAAGCATAAACTGACAGCCAATTCGACTTATAGCATAAAATTAAATTTATAAAGCACCAGCAACCATTATATTGAGAGTACATTCATATAATTATTTCTTCCACACCTCTCACTCCCCCTTCTCAAAGTCCCCCCCCCTCACATCCACAAAGCTGCCCTCTTCCTGCCCTCTCTCTTCCAACTCATTCCTCCACCTCCTCTAATCTTCGACTTCCCTCTGCCCACTCTCTTATTTACTCCCCACTGGCTCGTCACCCATCACCACCGAGCCTTTTGTTCCTTCTCCTCATCCACCTCTCCCCTAGCTCTTCTGCAATCCCCCACACATTGTGAAAACTCTCCCCACCTCACCCCCCCACCTCCCTCCATTCCTAACCTCCCCCTCACCTCCCCTCCTTCTTCCTTCACATTGTGGACCTCAAACATCTGGGGCCTTCACTCTAACCTGACAGATCATTCCATTCAGGCTGCCACTGCAAAACCAGACACAGTCTGCTTAACAGAAACTTTCCTCCTTCAAGACGTCTAACTCCTTAGTAGCTCTACCCAGTTACTCCCTCCCCTGGTATGATAGACATCTGAGCCTTGTCCTGGTGGTGAAGTTGCTCTCTTCATCAAAAACTCTATTCCTCACTCTCCATGCACTTCCCTATCTCCCCCACACCCTCAGGAATACATCTGGCTACGACTTCCCCTCCACTCCCATCTCAGTGTTTATATGTGTTGTCCCATCCACCAAACAGTGATGACTCCATTTACATCTCCCTCGCCGAAAACATGGACCAACTTCTATCCCTCTTATCCCAACTCTCTCTTCCTCATACGTGGTGACTTCAGTTGCCATCATGCCAGTTGGCTGGGTGTGGTTACCTTTCTCACCTGTCATGGCACTTCAGCAAAGGATTTCTGCGACTCATTGGGACTGACTCAACCGGTCAAGTTCCCAACTCGGATCTCAACCAACGGTTCTCCATCTCTTCTGGATCTGATTTTGACAAATTTCCCTGAAAATATTTGCTGTTCTTCCTCCGCTCCAATCGGTTCATCTGACCACGTGCTTGTCAAAGTAATCATCTCTCTGGCTGTTATTAGAGAAGCACCTCAGTGCTGTCGAGGCTGGCATTCTACTCAGGCCGACGGGCAGTGACTTCAAACAGCCATCAAACTTCTAGACTGGTCTCCCATCTCTACTTTCTCTGACAACAACTCCTCCTGGGAATTCGTTCAAAGAAATTTGCTCTCCCTCATGCACAGATTTAGCCCATCTCATCTTCAGTTGTCGTACCCTTCCTCCTGTCCATGGTCCATTAAAGCTTGTGGCGAGGCTGTTGTTCTGAAACAATTTTCCTTCGCCTCATGGAAGGCAAATCCTACTGAGGGCAATCTCAGTTCCTTCCACAAAGCTCAGAACAAGCGTGTGACTACTCTCAGGAGAGCCAGGAAACAACATCTTCCAAATGTCAAGCAGGAACTCTCAAACCTGTCGCCCTTCTCCAAATCTTGGTGGCATGTGGTTAAGTCTGTTTCTGGTGTTTGTTCCCCTTCCATCCCCTCCATTACCTCAAATGGCTGCACTGCTGACACTGCACGCGAAAAGGCTGAATGCCTAAACTCTGTGTTTGCTTCTAAATCTTGTGTCCCAAACCAATCACCGTCTGTACCCACCTTACCCAGTCACACCCAGCTGTCCCTGGACTCTGCATCCTTTTCTCCCGACAAGGTGGAGAGCTTGCTGTCAAACCTCTACTCGGATTCTGCAACCGGTCCAGACGACATCAGCCCACGTATCCGAGTAATCTGCTCTGCTGCTCTTGCTCACCCTCTCTTTGTTCTATTCACCATCTCGTTTGCTCAACGTCTTCTGCCATCTGCTTGGAAATCAGCAAACATTACCGCTCTGCAGAAAAGATGTGCAAAAACAGATCCCGACACCTCCCGACCAATCAGCCTTCTCGCAATCATCAGCAAGGTTATGCAATCCATCATCGCTTCAGACATTAAAACCTTCCTCTTCTCCAATTGCTTGATTTCCGATCATCAATTTGGATTCAGACCAGGTCACTATACCGTTTATGTTCTGCTTCTGCTCTCCCAACAATCTCAATGGCAGACATGAAATAAGAGCCATATCCCAAGACATATCGCGTGCCTTCGATCCGGTCTGGCACTCTGCCCTGCTCAACAAACTCTCTTCCTCTGCTATTCAAGGACATCTCCACTCATGTCTCGCAGACTTCCTCTCCTGTCGCAGCCAATGTGTAGCCATTAAAGGAATTCTCTCATCCCCTCTTCTTGTACAGGCTGGAGTTCCTCAAGGCATTGTTCTGGGCCCTGTTCTTTTTCTGGTTTTCATCAATGATTTCTCCGATTCTCTGGAAAATCCTCTTTATGTCTTTGCTGATGACTCCATCCTCTGCCATACCAAACTGTCATCCCTCAGATCAGCAAGCAGCAGCCTTTTCACTCTGCAGATCTGGATAAAAATTGCAAAGTGGTCCAACACGTGGGATATGTCTTTCAGCCCTGACAACAATCACGGCTCTCACGCATGTCTCTCTGATGGGACCATTTAGAACCCCCCCCCCCCCCCCACCCCCCACCCACCTACTTTCTCACAATCCTCTTGAAGAAGTCCTTTCATTCAAGCTTTCTGGGTCTCTCTACCTGCCATGATCTTTCCTGGGAAAGCCACATTCCAACTGCTTCCAAAGCCAGTTGCCAACTAGGCACTCCCCGTCGCGCAAAGTCCTTCTCGGCACACCTGAGCTCCTGACCACATACAAAGCTATCGTCCGCAGCCTGATGGACTACTGCTGGCTGGTGCTCCCGCCTCTCACCTTTCTCGGCTTCACGCTGTGGAAACCAAAGCATTTTGGATCTTTGTTATCTCCCGGATGAGTCTGAGTCTTTGGGTCTCTCTACTACTCTCTCACAGCAGGCAGGTCAGTGGTCTTTCTGTCTTCTACCATCTCCTCTCCAGCCTCCCCCTCCTGAACTTATGTCCCCCCCATATTTCTGCAGGGCGCTCAAGGTCCGCCAGCAACCCCTTCTGGTGAAACTCCAAAATCAAGAATCACTGCTCACCTTCACTCTTTTCATTCCTCTTTTTTCCCACCTTTAGAACAAACTCCCACACTCTCTTCAATCCCACTCTTCCCTCCAGGTCTTCAAACAACTATTCACCACCATCTCTTATCTTTGCCCATCCAAAACCACGATCTTTCTACCCCTGCTAATCACCCTAAACCCACTTCCTTAAAATTCCCTGCTTTCCTTCCTGAAAGTCCCTGTCATGTAAGGACCTGAAAGTCCCTGTGGTGTCCATCTTCTTTACCCTGTGTTCCCCACCCTATCTTCTTCCCTTCCACAGATCTCCTAATGTCTCTTTTCCACACTTTTTTTTCCTTTCCTCTCCTGCCCTCATGTCTCCTCTTCCCCTTTGTGCATTTCTTGCGTGTTTCGCTCTCATATGAGCCTCGACCAATGTTAAAAATAATATTTTCTCCATTGCTCAAAATCAGGCATATTTATTGTTGAAATTTTACCTTCCACTGTAATTCCTGAAGAAACCTTTCATTCAATCACTCAAACTTTTGGACTTCACCATCAGCCATGATCTTTCTTGGACAAATCACATATGTAAGTTGGCCTCCAAAGCCAACCAACAATTGGGCATCCTCTGTCATACGGTCTTTCCTTTGCACACCAGAATTTTTACAGTGCCTTGAGAAAGTATTGACATCCCTCGACTTTTGTCACATTTTGTTGTGTTGCAGCCTGAATTTAAAATACATTGATTTAAAAAAAAATTGTCACCGATCGACACAAAATACCCCAAAATGACAAAGAAAACATGTTTTTGGAAATTTTTGCCAATTTGAAAATGAAATGCAGAAATAAATGTCTTGCATCCATAAGTATTCAACCCCTTTGCTATGACAATCCAAATTGAGCTCAGGTGCATGCATTTTCCTTTGATCATCCTTGAGATGTCTCAACAACTTCACTGGAGTCCACCTGTGACCAATTCAATCAATTTGACATGATTTAGAAAGAAACACACCTTTCTATATTAGGTCCCACAGTTAACAATGCAGGTCAGAGCAGAAACTCTACCATGAAGTCCAATGAACTGTAAGTAGAACTCCAAGATAGAATTGTGAGGAGGCATAGATCTGGGGAAGGTTATAAAACAATTCCTAGAGTGTTCAAAGTTCCCAAGAGCACAGTGAGCTCCATCATTAGGAAATGGAAAGAATATGGTACTACCCAGACTCTTCCTAGAGCTGGCCATCTGACCAAACTGAGCAACCGAGCAAGAAGGACTTTGGTCAGGGAGATGACCAATAACCAAATGACCACTCTGACAGAACTACAGAGATCCTTGGCTGAGAGGGAAGAACCTGCTGGATGGACAACAATCTCTGCAGCAATTCACAAATCTCGGCTTCATGGGAGAGTGGCCAGAAGGAAGCCACTCATGTGAAAAAGGCACATGATAGCACACCTGGAGTTTGCAAAACCGCATGTGAAAGATTTGGAGAGTATGTGGCAAAAGATTCTGTGGTCTGATGAGACGACAATTGAACTCTTTGACCTAAATGCAAAGCGCTACATCTGGCAGAAACCAAGCACAGCTCATCACCCATCTAACGCCATCCCAGCCGTGAAGCATGATGGTGGCAGCATCATGCTATCGGGATGCTTTTCATTGGCAGGGACTGGGAGACTTGTAAGGATAGAGGGAACAATGAATGGAGCCGAATACAGGAAAATCCTTGAGGAGAACCTGCTTCAGAGTGCAAAAGACCTGAGACTGCGGCAAAGATTTACGTTCCAACGGGACACTGACCCCAAGCATCCAGCCAAAGGCAACACTGCAATGGCTTCAGAACAAGAACGTGAAAGTCCTTGAGTGGCCCAGCCAAAACCCAGAGTTGAATCCCACTGAGAATCTGTGGAAAGACTTGAAGATTGCTGTTCACGACACTCCCCATCCAACACGACAGAGCTCGAGCAAATCTGCGAAGAAGAATGGGAGAAAATCCCCAAGTCCAGATGGTCAAAGCTGATACAGACATACCCAAGAAGAATCGAAGTTGTAATGGCTTCCAAAGGCTCTTCTACGAATTATTGATTCAGGCGGGTGAATACGTATTGACGTGAGACATTTCAGTTTTTCAATTTTAATAAATTTGTAAAATAATTCTAAAAACATGTTTTCACTTTGTCAGGTATTTCATGTAGACGGTGACAAAAAATTAAAATTTAATCGATTTTAATTCAGGCTGTAACATATCAAAATGTGACAAAAGTCAAGGGGTGTGAATACTTTCTGATGGCATTGTGTACACCAACAAGGCCTCCATCCTCAGATTGATAGAGTACTGCTCTCCTCTCTCGGCTGGCACCGCTTTCTCACATCTTGGTCTCAGCTTGATGCTGTGGGAACCAAGTCCTTCAAGATCATTGGTATCTCCCACTATTAAACTGAGTCTCTGGACCTATCAATTTCACATCACAGACAGTTCGGACATCTCTCTGTCTTGTATCGCCTTCCTTCTGGGCTTGCACCCTCTGCCTTTTCCATGTTTTTTCAACCCCCCCTTGCCCCCCCCCCCTCAACCTGGTTTCCTGCAGGGCACAAAAGGACTGCCAGTAACCCACTCCTGGTGAAGCTCCCAAAATCCAGGCCCACTACTCCTGTGATTGAGAGCTTGCACCTGTATCCAGCTAATTCACCCCCTGTGTCCTCCTCCCCTCTCCTTACTCTCCTTGTCTTTCTTCCTTGAGGTTCCTTATATTTGACCCTCATCCGCAGTTAGTGCTCCGCTCTAACAACCCCCATACCCACTTTTCTTTTTGTTATTTTGGTCTTTGTGCATTAAGTGTTCTAGCTCCTCCACAGAGCCTCAAATCTGGAAACAAAAACGAAATTGAAAGATAATTAAATAAAATGCTGATCTCTTCGATTAGCCTATCAACCTTGTGTAAAATTATTCTGTTGCTGTCTTTACAGAGGGCGTGGCAAGAAGATTTCCATGTGAATTTTGTGGGCGGAGCTTCAGCCTTGGCTCTGATTGGATGCGGCATGTACAAAGACATGGGCAGTAAGTCAATACTCTTTGTCTATTACAATGAAACGATTTTTATGTTTAGTCATGCAAGATAATCTTGTGTACATCTGTAATACTCTTGTGATCAGTTTTATTTGTCATTGTCAATGCTTAATTTCCTATTTACCATTCTTTTACTAACCCTCATGTGTATTTTTAATAACTGACACATTCTTCATAATTCATGATTTAAAAAACAAGCTCAATGAGCTAAGATCCTCATCCTCTTAATGATGACGTCATAAAACGAATATGACATGTGATGTATCAGGTTTGCGATAAATTATCTGTTTGGCTATTGCCCGGCTTGATTCCCGCAAACAAAATTCAAACAGCTTGCCTTGTTTCGGAGATAATGGTATAGGCGATTTCAATTAGCTGCGATATTATGACGTCAACTTTTTTCTAGGAGGAATTTTCAAAATCGGAGATGGGTACTGTCTGCGCAGGGTATTTTTACATATATATGCCAAGTTTCAGGAAGTTTCGATGAAAACTGTAGGCTGTGAAACAAAAAAGTCCACAAGAACAACAACGTGAGTAAGACTTAGAGATCCTCCACGAGGATCTAAAAAAAGTTGTCCTTTGTTTCTTTCAGTTTATTTTATTCGTCTGCAGAATGTGGCTGCTTGGCTGCATCATTTTATTGGGGTGCGGCTGTGCCGCTGATGCAATGCACCTGTTACTAGCAGGTGGTTCTCATTTTGCCAACCTCAGAAGGATGACAGGCTGAGTCAACCCTACCTTGTGTTAATTAAACGGCCCGACAGGGGCTTGAACTCAAGACCCTAAGATCTTAAGCCAACTACCTTAACTGTTAAGCCAACATCAAGCCGGTTCTTTAAGTGATTGTTCACATTGAAAGTTTTTAATTGTTGGACTGCCCAGTGCTTTGGGATAAGGGCCTTTTGAGGCCTTCTAATCTCTTCCTTATTCTAGCATCCAAAATTTTTGATGTTCTTGTGCAAACTTTTGCCACTTTTTTAGGTTATGTAGAAGAAAATGGCTTCAGGTTCAGAGTTTGAAACATTTATTCATTTGCATGGGAGGAAAACATAGAATATAAGTACAGAATGCAGTCGATGAATCCCTCAAACTAAATGCCTGGCAAAATGTCCCTTTTATACTGTCAAGAAAGTAAAAGTGCAATGGGATGGTTGAGCAAAACCTGATAAGAAACTACCCATGATCTATCCTCAGGAAGGGGGGAGGGATTAATTCACAATTTTTATCCAAAAAGAAAACAGGAAAAACATCTTTGTCAAGGTCCAAGGGGAGAAGTCTTAATCAATGAAGAAATGCACATCGCTGCTTGTCTGCAGTCAACAGTCAGGAAACGATTTCTCCTCTGCTTTCCCAAGCTTGGTTATTGTGACGGAGAACAAGTGCTTCTCAGAGCTAAAATATCATTTCAAGTATAAAGCAAACCAGAATGTGAAAAAAAAACATTCAATACCATAATATAAAGCGAATCAATGAAAGGAAAACCAAGATATAGAGTTATTCAATCATGCAGATATATCTGGAACTCATTCTTACATTTCCAGGTGACTAAATAATTCCTCGTCAATTCGATCAATGCATATTAAATTGTCATCACTTTAAAGAACACAATTTAGCAAAGCAAAATTAATATGGGATCACTTTCACATTACAATTCCAAGGAAGAGAAAACAACGTTTCATTCAGTTTATACACATGAGTATGTGATGATCTTCCGACATGTTCTCACATTCCAACCAGCTGTTTCAATGAGCAATTAAACTTACACTGATTTTAATTCAAACAGAGTAAAACATTTCAATGTTAAATAATGTAGCTGGAGCATTAGAGAATAGAAGGCTTTGTATTCTCTTGCAAAAGTGAAGTTTCAGAGGGAGTAAGTATTAGCAAGTGAGCAGGCAAGATAAAGATCATGTTGAAAGCTGTGCATGTGCACACAAGACATGCTTCAACCTCTGACTTAAAAAGCATTCCTGCAAAGTGTAAACACTCACAAATATAAATAAATGCAAATATAATATCGATATTATTACTCAAGCAGGAAGGTGTGTGTATATATATATATATATAGATATAGATATATATAGATATAGATATATATATACACAACATATTATATATATTATATATTATAAGATATAGATATATATATATATATATAATATATATATACATATATATATACATTATACACACTATAGATAGACTATATATATACAATAATATATACATATACACATATAGATATAGATAATATATATAATATATAACCATTATACACATATAGATATAGATAATATAATACATTAACATATATAGATAGATATATACTATATATCATTATACACATATAGATATTATATATATATATATATATATATATATATATACATTATACACATATAGATATAGATATATATAACATTATACAACATATAGATATAGATATATATTACACATATATATATATATATATATACATTATAACATACATATAGTATATATATATATATATATATATAATATATATTAATACATTATACACATATAGATTAGATATATATATATCACATATAGATATATATATATATATACATTATACACATATAGATATAGATATAGATATATGTTTCTTAGAGCACATAAATGTGCTCATAAAAATATAGAATGAATATGTTTTTCCAGAATTATTTCGCTTTCAACATGTTTCTCAGGCTGAGTCAATTTCATTAATCTCCAGCATTATGTGGGCTTCATTTATTTAAACTGCTTATAATTCTTGAATGTTTTTTTTTTTACTGAAGGTCCAAACAGATGTATTAAATAAAAATCACTTCTACATTTTCCCCTTTGTTCCTTAAAAAGGACAATACACAATTAAAAGAATTGATCCATCATCATTAGAGAAGAGGAAGGATTTAATGTCTGAAGCGATGATGGATTCCAAACCTTGCTGATGATTGGCAGAAGGCTGATTGGTCTGTAGTTGCAGGATCTGTTTTTGCACCTTTTTATGCAGGGCAGTAATGTTTGCTGATTTCCAGCAGATTGCAGATGACCTTGAGCAAATGAGAGGGTGAAACAGAGAGAGGGTGAGCAAGAGCAGAGGAGCAGGTTTTTATGATGCGTGGGCTGATGCCGTCTGGACCAGTTGCAGAATCCGAGTCGAGTTTGACATCAAGCTCTCCACTTTGTCAGGAGAAAAGGACACAGATTCCAGGGACAGTTGGGTGCGACTGGGTAAGGTGGGGACAGAAAGCATGGGTTTTGGACACAAGATTTCAATGCAAACACCGAATTTAGCATTCAGCCTTTTCACGTGTGGTATCAGCAGTGTGGCCATTTGAGGTAAGGGAGGGATGGAGGGAAACATCACCAGAAAAAGATTTGATTAGACGCCACCAAGATTTGGAGGAGGAGAGAGGTTTGAAGTTCAGACTTGAGCTGAGAAGATGTTTGTTTTCTGGCTCTCCTGAGGTAACACTACACTTGTTCGAGCTTTATGGAAGGAACTGAGATTACCCTCAGTTGGGTTTGCTTTCATGAGGAAAGGCAGGTTGTTTTAGAAAACTGCCTCACCACAAGCCTCAGTGAACCAGGGGCAGGAGGAAGGGTAGGACAACTGAAGACGAGAGGGGTTAATCTGTGCATGAAGGAGAGCAAGTTTCTTTGAAGAATTCCCAGGATGAGTTGATGTTGGAGAAAGTAGCGATGGGAGACCAGTCTTGAATTTTGATGGCTGCTTGGAGACCCTGCCAGTCAGCCTGAGTGAAATGCCAGACTCAACGGCGCTGAGGTGGTTCTCTAATAACAGCCAGAAGATGTCTACTTTGACAAGCACGTGGTCAGATGAACCGATTGGAGCGGAGGAAGAACAGCAGATATTTTCAGGGAAATTTATCAAAATCAGATCCAGAAGAGATGGAGTACATTGGTTGAAGTCCGTGTTGGGAAGTTGACCGATTGAGTCAGTCCCAATGAGTCGCACAAGTCTTTTGCTGAAATGCCATCACAGGTGAGAGAGGTAACCACACCTAGCCAACTGGCATGATGACAATTGAAGTCACCACATATGAGGAGAGAGAGTTCGGATGAGAAGATAGAAGTTGGTTCAGTTTTCGGATAATGAGGTGTGAATGGCGTCATCACTGTTGGTGGACGGTACAGTACACATATATACATGAGGTGGGGTGGAGGGGAAGCTGTATCCAGAGGTATTCCTGGGGTGTGGGGGAGTCAGGGCAGTGCATGGAGAGTGAGGAATGTCTTTGATGAAGAGAGCAACTCCTCCACCAGGACGAGGCTCAGGTCTGTCATACCGGAGGAGGGAGTAACTAGGGATTGATACTTGGGAGTCAGAGACGTCTTAAGGGAGGAAGTTTCTGTTGGGCAGATTGTCTGGTTTTGTCAGCGGCAACCTGTATGTAAAGATCTGTAAGGTTTGAGCGAAGGCCAATTGAGGTCCACACTGTTAATGAAGAGGGAGGAGAGGAGGCTTTGGGTGATGGGATGGGAGAGGGGAGGGGGAGGGAAGGCAAGGGAGGGGAGGAGGGAAGGACAAGGGAGGGAGGAGGAGGGAAGGAAAGGGAGGGAGGGAGGTAAAGAGAGTTGTTGAAAGAGTGTGGGGGATTGCAGAATAGCTAGAGGAGGGACCGGATGAGAAGGAGAAAAGGCTCTGTGGTGCTGGGGGAGAAGGGGGCAAGAGAGGGGGCAGAGGGCAGTTGAGGATTTGAGGAGGTGGCGTGATGGGATGGAGGTGAGAGGGCAGGGGAAGGGGCATCTTTGTGGATGTGAGGGGGGGGCAACTTTGAGAAGAGTGAGTGAGGGGGTGAATGTGGGAGAAGGGTGAGTGGGAGAGTTGAGGGGAAATGTGAGGGGGAGTTTTGAGAAAGGGAGAGGGAGGCTTGGAGGGAGAAGAGTGTGATGGTTGCTTTTGAGAGGGGAGGGGTGAGAGAGTTGATTTGGCACTGAAGTTTGAAAAAGGAGATGGAAAGCGAACATTCATTGCAAACTGGGGTTTTTTAGTTTTAGGTCAGAGATGCTATTAAAGACATTTCTTGAGGGATGTAATGAAGGCAAATTAAGAGAATGGGAGAAGAAACGCTGTAACAGTTGGATTTTTCAGGCAAGCTTTGAGGGAAGTGTCGAATTGAGAGCAGTCTGTTGAAATAGTGAAGAGCAGTGAATTATGATACTGTCATGAGAACACACATGTGAAAAGAGGAAGATGAAGCATTATAAGAGATCGTTTTTTCTTATTATTGTTATTATTACTATTTTTGAGAGAGTTTTTCATCAGATTAGGTAATGGAAAGGTTGTAGAAAGATCGTGAGATGAATGGTGAATTTGGATCTGTAAACGCAGGAGCTGAAATGTATCGCGTGGCTCTGGGAGGTGTATTGTCAAAAGTGAATTTATTAGTTATATATTCTAAATAAGGATTGCGTAACATTCGGAAAAGGAAAGGTTGAGGTAAAATCGTGTAGGTGTATGGTGAATGTTGGAACGGTAACGCATAGTGAAGCTGATGGATCGATTGAAAGTATTCGGAAAGAGGGTAGAGAGACCATGTGGTTACAGGAGGTGGATTGATTAGAAGGATACAAGGAAAATTATTATTTTTTGGATGATTTTTTGAAGATCAGGTAAGATTTGGGTGATGGGAGGTTGAAGGAAAAAATCGTAAAGGTAATGGTGAGAGTGGGTCAGCTCAAGTAGAAGAAAGATTGGTGTGCCGGCGAAGGGAGAAGAAGAAGAAGAAGAAGAAGAAGAGAAAGAAGAGAAGAAGAAGAAGAAAAGAGAAGAGAAGTAAGAAGAAGAGGATCGGACTCGTGGGTATGCAGGGAGAAAGGTAGTTTTTTAAGGTTTTTTTTCTTTTAAATTTAAGACAAGAAACAGAGTGTTTAGTTGGGAGGGATGGGGGTGTGAGGAAAGTGAGGAAGAATAGGAATTGAAGGCAATAGGGAGAGAATGCAAATAAGAACGATCGCACCACCTCGAGGGAAGGATGGGTAGGCCTCAGAGGAACCCGTAAAGACAAGGTCGACGAACACTCACAAATTCTACGTTTTTTGAAACAAAACCGAACTAGGAACACAACAGTAACGTGTAGGTGAGAAATAAACGTTAAACGGGACAGATTAACAACCAGAACTTTACTTTGAGAAGTCGGCAGAAACCCTGAGAAACCCTCCGTCGCTGCAAACCCAGAAACGGATGTTCTTAACAAATTTGGACACTCCGACAATATCGTTCCTCGCAATTGGTGTAAGAACTGGGGCTACCATTGCTTATACAAGAGGAGGAAACACTTAGCCCCCTTTTTGCTCGTCGGCCATGCACCCAGATGAACACAAGACTAGAGACAGTGAAGCCACACTGTGGCCATCGTGTGATCCAAGCCTAAAACATCTTGTCATGTCATTCAGCACACTACCTCACCATCTCCTGCTGCCGCTTCTTCAGCAACCGCCTGCCATGATACGGCCACAATCATAGGAGGATTGGAGAGGTGTAGTGTGGAGAAAAATATTGAGTACTGAAACACATAAACTCCTGTGTGGGCTTCACACTTGATCCAAGCTATCGGCAGAGGGTAGCAAAATGTTTTTTAGTAGATATTACCTAAACTTATGTGTTTTAGTAATCTATACAATTAATTGGCCATTTTTAACCGGCATTCCAGGCGAATGTTAAGAAAACCCACATTTGCCCCCAGAGGGCACCAAACGTCATGCAGCAATTGCCATAAGGCGGAGCCTTTAGGTTGGTCCACAAACATAGCGCGGCGGTGGTTAGTAAAGCCAAAGAGGAGGATTTTAGTCGGATCATCATGATCTTTTTCCGAAGAGGCAAGCTATTATCCCCGCTCATTTGCTCACAATTAAATCAAATGTTAAGCGAAGGCTTCTCTTGGAAATGTCGATGTAGTCTCAAAACATAACAAGGAGAGGTTTTATCTTCCAACGTTCAACCGGTAACCATTATCACCATGAAAACTTTCAAATGTATTTCAATCACGATATTTCTAAATGATTGTAAAACCTTTAATTTTCCTGTTTTACATTGTTAATATTATACTTATTGCAAAGTATATTACCTATACAGTACGAATTTTCTCTTTTAAAAAATGGCAGGTTCTATATTTATATTTATACTGCAAAGTATCCTCCTGTTTACTTGAGTTTCGATATTGGACCAAAACTGTCCTGAATAGTCTGTGCTGGGGCTGGAACCAGCTTCCTGAGCTAAGGTTTTTTGGGTCGGTTTGGCCATTTGCCGTTCCCAGCAAGTAGTTCGGTGCAGGATTGCTAGATTTGGCTACAAGGTGGGGCAACAAATGGTTCTCCCACTCGCTGGGGTCACTCCTGTACAAACTCCTTGCTGTTATGGATATTGGTGTTGTGAAAACAATCTTTTTTATAATCTGAACAGTAAGAAC
>CM068960.1:3840396-3851958 GCA_035128595.1 Eptatretus atami
AAGTTTCTTTGAAAGAATTCCCAGGATGAGTTGATGTTGGAGAAAGTAGCGATGGGAGACCAGTCTTGAATTTTGATGGCTGCTTGGAGACCCTGCCAGTCAGCCTGAGTGAAATGCCAGACTCAACGGCGCTGAGGTGGTTTCTAATAAAGCCAGAGAGATGTCTACTTGACAAGCAGTGGTCAGATGAACCGATTGGAGCGGAGGAAGAAGCCAGATATTTCAGGGAAATTTATCAAAATAGATCCAGAAGAGATGGAGTACCATTGGTTGAGATCCGTGTTGGGAATTGACCGATTGAGTCAGTCCCATGAGTCGACAAGTCTTTTGCTGAACTGCCATCACAGGTGAGAGAGGTAAACACCCTAGCCAACTGGCATGATGACAATTGAAGTCACCACATATGAGGAAGAGAGAGTTCGGATGAGAAGATAGAAGTTGGTTCATGTTTTCGGAAATGAGGTGTGAATGGCTCATCACGTTGTGGTGGACGAAGTACACATATATACATGAGTGGGAGTGGAGGGGAAGCTGTATCAGAGGTATTCCTGGGGTGTGGGGGAGTCAGGGCAGTGCATGGAGAGTGAGGAATAGTCTTGATGAAGAGAGCAACTCTCCCAAGGACGAGCTCAGGTCTGTCATACCGGAGGAGGTAACTAGGGATTGATACTTGGGAGTCAGAGATCTTAAGGGAGGAAGTTCTGTTGGGCAAGATTGTCGGTTTGTCAGCGGAACCTGTATTAAGATCTGTAAGGTTTGAGCGAAGGCCCCAGATATTTGAGGTCACACTGTTAATGAAGAGGGGGGAGGAGGCTTTGGTGCATGGGATGGGAGGGGAGGGGGAGGGAGACAAGGGAGGGGGGGAGGAAAGGGAGGAGGGGAGGGAAGGAAAAGGGAGGGAGGGAGGTAAAGAGAGTTGTGAAAGAGTGTGGGGTTGCAGAATAGCTAGAGGAGGGACGATGAGAAGGGAAAAGGCTCTGTGGTGCTGGGGGAGAAGGGGGCAAGAGAGGGGGCAGAGGGCAGTTGAGGATTTGAGGAGGTGGTGATGGGGATGGAGGTGAGAGGCAGGGGAAGGGGATCTTTGTGGATGTGAGGGGGGGGGCAACTTTTGAGAAGAGTGAGTGAGGGGGTGAATGGTGGAGAAGGGTGAGTGGGAGAGTTGAGGGAGAAATGTAGGGGGAGTTTTGAGAAAGGTGAGAGGAGGCTTGGAGGGAGAGAGTGTGATGGTTGCTTTGAGAGGGAGGGGTGAGAGAGTTGATTTGGCATGAAGTTTGGCAAAGAGATGTTGAATGATGGAAAGCGAACATTCATTGCAAACTGGGGTTTTTTAAGTTTTAGGTCAGAGATGCTATTAAAGACATTTCTTGAGGGATGTAATGAAGGCAAATTAAGAGAATGGAGAGAAGAAACGCTGTAACAGTTGGATTTTTCAGGCAAGCTTTGAGGGAAAGGTCGAATTGAGAGCAGTCTGTTGAAATAGTAGAAGAGCAGTGAATTATGATACTGTCATGAGAACCACACATGTGAAAGAGGAAGATGAAGCATTCTAAGAGATCGTTTTTCTTATTATTGTTATTATTACTATTTTTTGAGAGAGTTTTCATCAGATTAGGTAATGGAAAGGTTGTAGAATAGATCGTGAGATGAATGGTGAATTTGGATCTGTAAACGCAGGAGCTGGAAACGTATCGCGTGGCTCTGGGAGGTGTATCGTCAAAAGTGAATTTATTTAGTTATATATTCTAAATAAGGATTGCGTAACATTCGGAAAAGGAAAGGTTGAGGTAAAATCGTGTAGGTGTATGGTGAATTCGGAACGGTAAACGCATAGTGAAGCTGATGGATCGATGAAAAGTATTCGGAAGAGGGTAGAGAGACATGTGGTTACAGGAGGTGGATTGATAGAAAGGATACAAGGAAAATTATTATTTTTTGATGGATTTTTGAAGATCAGGTAAGATTCGGGGATGGGAGGTTGAAGGAAAAAATCGTAAAGGTAATGGTGAGAGTGGGTCAGCTCAAGTAGAAGAAAGATTGTGTGCCGGCAGAAGGAGGAAGAAGAAGAAGAAGAAGAAGAAGAAGGATCGGGACTCGTGGGTATGCAGGGAGAAAGGTAGTTTTTTAATTTTTTTTTTCTTTTAAATTTAAGACAAGAAACAGAGTGTTTAGTTGGGAGGGATGGGGGTGTGAGGAAGTGAGGAAAATAGGAATTGAAGGCAATAGGGAGAGAATGCAAACGATCGCACACCTCGAGGGGAAGGATGGGTAGGCCTCAAGGAACCCGGTAAGACAAGGTCGACGAACACTCACAAAATATCACGATTTTTGAAACAAAACCGAACTAGGAACACACAGTAACGTGTAGGTGAGAAAATAAACAGTTAAAACGGGACAGATAACAACCAGAAACTTTACTTTGAGAAAGTCGGCAGAGAACACTGAGAAACCCTACCGTCGCTGCAAACCCAGAAACGGATGTTCTTAACAAATTTGGCACATCCGACAATATCGTTCTGCAATTGGGGTAAAACCTGGGGCATACCATTGCTTTACAAGAGAGGAACACATACAGCCCCCTTTTGCTCGTACGGCCATGCACCAGATGAACAAACCAAGTTATGAAAGCTTGGGGAGCCACAACGTGGCCATCGTGTGACTTCCAAAGCCTAACATCATTGTCAAATGTACATTCAGACACTACCCACACATCTCGCTCGCCTTATTCAGCAACCGCCTGCAATACGGCCACATCATCAAGGGGTTGGAGAGTGTAGTGTGGAAAAATATTGAGATATGAAACATCAAAACCTCCCGTGTGGGTTTCACACTTGATCACAGCTATCGCAGAGGGTAGCAAAATGTTTTTTAGTAGATATACAATTAATTGTTTTTTAGTAGATATACAATTAATTGGCCATTTTTAACCGGAGTTCCAGAGGATGTTAATAACCCACATTGCCCCCAGAGGGCACCAAAGTCATGCACAATGCCATAGGCGGAGCTGTAATTTCCCAAAACAATAGACGCGGTGGTTAGTAAAGCATAAGAGGCAGTTCTTTTAGTCGGATCCATCATGATCTTTTACCGGCAAAAGCTTTGATCCCCGCTCATTTGCTCACATTAAATCAAATGTTTAAGCAGAAGCTTCTCTGGAAAGTCGATTAGTCTCAAAACATAAACAAAGGAGAGGTTTTTTTTCCAACGTTCAACCCGTAAACCATAATCACCATGAAAACTTTCACAAATGTATTTCAATTCAATATTTTCAAAATGATTGTAAAACCTTTAATTTTCCTTTTAATTGTAGTATTATATTATCTGCAAAGTATAATTACCTATAAGTATGATTTTCCTTTTAAATGCAATATTATATTATTTTATACTACAAAGTATCCTCCTTTTACTTGAGTTGATATTGACCAAACTTGTCACTGAATGTCTGTGCTGCTGACCCAGCTTCCTGAGCTAAGGTTATTCTGGGTGGTTTGCCATTGCCTTCCCAGCAGTGGTTCGGGCAGGAATTTGTAATTTGGCTATGAAGAGTGGGCAAAACAATGGTCTCCCCACTCCATGGGAGTCACTCCTGCAAAAACTCCTTGCTGTTATGGATATTGTGTCTTGTGAAACAATCTTTTATAATCTGACAGTAAGAACTGTCGTTTGCACTTGTTAAAAATAATATAATATATATATATATATATAGTATAATATATATATATATATATATATATATATAATATATATACAGGTGTCCCAAAAAATATAGACTTTCATCTGCAAAGAGGATGGTCATACATATATTTTTTTTAAACATACTGTATATGGCTGGATAAGCTGAAAGGTTGAAGTTTATTGTACAAATGTCAAATTGCCACCAAAATTTAAATTTGGTATAGAATCGTCGTTTTCTTTTAGAACACATGTTCGACGTAGGCTCCACGTTGTCCGATCACTGCCTGCAAACGGTTGTCATGTTCTCCATCACTTTGGGAAACTTTCTGAGGAATGTTCTGGATTTCTCGTGGATGTTTTCCTTCAGCTGATCAAGAGTCTGAGGCCTAGGTTTCCATAGATCCTGTCCTTGAGATACCCACAAGAGAAGTCTGGAGGAGTAAGGTCAGGGGAATACGGTGGCCCTCAACGTCTTCGTAGAGGGAGATAAAGGCGTCCTCAAAATGTTGGTTGAGAAAACACCTTGTTTCCTGGCTGTATGGGGCGGTGCCCATCTGCTGAACCACTGGGTCATCTGGATCAGGTTGTTTCTCCTACGGCCTGAGTACGTAGCTCAGGCAGATAGAATTCCTGAATCATTTCGCGATAGTTCCTCTGGTTTCCGTGCAAGTGCGTCCCTGGTCATCTTCAAAGAAGTATGGACCAATTATCCACACAAACAACCGCCACCACATGGGTGACTTTGAGAACAGATCGAGCACCAGTTCAGTTGATGCATTACCAGGATTTTCAGTTCCCCAGTACCGAAAGTTTTGCTTGTTTACCTCCCCGGACAGTGAGCATGGCATTCGTCCGTCATGTGAAGTTTTTTGAGGAAGTCTGCATCTTCCTCCAACTTCTGAGAACCAATTTGCAAATCTAGTCGTTTGCGTTTCTGTTGATCAAGTAAGCACCGTTCCGTTTGAATTTTGTATGGAAAGGCATGAATGTCTTGGCGAAGGATTCTGAACGGTGCTCTTATGAATGTTTGTCTCAGCAGAAAGTCGTCGAATCGATTTTTTTGGACTCTGAATGACCGCCTGTCTCCCATTTCCACATTTTCTTCACTACGACCTGTCCTCTTCCGACATGACCCTTGTGAAGGTCACAGATGGTTCCCACTGGTAAACTTTGCGATGGTGCATCTTATTGTCCGAAAGTTTGGTGCATGGCCAAGTGGATACCGAAATGTCAGTAAAGACGTTGCACCTGTATGACACTTTTCGTCTGGTGCCAAAGTTCAACAATTTCGTCCGTTGTTGTACGGTTATCTTGGCATTTTTCTGGCGCTTGCTTGGTATCAAAATAAACTTCAGGTCTCTGCAACAAGAAATGAAGCATTAGTGCCAAATTACTGCTTTTTAGGATCAAACGAAACATTTTAAAAGTTGTATATTTTTTTTGACACCCTATATAATAGCATATATATATAAACATATACATATATATATATATTATATATATATATTTTTTAATGAAGCCAGTCAGGTCAGATCAGGAATGGGAGCATGTGCAGAGCAGCGCATCGCTGCACCCATCTTTGCCATTACTCCAGGGACCTCCGTCTGACCATCCCCCAGGCAGATGCCTGCCCATCCATCTCCGTGAGATGCTGATCAACCTGCTGCAACCACGAAACAGTGTCGGCCCATTGGCCTGCTCCACTCACGAGGCTCCCTTGCTGAGAGAATCTGGTGAGCAGGATCAGCATCAGGAAAACAAGCCACATGGCCATACAGCCGAGCTGATGCTCACGAACTATGCAGGTAACAAATCTCATTTGAGTCTCTCTCAGCACCGCTTGTTGGACACAAAGTCCACCAGTGATAGCAAGGATTCTCCAAAGAGACCTGGACACAAGGAATTAAGTCTCCGTCTCAGGTCCCTGGTCAGAGTCAGTCTCACATCACAGAGAGCAAGACTGGAACACCAAGGACCTGAAGACTCGGACTTTCGTCCGACCACACAGGTACCGACAGCGCACACCGCTGATCCAGTGAATCCATGACTCCCAGGCCGACCCAGACATCTGTTGACCTCTGGCTCACGCCAGCAGAAACTTGATATCACTGCCAAGGTAAGTGAATCTCTCCGAACACCTCAACATTCTACCACAAACAGGTTCAGACAGAATAGCAGCATCCAAGATGTCATTGAAACTTGATCTTAGTTTTGAACCAGGAAACCATAATCCCAGTGGCTCGGACTCCTCATTCAGCACATCGAGGGCCCCAAAAGGATATCTAAAGTCTCCGCAAAGATGACTGCATCATCTGCGAAATCAAGTCAGAGATCTTGACATTCCCAAACGATACACTGCAGCTTGATCTCTCCGACATCCTCCCGAGAATCCAGTCCACACAAGTGCTGAAAAGTGGGGGGAGTACACACCACTGCCGAATCTCAGTAACAACTGGAAAAAAGTCAGAGATTGTACCACACATCTCACAGCACTCTAAGTAGCAGAGTATAGTTCAGACATCAATCGATCAGTTTGGTGGCACCACGAAGACCAAGAATCCTCCAGAGGGCATCCCGATTCACTGAATCAAACGCTTTGCAGAGATCAACATGGGCTGCAAGCAGCCCCTGCCAAAACTCTTGTCTATGTTCGGTGAGACCCGAAGCAAGGACACGGTCAATCATTGACCTCTTTGTGTAAGCCTGATTGCTCTGGACGCTGGTGCTCAAGCAGATGCTGGCGACCCTATCAGAATTATCCGAGCAAAGACCTTGCCCGGCACTGAGAGCAGCGTCACCCTCGGTAGTTGTTGCAGTCTTGGCGAACACCATTCCCTTTCCAGAGTGGGGCAACAAGGCCCTCTGCAGTCAGTTGGAGAATGCTTGTGTTCCAGGAAGAGCACAGAACTGCATGCAACAACCGAGTGCACCATTTCCACCAGTCTTGAGAAGTTCAGCATGGATGCGCAAGATCCCTGGAGCTTTACCCCCATTTCAACCGGTCACCACAAGCCTGTGTTCCACAAACGAAGGTGGACCACAGTTGATTGGAGGGTCAGCATTAGTGGTTGTAACACCCCTGACGTCCAACTCGACAGCTGGTGGATCAGCCTGGTAAAAGTCAAAGTAACCGCCCAGCGAGCCTTCACTACCCTCTGCTAATAACTGCAATACACCGAGGAGGCTTGGACGAACGCAATGCGCGAATTCTCGTAAGCAGGACGAGAATCACTTGACCACAGGTGATGCTCTACCCCCTCACAGATTCTTCGCACATAGGCCTCCTTGTCCACCTTCGTGCACGTACAGTTTTCGCTTCAGCTCCCTGAACAGTCAGCTCTGCCATTCAGCCTGGCCCTGCGACTCTTGGCATGGTATCAGGTGTCCCTTGAGAGATAAATTCTTCTTCGCCCTCCGGTGAGTTCCACGACATCTTCCCGGCAACATCAAGGACGGTGGTCTTAAGGCACTCCACAACTATTCAGGATCCTCCAAAGCACCCAGACCCCCCCCCCCCCCAAATTTTCACTCAGCCTGTTCGCATACTCCTCAGCTCACCTGTCATCCTGTACTTGCCAACATCCAGCCTTGGCTGGGATGGTACATTCTCCTGGATTTAAGGTGCAACTTAAGAGTTGGTACAACAAGCCGGTGGTCAGTATTGAGGAACTGAGCACTCCGGGGACCCTGCAGTTCTGGATCATCCTCCAGCGACCATCAACGAGCACGATGGTCAATCTCCTTTGCCACACGCCAGCGTTGGAATACCAAGTCTTGCAAAGTCAGGGAACTTAGTGTACTTCTGGTTCACAGTTCAGACACATGGGGACCAAACAAAACATCTCATAACCATCCCTACAGTTCCAGTTGAGCATTGAAATCCCCAAAGACTGAAGTGTATCTCGCCTGGGGCACTGATTAACCCACAGACTCGTGCATGCATAGAATGCGTCTTCATGTGAGAGCATCGCCTCAGTCGCGAGCATATGCAGAGACCAGGGAAATGACACCCAAGATGACGAATCCTTAGTCTCATAATACGCTCGTTGACTGTGTTTACCTCAATTTTCAATGGATTCAGCTTATTGGAAAGCCACAGCATTCTTGGCATGGTATCATCAGAGCGACCAGACCAAATAGTAGGTGTAACCACCCGCATGATCTGCCGCAATCCGGTCTCCGAACTCAAGAGTGCTGCTCTCTGCACTCTTGACCAAGTCAAACCCTTGAACTCAGATGATAACAGACAATGTGATCATCCTCTCTTAGGATAGGGCATTTCCAGGCACCCCACTGAAGAGACGCGCCCCATCCACGTGATCTTAAAGAAAAACGGGACTCATCGGACAGGCGATCTTCTTCACATGCTCCAAGGTCAGTCTGATGCTCAGTGCCCATTGAGAGCTCTTTCGACGGTGAACAGGGGTCATCTGGCACTCTGACCGGTCTACGGCTATGCAGCCCCCATACGCAGCAGCTGTGATGCACTGGTGGTGGCGCACATTCTTCCCGTGACCACCATTAAATTTCTGTGACTTGTGCAACAGTAGACCTTCTGTCGGTTCGGACAGAACGGGATAGCTTTCTTTGCCCTCGCGCATCAATGAGCCTTGGCACCAACACCCTGTCGCCGGTTTGTGTTTGTCCCTCCTTGAGCCGCTGTCGGTAGTATTCACCATTGCTGACCGGAGCACCCACAAGCCTTTCCGTTTCAGAGATGCTCTGACCCAGTCTTCTGGCCATAACAATTTGGTGCTTGTCAAAGTTGCTCAGGTCTTTACTCCTGCCCATTTCTCCCTGCATCCAACACATCAACTTCAAGAACATTGTTCACTTGCTGCCTTAATATTGTACGAATCTGTAAGCCATGAGCACTCAACATACAGGTCCATAGACAAGTTATATTTGGTAAGTAGTGTTGTTTAGTTGGGTCCCGTCCCTCGTTTAATGGTGATAATGTACATGCGCTGTGAGTTACACTGATAGTCAGGGTTTTCTTTTATTTTTAAATCCTCAAAACTACAACAATGCAGCATCACCCTCACTTCACCTCGCTCTGGCCGATGCATGGGGGCGGAGTTCAAAGAGGAGCCTTGCGGCGGCCTCAACCAATTAGCGTGCTACGGTGGGGTGGCCACCGCTCAGCAATCAGACCCTGCGACGGTGAGAAAGGCGGTCGCGTGACGTCACCACGCCCCCGGGCAATCGACGACTTGCCGCTCGTTTTGGCCAGTGACAGGGCGATGAGCGATTCTGCGCACCAAAACGTCCAGTGAGGGAGAGCGGGGAGGGCGGAGGCGTCCCCCCCCACCCCGAGACAGGGTGAATAAGGGTGCGGTGTGATCGACCAGAAAGAGAGCTCAAGAGATATCTTCCTCGACAGAAACCGCAAGGGTTGCCGCGCGTGTCTCTGTCGGTGAACAAGGAGAGAGAAACGGGTGACACGAGTGGAGATGTCGCCTGACCCGGGTGGTTGTCGCGTTTGCCTCGCATGCGAAAGTCCGAGATCCGCCACCCCCGCCAGCTCGAAGACCACACGAGGTGGACAGGTCCGAGACAGGGTCTGGTCTTCAGCTTGCCTTTCCTCAGAGCTGGAGGCCTCAATAAGGCTGTGCCACCGGTTCTTGGGTGTACGTGTGTTTGTGTTGCAGTCTATTAAGTAAAACTTCATAAGTGCTTGTACATAAATGCTTTCCTTCTTATTCGGTTAACTCTGCCTTCTTGCGTGCTCCCTGCCCCATTATAAATAAATACATTTGTTAATGTATCAGTTGTTGCTGTGTTTCTTCATTGGCTTAGCATGACGCGTGTTTGGATTAATATAGTGTTGCCGCGCTAAATGACTATTGGACGACGGAACTTCGCAACCTCCTCGCGGCTCGCGTCGGGTTGCGCAAGGTGGCACGCTAACGGCCGACTATATGAGTGCCGTCGAGGGTGTGAATACTCGTGATCGCCACGGTGGATTCTAGGTATTTGAAGATTGGCAAATAACCCTGTACACGTGGTGTAATTATTGACGATTCACGTTTCGGTAAGTGACCGTATTGTCGGGGTTTTCCGAAAGGTACGATCTAGATTCCAGGTGTTCGGTGGAGTCGACTCGCAGCTCATCTAGCGGTCGTGCTCGCAGCCGATACCAGTCCGCAACAATAATATCCCACCTTGACAGGTGCCATTGTAAGAAGATAATCAATGCTACTCACTTCACTGTCAGTGTCAATATGTGTCTCATTAGTGTATATACATTAAATATCTATACAGTATATACATTATATATGTATAATTATGTTGTATATATAATATATATATTGTGTGTATGTATATATTATATATATATATTGTGTATTATAGTATATATCTGATGATAATGTATATATATTATTATAGTTTTTTTTTTTTTATAATATATAATATATATATTAGTGATATATATATATATGTGTGTGTATACATATATATTGTATCATATATATAAGCAGATTATATTGTGTATACTGTATATATAATATATATATGTATATGTATTATTATATATAAATATGTATATATATATATAATGGGGAGAACAAGTATTTGATACACTGCCGATTTTTGCAGGTTTTTCCCACTTACAAAGACAAGAGGTTCTGTAATTTTTATCATAGGTACACTATCAACGTGAAGACGGAATCTAAAACAAAATCTGAAAATCACATTGTATGATTTTAAATAATTAATTTGCATTTTATTGCATGAAATAAGTATTTGATACATCAGAAAAACAGAACTTAATATTTGGTACAGAAACCTTTGTTGCAATTACAATTCAGACGTTTCCTATATGTAGTTCTTAACCAGGTTTGCACAGACTGCAGCAGGGATTTTGGCCCACTCTCCATACAGATTTCTCAGACTTTCAGGTTTGGGGCTGTCGCTGCAGCACAGACTTTCAGCTCTCTCCAAAGATTTCCTATTGGGTTCAGGTCTGGAGACTGGCTAGGCCACTCCAGGACCTGAGATGCTTCTTACGGAGCACTCTTAGTTGCCCTGGCTGTGTGGTTTTCGGGTCGTTGTCATGCTGAAAAGACCAGCACGCCCCCATCTTCAATGCTCTTGTTGAGGGAAGGAGGTTGTTGGCCAAATCTGCGATAATGGCCCCATCCATCCTCCCCTCAATACGGTGCAGTCGTCCTGTCCCCTTTGCAGAAAAGCATCCCCAAAGAATGATGTTTCCACTCCATGCTTCACGGTTGGATGGTGTTCTTGGGTTGTACTCATCCTTCTTCTTCCTCCAACACGGCGAGTGGAGTTTAAACAAAAAGCTTATTTTGGTCTCATCTAGACCACATGACCTCCCATTCCTCCTCTGGATCATCCAGATGGTCATTGGCAAACTTCAGACGGGCCTGGACATGCGCTGGGCTTGAGCAGAGGGACCTTGCGTGCGCTGCAGGATTTTAATTCATGATGGCGTAGTGTGTTCTATGGTTTTCTTTGATATGTGGTCCAGCTCACAACAATTGGCCAATGCACAGGAACGAATTTGGGGGTGGAAAAGGACTTATCCAACACAGGCGTGGAACACGCGGAGAGGATTAAAGTAGAGTGTTTACCCATAAGTTGTTGGAACATCAGAAGAGCGAACTGAACAAGGGCAATAGAGGAGGAGCAATTAGTAATCCCGGATAGGGAGAACTTGAAAAAGAATTGGAAAATAAAGCTGGAAGAGAAAAACGGGAACACGATTTGAATTGGAACTACTGAGGGAAAGGTAAGAACAGGCAATCAGATAGGAGAAATCCAGAAACAGACGATAAAAAGAAACAGAGAAAATATCTGAAACAACTGAAGAAGAGTAAGATCAGCAATCAGATAAGAGAAGCGAGAACAGAAGATAAAAATTGAAAC
>CM068960.1:3912639-3923151 GCA_035128595.1 Eptatretus atami
ATAAAATTTTCATGATATTATATTCTATGTCTGAATGAATTGTATATGCCTTGTCATCCTGCTGTAACATATAGGTCTTTCGTATTATCTTATGTTTCCATCATAACGTTGTCTTCTTCAAGTAATAGTTGTTTAAACCATCATCGTTTTAAAAGGTTGAAATATTAACCCCAAAAAGTTAAGACTTAAAATACATTGACCCTAAATCTCATGAAGGCCTTGTCTCTAACCGCCCATAAAAGTGACAGTTGTTTTTCATATTTTGAGTTGTATGTCACTATTTAACTACATTAATAGCTATTGATACTGCTGTTTGCCAAAGCGCTTTCATAACGACATTAGTTAATTATGTTCTGGTCTTGGCATGTGGAAACATATCAGAGCAATTAGTTTGGCCATAAGTGAAGGTTCTAAATTCACTATTTTAAAGTGCTGAACACATCCAAGAAGAAAGAGCAAATATCCATTTTTCTAGAGGTCTGTAATGCACTTGCATAGAGGTATCTAAAAACCAAACAACAGACCAGGACTGAAGCAGCACATCTCACTCAATACGACACAATCATGTCTGGTCTCAAGAAAAGTAATGTAAGTTTCAAAGACATAAATTGTATTATATTACATGATTTCCGGTAGAGAATTAGCAGACGATGATAGACGCATCACCTGGTATATTACGTATGGTTTGACAAAAATCGGACTGCCTCTGCAACATCTTAATTCATGGGGGAGTAGGAGCAACATACAGACATAATCTTTGAGCCAACTGTCTTCAATGGAATGAGCTCAGCCCTCCACAGAGATTTTTCCTCATTTTTTGTTGATGCTCTTTCAATTTTGTTTCTTCCAACGATGTACAAGACATTCTGCATAAGTTTGTAGTAAGATCATCAGTAATTCGCCCAATAATCGGGGCGTGTAGAAGTTGTGGACGAATGGTCAGAAAGATTGATGAACTTGGTATGAAAACTGATATTAAATTTCAGAAGTAATAACTACGACTGAGAAGATCTATATCTATTCTGGTTACAATATATTCACAATATATAGGAAAAATCACTTCCGGTGAAAAAGAAAAGAAATAATCACTTCTGTCACAAAAACAAGGAAAAAAATCACTTCCAGAAAAGTTTGAAAATCACTTCCGTGAAAAAAAAAACAATCACGTGGTCAACAAAAAACAGGAAAAAATAACTTCCAGAAAAAGTTTTAAAAATCATTCCCGGTGAAAAAAAGTAGAAAAATAATCACTTCTGGTCAAAAAAATAGGAAAAAAGTCACTTCCACAAAAAGTTTAAAATCACTTCCGTGAAAAAAGAAAATGAAGATAATCACGTCTGGTCAACAAAAAAAGGAAAAATAACTTCCAGAAAATGTTCAAAAATCAATTCCGGTGAAAAATAATCACGTCTGGTCACAAAAATGACTTCCAGAAAAGTTTTAAAAATCATTCCGGTGAAAAAAAACATGACAAAGAAAATAATCATTCTGGTCAACAAAAAAAGGAAAAAATCACTTCCAGAAAATGTTTAAAAATCACGTCCGGTGAAAAAAAAAATGACATGAAAAATAATCACTTTGGTCTACAAAAAAATGAAAATTGACTTCCAGAAAAAGTTTTAAAATCACTTCCGATGAAAAATAAAAATAATCACTATCTGGTCAACAAAAAAGGAAAAAATCACTTCAGAAAAAGTTTAAAATCACTTCTGGTGAAAAATAATCACTTCTGGTCAACAAAAATAGGAAAAATCACTTCCAGAAAAAGTTTCAAATCACTTCCGGTGAAAAAAAGTAATGAAAATAATCACTTTGGTCAAAAAAAAAATAGGAAAAAACACTTTCCAGAAAAAGTTTTAAAATCACTTCGGTGAAAAAAAACAAATGAAGAATAAACACTCTGCTCAACAAAAAAGGAAAAAAATCACTTCCAGAAAAAGTTTAAAATCACTTTCGTTGAAAAATAATCACTTCTGGTCAACAAAAATAGGAAAAAATCACCTCCAGAAAAAGTTTCATCATTCTAGTGAAAAAAAGAAAGAAATATAATCACTTGTGGTCACAAAAATAGGGAAAAAATCACTTCCAAAAGTTTTAAAATCACTTCCGGTGAAAAAAACTGAAGAATAATCACTTCTGGTCAAAAAAAAAGGAAAAAATCACTTCAGAAATATTTCAAAATCAATTCGGTGAAAATAATCATTCTGGTCAACAAAAAAAGGAAAAAATCACTTCCAGAAAATGTTTCAAAATCAATTCCGGTGAAAAATAATCACTTCTGTTCAACAAAATCGGGAAAAAATCACTTCCAGAAAAAGTTTTAAGTCACTTCCGGTGAAAAAAGTAATAAAAATATCACTTCTGGTCAACAAAATAGGAAAAATCACTTCCGGTGAAAAGAAAAGAAATAATCACTTCTGGTCAAAAAACAAGGAAAAAATCACTTCCAGAAAAGTTTGAAAATCATTCTGTGAAAAAAAACAAGAAAAACAATCACGTGGTCAACAAAAACAGGAAAAATAACTTCCAGAAAAGTTTTAAAATCACTTCCGGTGAAAAAATAGAAAATAATCACTTTGGTCAAAAAAATAGGAAAAAATCACTTCCACAAAAAGTTTTAAATCACTTCCGGTGAAAAAACAATGAAGAATAATCATGTCTGGTCAACAAAAAAGGAAAAAATCACTTCCAGAAAATGTTTCAAATCAATTCCGGTGAAAAATAATCACGTCTGGTCAACAAAAAATGAAAAATACTTCCAGAAAAAGTTTTAAATCACTTCCGGTGAAAAAAAACATGACAAATGAAAAAAATCACTTCTGGTCAACAAAAAAGGAAAAATCACTTCCAGAAAAAGTTTTAAAATCACTTCCGGTGAAAAAAATGAAAATAATCATTTTCTGGTCAAAATAGGAAAAATCACTTCCAGAAAAAGTTTTAAAAATCAAATCGGTGAAAAAAAAGAAAAATATCACTTGGGTCAACAAAATAGAAAAAAATCATTCCAGAAAAAGTTTTAAATCATTCGGTGAAAAAAAAATGAAAATAATCACTCTGGTCAACAAAAATAGGAAAAAATCACTTCCAGAAAATGTTTCAAAATCAATTCCGGTGAAAAATAATCACTTCTGGTCAAAAAAATGGAAAAAATCACTCCAGAAAAAGTTTTAAAATCATTTGTGAAAAAAGAAAAGAAATATAATCACTTCTGGTCACACAAATAGGAAAAATCACTTCGGTGAAAAAAAAAAGAAACGAATAATCACTTCTGGTCAACAAAAAAAGAAAAATCACTTCCAGAAAGTTTTAAAATCACTTCCGGTGAAAAAAAGTAGAAAAATAATAACTTCTGGTCAAAAAATAGGAAAAATTCACTTCCAGAAAATGTTTCAAAATCACTTCCGTGAAAAAAAAGAAACGAATAATCACTTCTGGTCAACAAAAAAGAAAAAATCATTCCAGAAAAGTTTGAAAATCACTTCCGGTGAAAAAAAAGAAAAGCAATCACGTGGTCAACAAAAAACAGGAAAAATCACTTCCAGAAAGTTTTAAAATCACTTCCGGTGAAAAAAGAGAAAAATAATAACTTCTGGTCAAAATAGGAAAAATCACTTCCAGAAAATGTTAAAATCACTTCCGGTGAAAACATAATGAAAAAATAACTTCTGGTCAAACAAAAAAGGAAAAAATTACTTCCGAAAAAGTTTTAAAATCACTTCCGGTGAAAAAAATGAAGAATAATCACTTCTGTCAACAAAAAAGGAAAATCATATTCCAGAAAAAGTTTTAAAATCACTTCTGTGAAAAAATGAAAAAATATCACTTCTGGTCAACAAATAGGAAAATCACTTCCAGAAAATATTTCAAATCAATTCCGGTGAAAAATAATCACTTCTGGTCAACAAATAGGAAAAAATCACCTCCAGAAAAAGTTTTAAAATCAATTCTAGTGAAAAAAAGAAAGAATATAATCACTTCTGGTCAACAAAAATAGGAAAAATCACTCCAGAAAAAGTTTTAAAATCACTTCGGTGAAAAAAACAAATGAAGAATAATCACTTCTGGTCAACAAAATAGGAAAAAATCACTTCCAGAAAATGTTTCAAAATCAATTCCGGTGAAAAATAATCACTTCTGTTCAACAAAAATCGGAAAAAAATCACTTCCAGAAAAGTTTTAAAGTCACTTCCGGTGAAAATAATAAAAAATAATCACTTCTGGTCAAAAAATAGGAAAAATCACTTCCTGGAAAAAAAAAAAGAAAAAAAAAAAGAAACGAAAAAATCACTTTTGGTCAAAAAAAAACGGGAAAAATACTTCAGAAAAGTTTGAAAATCACTTCATGTGAAAAAAAACAAGAAACAATCACGTGGTCAACAAAAACAGGAAAAAAATCACTTCCAGAAAAGTTTTAAAGTCACTTCGGTGAAAAAAAAAGTAGAAAATAATCACTTTCTGGTCAAAAAATAGGAAAAAAATTCACTTCCACAAAAAGTTTTAAAATGACTTCCGGTGAAAAAAAAAAACAATGAAGAATAATCACAGTCTGGGCAACAAAAAAAGGAAAAAAATCACTTCCAGAAAATGTTTCAAAATCAATTCCGGTGAAAAATAATCAAGTCTGGTCAACAAAAAAATGAAAAAATGACTTCCAGAAAAAATTTTAAAATCACTTCTGGTGAAAAAAATACATAAATGAAGAATAATCACTTCTGGTCAACAAAAAAAGGAAAAAATCACTTCCAGAAAATGTTTTAAAATCACTTCTGATGAAAAAAAAAATGACATGAAAAATAATCACTTTGGTCTACAAAAAAATGAAAAAATGACTTCCAGAAAAAGTTTTAAAATCACTTCCGATGAAAAAAAAATAAAAATAATTACTTCTGGTCAACAAAAAAATGAAAAAAATCACTTAAAGAAAAATTTCTAAAATCATTTCTGGTGAAAAGAAACATGAAAAAAACATGAATATACATGAGGCAAAACATGAATATGAATGAGGGAAAAACAAGAATACAAATGAGGGAAAACATGAATATGCATGAAGGAAAACATGAACATACATGGGGGAAAACATGAATATACATGAGGCAAAACATGAATATGCATGAGGGGAAACATCACTATACATGAGGCAAAAGATAAACATGCATGAGGGAAAACATGAATATATATGAGGGAAAACATGAATGTGCATGAGGGAAAACATGAATACACATGAGGCAAAACAATAATATGCATGAGGAAAAACATGAATATGAGCAAAAACATGAATATACATGAGGCAAAACATGAATATGCATGAGGAAAGACATGAATATGCATGAGGGAAACATAAATATGCATGAGGAAAGACATGAATATGCATCAGGGAAAACATGAATATGCACGAGGGAAAACATGAATATACAGGAAAAACATGAATATGCACGAGGGAAGCCATGAATATACATAAAGGAAAACATGAATAAGCATGAGGGAAAACATGAATATGCATGAAGGAAAAACATGAATATTCATGAGGAAAAACATGAATATGCATGAGGACAAACATGAATATGCATGAGGCAAGACATGAGTATGCATGAGGGAAAACATAAATACACATGAGGGAAAACATGAATACACATGAGGGAAAACATGAATATACATGAGGAAAAACATGAATATACATGAGGCAAAACATGAATATGCATGAGGGAAAACATGAACATACATGAGGGAAAACATGAACATACATGAGGGAAAACATGGAATAGCATGAGGAAAACATTGAATAAACATTGAGGGACAACATGATATACATGAGGGACAACATGAATAAGCATGAGGGACAACATGAATACACATGAGGGAAAACATGAATAAGCATGAGGGAAACATGAATACACATGAGGGAAACATGAATTACGCATAGGGAAACATGAATACGCATGAGGGAAAACATGAATACGCATGAGGAAAAATGAATACGCATGAGGGAAAACATGAATACGCATGAGGGAAAACATGAATACGCATGAGGGAAACATGAATCCAATGAGAGAAACATGAATCCACATGAGAGAAAACAGAATATACATGAGGAAAACATGAATATGCATGAGAGAAAACATGAATATACATGAGGGAAAACATGGGCAGAGCACGAGTAGACGTTTTTCACTCGAACTTGTTTGTATCCCGCTGGTCCTGTGGATACCAAAGTTAAACTGTTCCCCCTGGTCGAGGTGTGCGCTCTCCCAATGTGCCCTTCTCTTGTTACTTGTGTTGATCCGAGTTTCGAGATTCCAACCTCGTAATCGGCGTCCACAACCATCCTTGGCCATGTTGTGCAACGTCAGCCGAAGCACTCACTCACACAGGAGCGCCTTCCCGTGGAGAATGTGTAAACAAATTAACATGATGATTGGATGGGAAACACGACCGGCGGTAAAACGTGTCTGTTCTCTGTGGCCACGGGTTGTTGGACGTTTTTCAGATCAGAAATAAACAGACTCGACGTCGCTTCGTTCGGCCTCGGCCGAATTAAATGTTACTTTGCACAGACCACAGGATGAGAGAGATCAATAGTTAAAATGTTGGAATGACGCCGTCGCTCTTCCGCGTGACGTCACACGGTGGGCGTGCCCACTTGCTGCGTGGCGAATCTGCTTTCGCGAAACTGTGAACTCTCTCACGTGAGAGGGAGGTGATCCGCCGTCATGTCGCGTGACAGGAGCATGCGGCGCACTCCCAGATGCATCGAGTGTGGAGAGTGTGCGACCGAGCTGTTCAAGGATTACCAGCGCGGCGTCATCAAGCTGGCGATGTGTGTGAGTGGGGAGGGCAACCAATGACGGATGGAAGTGTTGTGAATCGGGGTGCAACGTGGACGTGACTCGATCGACCTTCGTGAGTTTGTTGGGTCGACTGTATTCCATCGGCCGTCAGGCGGCTGGCTTCCTGTGTGCTGTGCTTTCCACCCCGTGCGGTTAAAACCACCAAACTGCCCTTCCCGGTGAGGTGTGAGCAGGAGGTGTTGCATCTCGAAGCATGGTGTTCGAAATGAAACGGAAAGCCGCTTGTGTGCGGGAAACATCCATCCAAGGATCTCGAGTCTGGACCCGAGCCTCGGCCTCGGGGAAAGCACGTAAACATTGTTGTAGTGAGCCTGGTGACCTACCCCAGGAATGAGCTCTCGGATCGAGCGGCTCTTGAGTATACATTGGTTGTGGTAGTGTCTCTGTCGATGTTCACACCTCACACCTGTCCGTGTTTCATCATCTCGGCAGAAGGCAAGTTGGTGGAACCTCGAGCTGAAGTGTGAGGGTGCTCCTGAAACCTATGGCCTTGTTTGTGCACAAAATGTCATGGAAGATCCTTCCTCTCAACATCCTGCAATCTGGGGGCAGGTTAATGGAATGCTCTGTCTGTCTTCATGATCCTCATCGTTCCTCATGTACGAATCAAGCCATGGACCCCCGTGTGGTCCACAACTCGAGTTCTTCTCTGCAGGGTAGCATCATTGCCTGAGTGTAATTGTGCTGCTGATGCAGTGCCCTATGTTGGTTAAGGCAGGAATTTGGAATTTGTTCAGTGGTGCCGGCGATAGCTCGTCTACTCTTCGTGAAGGACACCATGGGATCTTTAACGTCCACCAACGAACACCGGCAGACGGGACACCTAGTTTAACGTCTATCCGAAGGGACGGCAGACACACCGATGAAACGCCGGGATGACATTTTATACCTGGGTTGGGATTCAAACCAAGGCTTGACAGCTTAGAGGCGAGTGTGTGTACCTCTAGGTTATCCCGTACTGATGCTGTCTACAGGATGTTTTATTTTTCCCATTATAACCACACGACGTTCCAAAAGGGTTTTGTCGAACCTACCAGTCAACACTGCCAGCCTCGGGTCTTCACCTGAAATTATCCATCCTTCTGGGCCGACACAGCAGCAGCTTTCTTCACAGCAGCTTCCCTCTCTGCTGACATGGAAAGGATGATCTTTTGGCGCAATCCTTGCAACATGTCTTTCATTTCACTGAATCCAGGAAAATGTTACATTCCCAGAATGTATCTTCAGCAGGTTCGTCAAACAAACCCACCTATGTTCAGTCCCTCAAACTTCTCAGCTTCTCTATCGGCTATGACCTCTCTTGGCCAGACCATGTATCAAAGTTTGCCTCGAAAGGCAGCCACAGACTGGTCATCTCCATTGTGCCGAGTCCTTGTCGCACTTCCCATGGTAAATCAGAACTTCTCACAGCATACAAGACATTTTTCAATGACTCCTCCTCTCCTGTGTGGGCCGGTAACCCTGCTTCACACCTGTCATTTCTGGTTGTCGTCGAATCCTAAGCTCTCGACATCTTTGGTATCTTCCATGAATAAACTTGCACAGGGCCTGTAAAGGGTTTGTGTTCCATCATCCTTTTCAGGTAAACAGGTTTGCGACCTTTCTTGTTTTGATCGCCTTTCCTCAACTCCTGTTCCTTCTGCTATTTCATCCCTCCGTCCCTTTTGGTTGCACGTATTCTTCTCGCAACTCCATACTGTGAATCTCCAAAAATCCAAACTCACTGCTAACCTCCACTCCTTTGTTCCTCTTTTCCGCCACTTGTGGAACATCCACCATCCTCGGTCTGTTAAATTCCACTCTTCACTCCAGGGCGTCAATCTGGCAGTGCACCGCCATCTCGACTCATCCTCCATCCCTACCCGTTATCTTTTCTCTCCTTACTTTTCTCCTTCACTTATGCTAGGTTCCCACTGTCGTGCGATCCGTTACGAACGCCACGATTGGCCATTCGTAGCTGATCATGGAATTTCTTCTGAAAGCTGTTCCCACTATCACGATGCGTGGCACGATTGAAATCGTGGTCTCACAGAGTGTGGTGTTTGTCTTGTCTAAGATCGATCCGATCACCACGATTAGGAAGCACGATTACATTGCGATCTGTCGCGCTTTGTTACGATGCAATATGATCTGATACGATGATCCCGATTGATAATTGATCATGTTGATCGTAGAAAAATTTTGAACCGTTCAAAAATTTTCTACGATTAACACGATTGCGACAACTGACCTCAAGATCTGATAAGATCTGATAGGATCACCACGATTTCAATCGTGCCACGCATCGTGAATAGTGGGAACCTAGCATTAACGGGTTGCTATGCTCTCTCTCTCTCTCTCTCTCTCTCTCTCTCTCTCTCTCTCTCCTTCCTCCTATTCATTCATACTGGTACGATTTTGGAAGACCCCGGGGAGACGCACCAAACACATAAGGGTTCCCTCGTGTAGTTATATCTGTAGTAATTTTGTTTCGCTAAATTACCTCTCTCTTCGTATCGATGGGCAGGGAAATTTGTTGTGTTTGTGCAGCAGATTCAAACCCACTTTGTAATTCTCTTTCTAAATCCCCTCTCTTCTTATTTCTCTCGATCCCTCTCTTCCTCTCCGCACCTTTTTCCAGTGCATCTATACACACTTTGCAACACGTAACATGACAACTCATTGCAAATCCAATCGAGCGCATCAGAAAGCAACGCGGACCGGGATTGCGAATCTCTTCAACAATAATAATTAAAATAAACAGCGTAGCATCAAGCGCGCAGAGGGGTGGGCTTGGTCATTGGCTCCATTGAAGACCCACGGGCACAGCCAGCGAGCACCGCATGTGACAGGAACGCACCAATTGGAAGGTCAAAGCTCAACGATTTCCTCTGTCACACCACGAACATTCACCCGCATTTCTCCCCACATGGCATACTACATCATTGCCCCCCCCTCTACTTCCCCCATCCTATCCCCTTTTTCACGTTGAGGCCAACGTAAGACCGCAGGCTTGAGTCGGATGAGCAAGGAGTCGCTAACAAGCCCCGCCGCCGCCTTCTGTTAGTCATCAGCTAAATTAGCCAATGTCCCACTTCTGGCATCGCTTGGCCGTTTTGATTGACAGCAGTGAGGCGTTCAGCACACAGTTCCTCATCTGGGAGGTTTAATTTGCCGGAAAGGTAAAGCAGAGTTTGACGCTAGACCCTGCCTGAATTGATCTTCTTAGACGGCGTCCGTGGTCGCTGAGCAACCCATCGTGCCACGTAGTTACCTGCGGCTCGTTTGCTTCAGGATCCCGGCTGGGAAGCGGATCCGAGTACTCCCATCACGACCTCGCGACCCTCGAGCCTGTAACAATACTCTTTGTATGAGCCTATTGCCCCACTGGCCTATAGTCATTGCGTTGCCCTCTACCCTGTGTCACCTCTCTTCAATGAGCCTCGACTTTGTGTCCAAAAATAAAACATAAACTTCTCCCAACTTGCACACATTTTTCCCATAATGCAAAGCAGCATGTAATTTGTTCAGGTGTACAGCAGGTTTTTAAACTCTGTTTTAATCAAGGATAAAATAATTGACACATTGAAACATTATATTGTTGTGGGGCCGAGTATCGGTGACGAGCACAACCGCTAGAGGGAGCAGTAGAGCCGACTCCACCGAACACACCGGAATTTAGGTCGTG
>CM068960.1:3935774-3964056 GCA_035128595.1 Eptatretus atami
AAAACCCAATATGCTCTACACCCATGCATCGCTCATGGAATTGTATCAGTGCTAAGGCACATCATCCTGGGTCAAATCTCATTCACACATACAGGCCCGGTTCACACCTCGACAACCGTGCACCTGCACACCTCCGGATCTGTCAAATTTCACTCTCGTAGGCTTTGTGGTGCAGATAAAAACGGACAAAAAACGTAGTCTGTCGGATCAATGCAATACAATACTAATTAGAAGGGCACTTGGTAGAGTGCATACCTCCGCCAGACTGAACAGTTTACGTTTTGTCTCCCACTGATCTAGGCCAGATCTGAATCCGCACCTCAACCAAAATCTAATCGGCTTGTTCTTGTCACACACCCTACTCATCCACCAAGTTTCGTCTGAATCTGACCATAACTGTTTGAGATATCCTGCTCACAAATAGACAAACAAACAAAAACAGGGATGAATATATTACCTCCATCCACCTTCTGTTGCGGAGGGAGGTAATTATAAGAAATGTTTCCCCGCCTTTCTGCCTTCATGCGTGACCCAATGCCAGTTTAGCTTTATCTGGAGAGGGCGATCCTTGGGGTTATGTTGATGGTAAAGAACGTGGTGTAAATTAAGAACACTAACTTTAAACACCATTTTTGTATTCGCGGAGCTCTTTCGACCTCCAGCCCAGTCGGTCTGTGTTAACGGACCCACCGACACGACAATATTGTATTGCTATTCCAAAAACACTTTGTGTGTCATTACTAATGGACTTTCCATGACCTGTTACAGAACTGAACTCATACCTGGTAGCAGCATTTGGATTTCTCTACTTGATCATGCAGATGGCACCCAATTGGGCCATCGTCCCTCATCCCATTGATTACCGACTTCTCCTCAGGGCTCTGCTTCTTTCCAACTATGGCAAGCTTCTCCTGGTTCCTGCTGTTATCTGGTGCCACAGCCATTCCCTGCTGTGCCTTGCTCTTCTCAAGTTGTTTACACTTGCATCCAACGCCCAGGCTGTGAGAGGTATCATGTTTGTCCCTTCCTGTGACTGTTTCTTCCTACAGGATCCCATCCCTTAAAGAACCTCATAACCGAATATACCTCCTACCACCTCACCCAATCAACCTTCAACCTTAATCAGCTATAGTCTGGAAATAATTGAATCATTCTTTTCACCATTTCATTTCCTTTATTTTGGGTTCTTCATCGTTTTTAAGCAAAAAAAAAAGTTTGTATCAATCTGATTAACACTTGTGTAACTAATCGCCAGTGTTTTAAGTGTTAGTGTTGTGTCTCATTGTAAGTTTAGGGTTTGTAGGGCTGTATGTGGAGAAACCTTTCCAACAGCGCACCTGTGCTTTTCCACAGTCGTGCTTGGCACTCTGCACAGGACGGCGTGTGCTCTGGTCCTGGTGGCATTATTTGTGGAGGCTGCCACGGCTTGGGTCACCAGGCACCTTCTGTGGAACTATGGAACATCACTGCATATGTATGCAGCCATCGTGCATTGAGGAATGGTGGCCTGACGAGGCGTGCGCTCCAGAATTGTGGCCTGACGAGGTGTGCGCTCCAGAATGGTGGCCTGACGAGGCATATGCTGGGAAATGGCAGCACCAATGTTAAACCAGGCATCTTTTGTGCCAGCATTAGTCGGTGGATGTTAAAGATCCCACGGTGTGCTTTGTGAAGTTGAGGCGAAGCATCGCCGGCACCCTGAACAAATTACAAATTCCTGCTCTAATCTGTGGGGAGGGGGAGGGCGGCATGACGAGGCGTGCACTGAGGAGTGGTGGCGTGCCGAGGCATGTAAAGCTGATTTGAACAGAATTTCTTCTTCTTCAAAGGCCACAATTATTCCCGCGTTCTTGTGCAGTTGGCCGGAGGAAGGTTCTCGCCAAAATCTTCCATGAACAGACTGGCCAGGCCTGATACTCGACTAATTAGTCTGGCCAGGAATTTTGGAATTTTGGAATTTGACCATGGTGTCGGTGATGGCTGACCTACTCTTCGCAAAAGACACCATGGGAACTTTAACGTCCACCGAGGAATGCTGACAGACGGGACGCCCAGTTTAACGTCGATCCGAGGGACGGCACACACCGATGAATCGCCCTGCCTGTGAAACACCAGGATGGGGGTTTATAGCGGGATGGCTGGGCCGAGATTTGAATCCAGGCTCCACAGTTCTGGGGGTGTGCGTACCTCCAAGCTATCCTGGCAGCCTCACGTGAACGTAACACTGCACTTCGAGTTTTTAAAAAAATCTTTTAAATGCTTTGACAGAGAAAACCCGAACTCGGTGATGATTGGGAATTGGACACATTGATCATGATCTGAATGCATTCTTAGAGTGGAGAGGTATATGTTTTGACAACACCACGAAGTAAAGTATTTTCGTACTTTACATCCTTTTTACATTCACTTTGTGTTTCATACTTTAAAATATTAAAATAAAAATACATATCATCTCAAATGTTTGATTTCATTACTTTGATGCACATTCATCGGTATTGTGTATTTATTACTGAAGCATCGAGTGAGTGCCTTGTGGTGGTGGTTGTGGTGGTGTTAGATGCTCCATACCAGGTTGAGTTTGACCCTTTCATGCTTGTTCCATTGTCTCCCTTAATTGATTCCTTCTGGGCATGTGTTGTGATTGGCCCTCGTTAAGCAGGTGGAAACGAGTGTTTATCTGAAAACAAAAGTAGAGACTTTGAGTCTTTTAAATGCTTTGATGGAGGAAAAAACTGGCCGATGAGTGGAATTATGGAGTATTTTGACTCATCGCCACGTCATATAGTGGAGCTTATCTATATATCACATGCAGGACGAGGACATTGGGAAACTGTACTTTTGGATAAATGACAATGACTGAAAAGATAATGGTTGGAATTGTGTCATTGGTCCGATGGTCCAAACGATGTGTCTGCTCTGATGTCTATGAATCGCCGAGCAAGAACCGATAGATTTGGGATTCCTCCTGAACTGACACAGCACAAACATCCCTCATGTAGTCTACTATTAGGTATGCCCCCCCACCTGGACCCCCAATCCGCCTTGCTGCTCCAGGCCGTTGCCAACACCTGTGTGCTGCAGATCCCCATAGATCTGCCTCCTCCACTGTTGGACCTCCAACGGCTCGCTTGTGGAGCTCATATTTTGTGGGTAAATCAGCCAATTGGAAATAGCCATCGAGACACAAGGGTCCATAATGTGCTTGATTTCCGGTATCCTCAAAATCATGATGCCATCTTTAGCCCTGCTTGTTCTCTGACTGCCATCATAGGAATATTCAGTAGATGGCACTCATCATGCACAAATCTGCACCCTTGTACACACAAACATTTATCCAGTTGATCTCAAAACAAGCTTTGCCTCGGATGTTCGTGAAGAGTCGCTACCCTCTTCGCCCCCCCTCCCTGTAAATGAGATGTTTATCCATCGCTTGGTACAATCGATGATGCCAGGCTGAGTGGATGCAACCATTTTCACTCAATACCACACCAATTACCAAATGGGGTCTTATTTTATATTTTTGGGTTTAATATTCACAAGATAAAGGCTCATGGAAGAGCAAGGTTACGAGGGTATAAACTGGCAGTGGGGCAGTGGGCAACACATTAAAGAGAACGAACGAATATTAAAACAGGACGCGAGGAAGCACTCATCAGTTCGTATGCAGCACAAGGCATCATTGGCTGAGGGCCACGGCTGTTCCGCTGATGCAGTGCCCTCTGTTGGTTCGGGCAGGAATTTGTAATTTGTTCAGGGTGCTGGCGATAGCTCGCCTATTCTTCGTGAAGGACACCGTGGAATCTTTAACGTCCACCAATGAATTCTGACAGACGGGATTCCCGTTTAACATCCATCCGAGGGAAATCGCACACATTGATGAATTACTCTGCCTGGGAAACACACCAGGATGGCATTTCTTTGCTGGGTCGGGATTCATACACAGGCTAGAGGTGAGTGTGCTTACATATAGGGTTAGGCCATCCTGTCAACCCTGAGGAAGTACTGCAACCTTGTAAGTCAGGGTTAATTGGAGTAATGATGAGTGTGTGGTGGGATGAGAGATGTTGGTGCACTGCTGCCTGAAGTGCTGGAAGAGTGGGATAAGGCAGCCGCTGGAAGGCGGTTTCACCGACGGGACAATTGAGAGACAAAAACAGTGAGCTGTGCAATCCGCTTGGATTTTGGTCGTTTCACCAGGAAGAGGTTACTGCAACAATACGTACCATGCATCTTGGTGTAGCAGCAGAGGGTTGGAGAACTGAGAGCAGAGAGAGCTACATTGGAGATGATGCGGTTCAAAAAAAGTCAGAGACAACTGACCTGCCTGTGACGTGACTGAGAACACCAGACCTTGTGCTTTTGGCTTTATTGTAGGAGATTCAAATAATTTTGAGATCTTAAGATTCCACAGAATGCGAGAGAGAGAGAGAGCGGGAGAGATCTGTGATGTTGGTGCACCAACCCACAATGGACTGTCAAACTCAATCGGGCTACCGACAAGGCCATGTCGATTGAGTAGCTCTGATTTTCCAAGGAAAACTTGGATCGACGGAAGATGCACAGTCTGCGGCTGGCTTTGGAGGCAGGCCTTGCTGTGCAATGGACCCAGGAGAGGTCGTGGCTGATGGTGAGGCCTAGAAGTTGAAGAGCCTGAACCTTTTCCAGTGGCTGACCATGCAAATAGAGAGGTGGGTTTGTTTGATGATCCTTTGAAACAATAAGTGTGTGTGTGTGTGTGTAAGATTTTCCAGGATTGAAGGACACGTTGTTCCTGAAATGATGGTGACAATTCGCCGTGGTATACATTTACTCATCTCCTTTTCTACTCACATGGTCTAATGGTTATGATACCTGGTTTACACCCAGGTGGCCCGGGTTTGATTCTTGCTGGGTGCACCACACTAGCAGAAGTTGTGACCGCTAGTGTAGTGACTTGAGTAAAAAATAATAATAAAAAAAAAAATTAGTGGCGAACAATCGATAGGTGTACCCGAGTTTGATTGATTGGATGATGATGATGATCTCATTTGGTGTTCAGTAAGATTCAGTGACAAGACAATACAGATAAGACAAAGGTATACAATCCCATAACAACCACTTTAAGAAAATTTTCTAAAATACAATGTTTCTATTCCATGTGGAAGATGAATATGTCAAATCACTCGCACAAGGTATAACCCATGATGGCCTGTAACCCAATCTCGAATCGCTCCATTCATCAAGAATTATACGGGTAATAAAATGATACACAAAGATTGAATCACAATTTTACATCCAAAGAATGAAAGTGTAGCTCCACCATCAAGCCTGTAAACAATTAATACCTACAGAAAATGTCAACAAGACCTTTAACCTTCAACCTAATGAACACCTGGACAACGCAAAAGGGAATGGAGAGCGATTTCGGCCTCAATCTTTGTCCTTGAGGTTAAAAGTTTGTCAGTTTTGTTCTGGGCAAGATGAAGAGAGATGAGGTGAGGATGATCAAATGATCATTTTTGTATTGCGCAGCAATGGATGGGAGCAACCATGTGGCCTCCAGAGACAAACATGGTCAGAGCTGCAGGGCTGTACATACGTGTTGAGTAAAACTTCATGAGTCAAGGATCTACCCTCCGCAATTCAGATACTGTACCACCAGGATTCTCTCTGAGAGGCCCCATCACCTGGGGTCACGAGCAACACGGCTTGAACGTCACATTGTCTGGATATCTTCTCAATCTTACTCAGTTCCTCAAGAACCTCAATCACACTCTGTCGGTTACTTTTATCACAAATGCACTAGAACCTTATTTGGGGGGAGGGGGTATAATCCCCAACATGCGATGTAAAAAGCCGATATGCTCCATACCCCTGCATCGCTCGTCCGGAATGGGGCCCACGCGAAGGCACATCGTTCCTGGTCAAATCTCATTCACACATACGGACCCGGTTCACACCTCGACAACTGTGCACCTGCACACCTCTGGATCTGTCAAATTTCACTCTCAGGCTTTGTGTGGCAGATAAAGACGGACAAAACGCAGTCCATCGGATAAATACAATACAAACGAGACCGGCACTCGGTAGAGCGTACTCGTCCACCAGTCTGAACAGTTTAAATTTTGTATCCCACTGAAAGGTCGGATCTGGAATCGGACCTTAACCAAAATCGAATCGGCTTGTTCTCATCACCGAACAAACTCATCCACCAAGTTTTTTTTCATAACTCGTCCAAAACTTTTTGAGATATCATGATATATATGGTTTTTGGCCCCATCTCTCGATGGTGAAGAATCAGTTAAAGAATTCCCCTATCTTGATCCGGATTCGAATCTTCACCAAAACTGAATCAATTCGTCCTTGTCATACACCCAACCTGTCCACCAAATTTTCGCCGAATCTGTCCACTCCGAAACAGCTGTGAAAACAAGCTCTGTCGACCTTCCCTGATAGAGGTTAAAAAAAAAGTACTCCAGTACAAACCATTTTAAAACGAATGAACTTTCATCGTTGTGCACTCATATATACATATTTATATATATAATATATAATATATATATATATATATATATACACACACACAATCGTCCCCACGATACACACCCCCAACTTCAAACATCACACGCTGTCGCCTGAGAGAGCACAAACATGATCGAGCACCTACAGCAGGGGCGATGCAGCAAAAGCCAAATGAGCACGTTACAAGTCACCATCACAGTTGGACTCTATCCGAGCGAGCACGTCACAAGTCGCCATCACAGTTGGACTCCATCCGCGCGAGCACGTTACAAGTCACCATCACGGTTGGACTCCATCCGAGCGAGCACGTTACAAGTCACCATGACAGTTGGACTCTATCCGAGCGAGCACGTTACAAGTCACCATCACAGTTGGACTCTATTTGAGGAGCAGTTACAAGTCACCATCACTATTGGACTCTATCTGAGTGAGCACGTTAACAGTCACCATCACAAGTTGACTTATCGAGCGAGCACGTCAAGTCCCATCACAGTTGGACTCTATCCGAGCGAGCACGTTACAAGTCACCATCACAGTTGGACTCTATCTGAGTGAGCACGTTACAAGTCACCATCACTGTTGGACTCTATCTGAGTGAGCACGTTACAAGTCACCATCACAGTTGGACTCTATCGAGCGGCACGTCACAAGTCGCCATACACGTTGGACTCATCCAGCGCGAGCACGTTACAAGTCACATCAGGTTGGACTCATCGAGGAGCACGTACAAGTCACCATCACGTTGGACTCTATCGAGCGAGCACGTTACAAGTCACCATCACAGTTTGAGCTCTATCTGAGTGGCACGTTAACAGTCACCATCACTGTGGACTCTATCTGAGTGAGCACGTTACAAGTCACATCAAGTTGGACTCTATCGAGCGAGCACGTCACAAGTCGCCATCACAGTTGGACTCTATCCGCGCGAGCACGTTACAAGTCACCATCACGGTTGGACTCCATCCGAGCGAGCACGTTACAAGTCACCATCAAGTTGGACTCTATCTGAGTGACACGTTACAAGTCACATCACTGTTGGACTCTATCTGAGTGAGCACGTTACAAGTCACCATCACAGTTGGACTCATCCGAGTGAGCACGATACAAGTCACCATCAAGTTGGACTCCATGCGGCGAGCATGTTAAAGTCCACCACGGTTGGACTCCTCCGAGCGAGCACGTTACAAGTCACCATCACTGTTGGACTCTATCTGTGGGCACGTCACAAGTCCCATCACGGTTGACCTCTATCCGAGCGGGCATGTCAAGTCGCCATCACGGTTGGACTCTATCTGAGCGGGCAGTAACAAGTCGCCATCACTGTTGGACTCTATCTGAGCGGGCATGTCACAAGTCACCACTCAGGTTGGACTCTATTGAGGGCATGTCACAAGTCGCCATCACGTTGGACTCTATCTGAGCGAGCACGTTACAAGTCCCATCACGGTTGGACTCTATCTGAGCGGGCATGTCACAAGTCGCCATCACGGTTGGACTCTATCTGAGCGAGCACGTTACAAGTCACCATCACGGTTGGACTCTATCTGAGCGAGCACGTTCAAGTCACCATCACTGTTGGACTCTATCTGAGCGAGCACGTTACAAGTCACATCACTGTTGGACTCATCTGAGCAGGCCGTTCAAAGTCACCATCATGGTTGACTCTATCTGAGCAGGCACGTTCCAAGTCACCATCACGGTTGACTCTATCGAGTGGGCACGTCACAAGTACCATCACGGTTGGACTTCTATCGAGTGGGCATGTCACAAGTCACACATCACGGTTGGACTCTATCTGAGGCAGTTCAAGTCACCATCAGGTTGACTCTATCGAGTGGGCATGTCACAAGTCACCATCACGGTTGGACTCTATCGGTGGGCATGTCAAGTCACATCACGGTTGGACTCTATCTGAGCGGACGTACAAGTCACCATACACGGTTGGCTTATCTGAGTGGGCCGTCAAGTCACATCACGGTTGGACTCTATGAGTGGGACGTCACAAGTCCCATCACGGTTGGACTCTATCCGAGTGGATGTCACAAGTCACATCACGGTGGACTCTATCTGAGTGGCACTGTCAAAGTCACCATCACCGGTTGGACTCTATCTGAGCGGGCACGTCAAAGTCACATCAGGTTGGACTCTATCTGAGTGGGCACGTCAATAGTCACCATCACGGTTGACTCTATTCTGAGGGCACGTCATAAGTCACTCACGGTTGGACCTATCGAGTGGGCAGGAGCAGTCAAAGAGTCACCATCACGGTTGGACTCTATCCAAGTGAGCACGTCACAAGTCACCATCACGGTTGGACTCAATAGGTCAAAGCAACAAGTGTTTTCAATGCGTAGGTCAATAAGTATAAGGAATGATGAGTGGTTGGGGGTCGGTGGTGGCGAATGTCGAAGTGTGGTGGTGAAACGTCGTGGTTCTTGGGAAGTGTTGATCCGTTTATGTGCTGTCGTTACGTATCGGGTTCAATTGACCATTTTAGGTCGTGTTCCAATGGAGGCCTTAACGTAAAGAATAAAATATACATCACAAGTTCCTTTCGTTACTCGAAGAGGGTTACGGTTTGAAGACCCAGGGTTGCTGCACACGTGACCCGACCGTGGTTGAACCCTTTGCTGGTTAACTTGGTGTGGGATATCAATATGGTGTTCTTCTTTTTCTTCTTTGGATCATCTTCAAAGGGCTCTTCCAGCCTTTCACGAAGATGATCAGTTTGAGTGTTGATCCTCATGTTCACTGTATATGGATGGACGTTAGTCCGAATTCATGTTGTTCACTGAATGAGCACATCAGGGCTTCGAGTTGCGTGGTGAGTCAGTGAGTGAGTGCTCGAGCCAAGTGAGGGGTGAGGGATGAGGGGTGAGTGAGTGAGGGGTGAGGGGTGAGGGATGAGGGGTGAGGGGTGAGGGATGAGGGGTGACACTTTCGGGTTCTTTTTTCACAACCAAACGATTCGTCTCATGCGGGCTCGCAGGGGCACGGAATGGGCCAGAAGGTGCACGGAGAGAGGGGTGAGGAGGTAAGGGAGACGTACTCGTTACCCGTCATCATGGGGTCTTACCGGACACCCGGTGTCCGTGCTGGATGGTAATTAGGTTTCCCTGCAGCGCGAATGTTCATTTAAATAAACACCTGTCTAATGAGTTCATCTTTGGGAAGACCCTTACATCTGCAGCACCAGATTACCTCCAGGACTGGAGCGACGGGAACACCAAGCGGGTCTCATCTCAACTAGTCCCAAAATCATGTCATACATCACCAGAATCTACTCACAATGGTGTGCTTTGGAGTGTAAATGTGTGCAGTTGTAGGTGTGCGAATTGTTGTGTGATATATATAAGTATGTTGTGGTGTGTATTATATATATGTGCGTGTGTGTGTGTGTGTAAATAGTGTGTGTGTATTCCTTAGAGGCGTGGCGTGTCTGTGTGTGTGCGTCTATATATATGTGTGGTGTGTGGTATATATATGATGTGTGTGTGTGTGTTATAATTGGTGTGTGTGTGTGTGTGTATATGTGTGTTGTATCGTTAGAGGCGTGGCGTGTCTGTGTGTATATATATGTGTTCGGTGTGTGTGTGTGTATATATATTATGTGGTGTGGTATGTTTGGGTTTAAATAAAAATTAATGTGTGTGGTGTGTGTATAATATATGCTGTGTGTGTTGTGTGTGTGTGGTATATATAGTCTTGATGTGTTTGTGTATATAATGTCGTGTGGGTTGTGTGTGTGTATATATATATGTGTGTGTGTGTGTGTGCGTGTATATAATATATATATAAGTGTGTGTGTATATATGTTATGTGTGTGTGTAATATATATATATATTGGTGTGTATGATTATATATATGTGTGTGTGTGTGTGTGTATCTATATATATATTAGTGTGGTGTGTGTGTATATTATAATAGTGTGTGTGTGTGTTGGAATATATAATATTGTTGTGTGTGTGTGTGTATAAATTAGTGTTTGGGTGGTGATATATATATATATAATATATGTGTGTGTGTATATATGTGTTGTGTGTGGTGTGTGTGTATATATATATATAGTGTGTGTGTGTATATATATATATATTGTTTGTGTGTGTGTATATAATATTATATTTGTGTGTGGGGTTTTGTGTGTATATATATAATATTGTCCTGTTGTAGTGTCGGTTGTAAGTATGATAATATATATATAATACGTGTTGGGGTTATATATATTATGTTTTGTAGGTGTAGATATATTTATAATTGTGATGTGTGTGTGGGTAACAAAGTGAACACTGTTCGGAGTTCAGTCCAAGCTGTAACCCGAACCCCGCCAGCAGCCGCGCCAGGGTATCTGCATATACATGCGACGTCATCTCCAGCTGGCGACGCTCAGCCAATGGGGAGGCTCTTTGCTCGTGACACAAAAAGCGCGGTGGTGGTGGAGGGGTCGTTAGAGCGAGTGTAGTATTCGCGCGCTTGGGGTTCTGCGCTCCGCACGGGATGACGGCCGCGCCTAAAGGTGAACTCGCGGCGGCCCAGCGAAGCCGTGCCAGAGAGCGCTTGGAGGCGAGCGTGGCCGGACTGGCCGAACTCACGTTGCTCAGGTTGAAGCAGGAGGCGCGAGTTCGGAGCATCCTGGACCCTTTTCCTATCGCTCCTCAGGAGGCACAGGCAGCGGGACGCAGACTCTGCAAGCTCTGTGAAAAATCCACTGTTCAGGGTCGGCCGAAAAAACTGGAGGTCGAGACATCTCTTCAAGCCGTGCAGGAACAGCTGGTAAGATCATTCAGCATTCCCTTTCCTTTATCTCCACTCAATCACTCCTACCCCGTCCCCCTCCCCACGGCTGGCCTCGCGGTCACCTCCCATCCCCTCCCAACCGGCCTCGCGGTCACCTCCCCGTCCCTTCCCCACTACCGGCCTCGCGGTCACCTCCCCGTCCCCTCCCCCTACCGGCCTCGCGGTCACTCTCCGTCCCCCTCCCCACGGCCTGGCCTGCGTCACCGTCCCCTCCCCACTACGGCTCGCGGTCACCTCCCCTTCCCCCTCCCCACTACCGCTCGTGGTCACCTCCGTCCTCCTCCGCGCTACCGGCCTCACGGTCACCTCCCCGTCCCCTCCCCACTACCGGCCTCACGGTCACTTCCCGTCCCCCTCCCCACTACCGGCCTCACGTCACCTCCCCACTACCAGCCTCACGGTCACCTTCCGTCCCCTCCCCACTACCGGCCTCGCGGTCACCTTCCCGTCCCCTCCCCACTACTAGCCTCGCGGTCACCTTCCCGTCCCCCTCCCCACTACCGGCCTCACAGTCACCTTCCCGTCCCCCTCCCCACTACCGCCTCACGGTCACCTCCCCACTACCAGCCTCACGGTCACCTTCCCGTCCCCTCCCCACTACCGGCCGCGCGTCACCTTCCCGTCCCCCTCCCCCTAACCGCCTCGCGGTCACCTTCCCGTCCCCTCCCCACTACCGGCTCACGGTCACCTCCCCGTCCCCCTCCAACGACTGGCCTCGCGGTCACCTCACCCTCCCCTCCGCCACAGCCTTGCGGTGGCCTTACCCTTCCCATCCCTCCCACCACCGGCCTTGCGGTCGCTTAACCCTCCCCCCTCCGCCACCACTGCCACCGGGAGATTCGTCATCGTCGCCACCGTCGGGAGATTCGTCGTCGTCGTCGCCGGGAGATTGCCATCGTCACCGGGAGATTCGTCATTGCTGCCTGGAGATTCGTCGTCATAGTCATCACCGCCAAGAGATTCGTCGTCACCCGCCGCGGAGATTTGTCATCTTCGTCGCCCGCCGCCGGGAGATTCGTCGCACCAGCCGCCGGGAGATTCGTCGCCACAGCCGCCGGGAGATTCGTCGCCGTCGCCGCCTGGACAATCATCGTCATCTCGCCGCCGGGACAATCATCGTCTTCATTGCCGCCGGGACATTCGTTGTCGTCGCCGCGGAGATTCGTCTTCGCCGCCGGGAGATTCGTCTTCGCCGCCGCAACATTCGTCGTCGCCACCAAGAGATTCGCCGTCGTCACCGCCGGGAGATTCGTCATTGCTGCCTGGAGATTCATAATCATCGCCGCCAAGAGATTTGTCGTCGCCGCGCCGGGAGATTTGTCATCTTCGTCGCCGCCGCCAGGAGATTCGTTGCCGCCGCCGCCGGGAGATTCATCATTGGCAGTGGCGGCGCCACCGGGAGATTCATCTTCGTCGCCGGGAGATTTGTCGTCGCCGCCGCTGGGAGATTCGTTGCCGCCTGGACAATCATCGTCTTCATCGCCGCCGGGACATTCGTCGTCGTCTTCATCGCCGCCGGGACATTCGTCGTCGTCGTCGCCGCGAGATTCGTCGTCGTCGCGCTAGGAGATTCGTCGTCGTCGTCGTCGTCGTCGCCGCCGGGAATTAGTCGTCGTCGCCACCGGAGATTCGTCATTGCTGCCTGGAGTTTCATAATCATCGCGCCAAGAGATTTGTCGCTGCCGCCGCCGGGAGATTTGTCATCTTCGTCGCCGCCGCCAGGAGATTCGTTGCCGCCGCCGCAGAGATTCGTTGCTGCCGCGCTGGGAGATTCGTCATTGTCGGTGGCGGCGACACACCGGGAGATTCATCTTCGTCGCCGGAGATTTGTCGTCGCCGCCACTGGGAGATTCGTTGCCGCCTGGACAATCACCGTCGTCATTGCCGCCGGGACATCATCGTCTTCATCGCCGCCGGGACATTCGTCGTCGTCGCCGCCGGGAGATTCGTCGTTGTCGCCGCTAGGAGATTCGTCGTCATCCGACGGGAGATTCGTCGCCCGGAGATTCGTCTTCGCCGCCGCAACATTCGTCGTCGCCACAAGATCGCCGTCGTCACCGCGGGAGATTCGTCATTGTGCCTGGAGATTCATAATCATCGCCGCAAGAGATTTGTCGTCGCTGCCGCCGCCAGGAGATTTGTCATCTTCGTCGCCGCCGCCAGGAGATTCGTTGCCGCCGCCGCCGGGAGATTCGTCATTGTCGGCGGTGCCACCGGGAGATTCGTGTCGCCGCCGGAGATTCGTCATCGTAGCCGGGAGATTCGTCTTCGTCACTGGGAGATTCATCGCCGCCGCTGGGAGATTCGTCGCCGCCACGGGGGATTCGTTGTCAGCGCTACCTGGAGATTCGTCATCGTCGGCGCCACCTGGAGATTCGTCATTGTCGCGCCGCCTGGAGATTTGTCGTCTTCGTCGTCGGGAGATTCGTCGTCTTCGTCGCCGCACCGCGAGATTCTTAGTCGCCGCTCTGGCAGATTCGTCGTCGTCGTCGCCGCGGAAGATTTGTCGTCGTCGTCGCCGCCGGGATATTTGTCGTCGTCACCGCCGGGAGATTCATCGTCGTAGCTCTGCCAGGACATTCGTCTCGTCGCGCCGCGGGAGATTCATCGTCTTGGTTGCCGTCGCCGGGAGATTGGTCGCCGTCGCCGGGAGATTGGTCGCCGTCGCCGGACATTCGTCGTCGTCGCCGCGGACGTTCGTTGTCGTCGCCAGGACATTCGTTGTCGTCGCCGGGGATTCGTCGTCGTCGACGGGACATTCGTCGTCGTCGTCGCCGGGACATTCGTCGTCGTCGTCGTCGTCGCCACCCGCGTGAGATTCGTCGTCGTCGTTGCCTCCACCGGCAAATTCATCGTCGTCGTCGCTGCCGCTGGAGATTCGTCGTCGCCGGGAGATTCGTCATCGTCGTCGTCACCACCACTGGCAGATTCGTTGCAGCCGTCGTCACCGTTACCACCGCCGGCAGATTCTTCGCCGCCAGATTTGCTACCACCTCCAGCAACAAAATTCATCACCACCACCACCAACAATCGCACCACAGCCACCAAGTTTTCTTGACTCAACCACAGTTGTTATTGTCAAACCCGACCCCCAAAATGCACACACTGTCTGTCTCTTCGGGTCCATGTGCGTGTGACTGTGTGTTTCCTAGGGCTGTCTGCGGCGGCAGGATGCAGAGCTATCTTTCTTCCTGCGCCGCCTCAGCGAGCATTTAAGTGGCCTACGCTACAACGGCCCCATGGAAAGGTCTATGGGCACCAAGGACCCTGATAGCAGACCGAGCTCCGGTGAGGTCTGGGCATCCAGAGCGGGTGCGCTCCCGGCGTGTCCCCGTAAAACCTCCCTGCACTCACCATTCTGTATATAAATACTCTTTACACATTCTTGCAGCCATTAAATCGTTGAATGAATGTTCTCCCGCACTGTTTCTCATTAATTTCTCTTGCACTGTTTTTGCAGCTTTTCTCCATGTGGATTATTCTCTTTTCTTTTCTGAATCTGTCTTTCCCCAATTATTAAGAATTTTAAATAAACTTGGGATCCATTGTTTGAATGGCAGTGCCAAGCGATGATGGTGGTCACCATGGTCATATTGGTGCTCCTCTTTGACAGGTTATTACGATCTGAGTGAGGGTTCGCTTTCAAATTCCTGCAACTCGTTGTTCAGTGATTGCCTGTCAGGATCTCACTCGAGCCTGGGCTCGTACTCTGCTCGTGGACGCCCTCCTGTCGGTCCCTCGTCACCCGAAGGCTGCGGTGTTTCCACAGCTCGGCTGAACCCCTGGGCCGTTACTGCACCCCATACTTGTGAAAGGTCGCTTTCCTCAGGTAAGACTCCCAAACCCCCTTCAAAGCTGTGGTTCCGATACCTCGGGAATCCCAGGGCCCCGCAAAGTCAGGGTTCCGATAGCAGTGTGGCGTTGTGTTTTCATTGCCGGTGATTCTTCATGTGGTGATTCGAACGGTTCATGTGTTTCAGACTGTCCGTTGATCGGTCCCATTCATTGTTTGTCCTTTTTGTGCGCGTTCAATTTTACTGCAGTGGGGTCGGGGATTCGCGTTCGCACACCTCAATTATTTTGGTTTCGTGTTCATAACACCTCAATGAAACCTAACACAAGTGTGCAAACACGATGCGTTGCATTAAGTAACTCTATATATGTGATGTATCACGAGTCCGAAGATTATCGTTGCACTGCGGTAGTTGTGTCTGATAACCATAACTAGGTGATTTTAATAAAAGGTAAAGTTTTGATTCCACAGAGATGACTCTCTCCCTCTCCCTCTCCGCTGTTACAAAATAATCTTCAATTGGTACGTCCTTTGGTTTGTTGTGATCATTCACAGCGGGGTTTATGCGTTCCAATTAATTGTTCTTGAGGGTTTGGACGGGTGAACATCTTTTGTTTTTATTTGTAGTATCGTGCTGTTTGTCGCTTCAAAGTTTTTCTGGTGATTTTGATGTCCATCTGCTGTGTAGTAAGCCCTTTGTTCGTCAGTGCAACTGGTCTCGTGACGTGGCATATCCGTGGAAGCACCCATTTGCTGGGCTGGCAGGATAGTTCACAAGTGTCACACTCGCTTTTGACTTTGTCTGTGTTCTCTTCTCGACAAAACTATAACCTCTCTGATCGGTGCTCCGCAGGCCGTGTTGCATCCTAAAGTGTGCTAACCCTCGGATGGCCGTTAAGCCTGTCTGCCGGCATTGATTGCTGGTAAACGGTAAATATCCCATGCCGCGTTTCCCAAAGAGCAGGCCATCGTCTCTGGCACCTGGATAAATTTCCATCCTGATTTTCAGGGGGCACTGCATCAGTGGCATATTCGCCCTCCCAGGAATTGTGCAACTGGCATTTACGTGCTACACACGAATGAATGAATAAATTCCTTTCACTGAATGACTTGTTGTAGAAATGGCTCTAGTTCCACCAGTGTGTCGTGAACCAAGATGGAAAACGCTGGTGAAAGTGCGCCGTGGGATGAGGAGGGGTGGGTGTAGTGGGGGAGGGGAGGGGTGGCGGTAACCCTTTAACCTGTCGAGCAGATGCAGTTCCCACATCGCGGTTCACATAGAGCTGAAGACCTTAATCTTGAAATATTATTTCATCATCTTTGTGAATATTTACATATAATGTTTCAAAAGTGGATGGTTTGAACTGTTGCATATTCTGTTGTTGTTGGTGATTAAGAATGTATGAACCACCCTTGTGTTTCCCAACATCTTTATTCTTTGTTTCTACTTTTTCACAATTCTCTTTATTCATTCTAATTTTTGCTTTTCCACTCTATTCCTCTCTTTCGTTATCTATCTGTCAAAGGAGAAGTGAATTCTTGCAGAAATTTTTCTGTAAGGCTCACCTGGCTGCACCTGGAAGGGGTTTTGAGGGTTGTGGAGTAGCGGCTGACACCCGAATTCGATCCAGGTTCCTCCTGATGACTCCATCTTTGCTATTTACTTCTTCGGGTTCCTTCTTAGTCTTCCGTTTGATTGCGTATCAAAGAACAACAAGATTGCTCGATCATGTTTACACCTCCGATCTTGCTGTACATTTTCTCGTATAATCTCCCAATCAGAAGGCCCACTGAGCTCGATACGTCATTTTTCGATAAGGGCCGCATGCTTGGAACTTGTATAAATAGCGGAATCCGTGTCCTACTACCCGCCACTTTCAATTTTCCTTCGATCCTCTCCCTGCCTCCTATCACAACGCTACACACTCCTCTACTCTTACTGGCCTCCCATCATCTTTCTATTTTTCTGGACTGTGATGCAGTTTACCCTTGCACATTCGGCCAGGAATTTGGAATCTGGCCAGGTGGCCTGCACGCAATGGCCCACTCTTCATCAAAAGGTACCGCAGAATCTTTCAACACCCACCAGCTAATGCTTCCAGACGGGAAGCCAGCCTGACGTCAATCTGGGATGGACAACGCACTCCCGACACCCTGCATGCGAAGTGCCAGATCAACAGTTTATAGTCTGCTCGAGAATCGAGGCCAGATTGGACAGGTGCACTACATCTGCACCGCTCCGTCCGACCAACCGCTGATGCACGCATTTTTTGCGGGCAAATATTTTTGTTGGTGAAGAAGATGCTTGTGACGTTCATCATCCAGTCGTGTTATCCAGAGCTGAAAATGACCTCATGACGGCAAATCACTCGCGCAGAGAGCAAGCACTCGCTGCGTATGCTGAGTGTTAATGAAATAATTTACTTTGAATTTTTTTTAATTTATTTTTGACCACTCACCTATGCTCTGTGTTTTTGGCTTTTCTCTTGTTTGTAATCGGCTTTTACTCCAGTGGTTTTTGGTTTCGTTTCGATGTTGCAGTCACCTAGTTGACTTCCTAGTTAGCTTTACTTTAATGGCGATGATGTGGGAATGATATGGTGACATGTCACCGTGTTAATAGGAACTTGGATCACAGTGTCTGAATCTCAATCAAAATAGTCACCTGATCTCTTCGGGAAAGTTTGGTGAACTTGACATGTGAACCCAATGACAAAATCTCGCCTTCGTGTACATCTCCCTCTGAGTTTGGCCATTTTTAGCCGCGTCTCACGTAGCGAACGCTGGCTCTAAGAGAGCTCCGCGTTGTTGTTTTTGTTGTTCTTCTTCTTCTTCTTCTTCTTCTGGTGAAGACAAAACCTTTAGGACGTGGCTCTTTTATATACAGGATCCGGATCTCCTTAAATACTAACACCTGTACACATCCTCACATTGAGGGTTCCTTTTGAGAGGTCTATCATGAACTTTTTAAATATATCGGACATTTGCTTTAAAGTTTGAAAAGTTCACGTTTATTTAAAGATTATTCTATTTAATGTGTAGTTATTTCGTAAATACACGATTCTCTTGTCATGAAGGAGGAGCCTCCATGACTGCTCTCGTTCTTCTTCTCTTCTTCTTCTTCTTCTTCTTCTTCTTCTTCTTGCGAAGACAAAACCTTTAGGATGCAGCTCTTGGACACATTTGTCCTTGTTTTAACAATCTCTTCCCTAATTATGCTGAAAAGCTCTGATTGGGCAGAGGAATTTGGGTTTCATGATCCAGATCGATGGTTTACTGGAGCACAGACCCCATTTCCCCTTTTGATTAATCTAATAATGTGGATGGATATTGAGGAGTGTGGGGGGGGGGGGATCAAGAGTCCAGGGGGCCCAAATTGCCATACAATTGAGGTATTCAACAGAATAGAGTCCAAAGCCATGCTTTCAAACTGTCCCTCGTACATGCAAGCCCAAAATGAGATGATGCCCACTTTTTACAGGTCCTTCAGTAGTCACAACAATTGGTAAACATATATTCTCTGATGGATACGCTGCAAATATTTAAAACTTGGCCCAGTACTTCAGTGTTAGTTGCTTCCCATCACAGCAGCAGAAGCATTTGTCCAGCTTCACAAAGGCTGCAGGAACCGGAGTGCTCCTTCAGGCTCCCAGACAAACACTGCGAGCTCTTGATTGGATTCTGTAGACTTCCCTCCCCCCTGCCGTTTAATCCTTGACATCACCAAAGGCTGGGCTACCATAGTCGAGGTGTGAACGGATAAAGACTTTCGATAAAAGACTTTCCTGACGTGTTCCCCATCATGTACCGGATATGCCTCAAATTAAATTGAGGCCTTTTGTACATTTGGCACCCTGCTGGCTTATGTGGGGATCTCAAGTTAACATTTTTTTCAAAAGTAGTTCCGAAGAATGTTGCTTTGAGGGAGTACCATTGACTCTCTTCTTCTTCTTCTTCTTCTTCATCTACTTGTTTAACGGCCACCATTATCCCACCTGTCTTGTGTGGTCGGCTGGGGGAAGCTTGGCCCGAGTCTTCACGAACCGGGTGACCACGCCTGACGTTCGACGAGTTAGAGGAGGAATTCAGAATTTGTTCATGGTGCTGGCGATAGCTCGCCTACTCTTCGTGAAGGACACCATGGGATCTTTAACGTCTACCAACGAATGCTGGCAGATGGGACACCCGTTTTAATGTCCATCCGAGGGACAGCACACATTGACGAATCGCCATGCCTGTGAAACACCAGGATGACATTTTATAGCTGGGTCGAGATTAAAACCCAGGTTAGACAGCTTGGAGTGAAGTGTGCGTACCTCTAGTCTAGACCATCCTGTCAGCCCCTTACCATTGACTGTCACTGATATGTCATTAATATTTTACTCATCCGTGAAAACAACCAATCTAGACTTTGTTGCTGAGGATTTTAATTCCCATGTTTGGGAACATTACTCAATCTTGTGGATATCAGTTTGCAGTTTTTTAGATCCTCGTGGAGGATCTCTAAGTCTTACTCACGTTGTTGTTCTTGTGGACTTTTTTGTTTCACAGCCTACAGTTTTCATCGAAACTTCCTGAAACTTGGCGTATACATGTAAAATTACCCTGCGCAGACAGTAACCATCTCCGATTTTGAAAATTCCTCCTAGAAAAAAAGTTATGACGTCAAAATATCTCCGCTAATGGAAATCGCCTAAAAAATTATCTCCGAAACTAGGCAAGCTTTTTGAATTATGTTTGCAGGAATCGAACAGGGCATTAGCAGAGATGGATTACCGCACATATGATGCATCACTATGACGTCATATCAATTTTTATGTCATTCCTATTTTTTGACATTTTTTGTTTCACAACCCAGAGTTTTCATCGGATCTTCGTCAAACTTGCCATGTATATGCAGAAAGCCCACGCGCAGGCAGTAACCATCTCCGATTTTGTAAATTCTTCCTAGAGAAAAAGTTGACGTCATAATATCGCCGCTAATGGAAATCGCCGATACCATTATCTCCGAAACTAGGCAAGCTGTTTGAATTTTGTGTGCGGGAATCAAGCCGGGCATTAGCACAGATAATTTATCGCAAACCTGATACATCACAATGACGTCATATTCGTTTTTATGACGTCATCATTAAGAGGACGAGGATCTTAGCTCATTCGAGCTTGTTCCTCTCTGAATCCGCAGTGCAATGTCGTCACCAAGCAAGGCAATCTTACGATGAAACCAGCAGTGAAGGCCTACATGACTAATCGTAATGGTGAAGTGTTGGACGTGTATAACTGCCTTGTGGGATGCCATTCTCGGTTTGAATGATGGGAGATGAGACTTGGCTTACTCTCCTCTGAAGGGTTCTATTGAACCAAAATAATAATCTCAAAGCCACCAGAACATGTTTCCTTTGATCCCTAATTGGTGAATCTTAAAAAGGAAACCTTCCTTCCAAATGTTGTCATAATCCTTTATAATGTCAAATACTCCGAGCAGCGAGGACTCGTGGTTGTTAAAAGATTTCCTGATGTTATCAGTTAATATGATCAATTTGGTACTCGTACCATGTCCTTTTCCTCATCCCACTGTAAGATTTGTTCAAGAGGTTATTCATTTTCTTCTCAATAAATAAACCCAGCCGTTCCTGACCATCCTCTGCATCGTCGGACCGAGTATGATCATGACAGGAAGTTGGATTTGTTCCTTTTCTTTTTCAATGTTAACAATTGGGATAACTATGGAGTGTTTCCAGTCAGAGGGGTCTCTTCCTGATGACCAAAGCATGTTAAATCGTTTGAGAACGACACTTAACACTTCATCATTCATGTGCTCAAACATTACTCTGCGAGTTAAATTATCTATGGGAGGGGAGGCCATATTTGTTTTCTGAATAAGGTATTTTACCATATTCAAGTTAATGAAGTGAGTAGTCTTAGTTTAGCGCAGAGATGATGTCTTTGTTTTGTTTCACAAATTGTTCGTTATATGACCCTTAAACCCATTGTCATTAATAGAGTCCATGGTAACAGAAGATAACCATTACCCCCTCCTCCTCCTCTTCCTCCTTCAACTCCCCCTGTGCTTTATCCTTAAAAATGTGTAAATGCTCTTCTTCATATCCATTTATGGCATCTTCCATTAATAGGGTTCACATATTATTCTTTTTAAGATTGGCCTTCCTTTCCCAAGTTGCTTACATTCCTCATTCCACCAGGGAACTTCAATTTTCCAGTTAATTGAGCAACAAACAGGAAGTTTCTTTCATGAGCAATAGTGTTTCGAGTTTTAACTGGATTAGTAGTATTCTTTTCATCAATAAGTGCTTCCTTTACCAACTTAAAATATCGATTGCAAAAGCAACCCCAATCAGCCTTTCAGACGTCCCAAGTGGGTGATCGTTCTAGCTCATCAAAGTCCCTTTCCAATTTAACATTTGTGGTAATCGACAAACGGTCACTACCGAGACCATATTCATGGACCATCCATTCACATCTTGTAGCGATCTTCAAGACACCATTTTTTACCTCCACCACAGAAGGAGGATGGAGGTTATGTTTATCACCCCTGTTTGTTTGTCCGTCTGTGAGCACGATATCTCAAAAAGTTATGGACTGATTCGGGCAAAACTTGGTGGACAGGTTGCGTGTGTGACGAGGATGAATCAATTCAATTTTGGTGAAGATCCGAATCTGAGAATGCTTGAGTGATTACTCACCGTTGAGAGATGGCACCAAAACAAAATATACATCACGATATCTCAAAAAGTTATGGACGGATTATGACAAAACTCGGTGAGTGAGTTGGGTAGGTGACGAGAACGAGCCGATTCGATTTTGTTTTAGGTCCAGATGCATATCCGGCCTGTCCGTGCGATACAAAACGTGAACTGTTCAGCCTAGCAAAGGTACGAGTGAGTGCTGTTCTAGTTGTTTGTGGTTTTTTTTCAATCCCAAAGAATACTATGGTGATTACATTTGCTATACTTTTACAATACCCCTTCACAATTCTTTAACCCTTCGTCCCCCACCTGCCCCGCCCTGATTAAGTTAGTGGTTGACAAGGGTTGTAAAAGGTGATAACTCATCCTTCCCTTTCACCAAAAAATTTTTTAATGATGTTTAATTTGAGGTCTGGATTTGAATCTATTTCCATGAAGGGAATACCTCTGTACCATGTTTAATAAGAATACCACGTGCACATCCATTCCTGCTTACTTTTTCCCAATGGATAAATGTATAACCAGAATAGCACTCGGTCGAGCGCATACCTCCGCCAAGCTGAACAGTTAACGTTTTGTATCCCTCCAATAGGACCTGAACCAAAATCTAATCGACTTGCTCTTGTCACCTACACAACTCATCCATCTAATTTTGAAATAACTCATCCACAACTTTTTGACACATCATGCTATGTATCGTTTTTGGCCCTATCTTTCACTGGTGAAGAATCACTTTTTAAAAACTCTTCTCAGGATCCGGATTCAGATCTTCACCAAAATGGAATTGATTCATCCTTGTCTCGCACCCAACCTGTCCATCATGTTTCGTCTGAATCCGTCCATAACTTTTTGAGATATCCTGTTCACAAAAAAACAGACAGGGGTGAAAATATAACCTTCATCCACCTTCGATGGTAGAGGAACATATCCAGGAATTTGAAAATGCTTGTGGCTTTTCAGCAAGATTTCTTGAATACGTATGATATCCGGTTTGGAAATCAAATCACTGATTAACCTTTTCAATTCGGATCCATGTTCAGCCGAAGATTTTGTATTCCTTTAAATCACAAATTATTATTCCGTGGATGAGTCTCGAGACCATTTGGGATCTATCCCACGACCTCTCCCTGTGTTATTAAAAATATAATTAATCTCAATGAAAGAAATGTTTTTTGGCTGCAGAGGAAATTGTATTTATTAATTTCCTTTTTGCGTGAGCTGTACAATTTACAACTTCAATAATAAAACGAATTCACGCCATTTTAATAATCATATCTGCATAACTAGTTCCATCCTCTGTTCGGCATTCCTGACCTTTAGTTACCTTCGCCACCGAAGGTGGATGGAGGTTATGTTTTCACCCCTGTCTGTTTGTTACTTGGCTCACAAAAACAGAAAATGCTCACGTCGACATCTGGAGGAGATGCCCGAACAGACAGGAAGTGGAGGAGTCTAACCAATGACAAAACCATTAGAATGGCCTTTTCTCACCACAACTCACATATTTGCCTTAAATGGAGAAAACTACTCCGTGTAACCTTCGCACTAATTTGTTAGTGCCACACCACATGTGTTCTTCATTCGTTTTATTTTCTACCGGATTTGAAAAGTTGTTGTTGTAACACAGAAGGCATTGCATTTGTGTGGCGGGTGAGTCGTTGCTGTCAGATCGTGTGGTAATCGCCATGATGGGACTCTGTGGTATTACTATACAAACCTAAGATGTATATAATTTGTATTGTATTATATTATATTCCATGCAGAGCATGTTTACTAACAATTCTCTCATCGGACTAATCTAATACAAACTCCAAACTTCCCTTATTGTCACACGTCACTCTATCTTTTTACTTGGCGAAAAAAAAATTTTTGCCAAGTATGTTGGTCTGTAGCGTTTGTCTGTCTGTCTGTCGATTTGTAACACAATTTTTGCCCACAGTTTTCATTCAAGCAATCGTTCTGAAATTTTTGGTGTATGTAGTTGCCTGGCCAACGACAGCAACGCTTAATTTTGGTGAAGATCCAAATCCAGATCTCGATCTGAGAATTTTAAGTGATTCTGCACCATTGAGAGATACGGCCACAAACTATATGTAGCACAATATCTGAAAAGGTTATGGATGGATTTCGCAGAAACTTCGTGGATCGTTTGGTGTATGACAAGGACAAATTGATTTGATTTTGGTGAAGATCCGAATCCAGGTATAATAACTTTTTTAAGTGATTCTTCACCCTTGAGAGATATCGCCAAAAACTATGTATAGTATGATATCTCTAAAAGTTATGGACGAGTTATGACAAAACTAGGTGAAAGAGTTGGTTGGGTGACAAGAACAAGCTGATTTGATTTTGGTTAAGGTCCGGATTCAGATCTGACCTATCGGTGGGATACACAATGTAAACTATTCAGCCTGGTGGAGGTATGCACTCTACCGAGTGCCGGTCTGTCGCCAAGTGTCACTGGGTGATTTTTTTCTCTCTCTGTCTTTCTGTGCATTACCTTACATCTTGAGACCCAGCACATTGTAGAATCACCAAACTTGGCAGACATATTTGGGGGGTGGGGGGGGGGTCTTTGTAATGTCCTATGTGATCACAACCAAATTTAGCACAAACAATGGGTGCGGGGGTTTCTCTATATCAGGGTCTAGTTAATCACATCAGTCCTATGGATTGCAGTGCTCCCAAACATAGCTTGCATAATGAGGGACCCATTGGATGTCAAAAAAAAGATGAAAACTTAATTTACTAGCTTTTTTCATTTTCCAAGTAGGGATGGGAAGGGGTAGATCTGTGTCATGGCTTGATTGATCACCACTGAACTTGTTAGGGATATTGTGGCCCAATGGGGGGTTAATAATGAAAAAGAAAAGTTATTAGCTTTGATATGTTTAAAGACTTAAGGGGGTGGGGAGGGATTTGGAAGAGGTAGAAGGGTAATCCATTTAACGCTGTACTTTTTTATTATTTTTTGTCACCAAACGTTTCTAGGTAAGTATAGGCCACACGGTGAGTAGAATAAGTGGGGAGGGGGTTGGGAAAGAGATGTGGGGTTGTTGTCTTGAGAACATTGGGGGCATAGCATGTGGATCCCCTTGGTGCTTGGCACTTGTTATACATCATTGGCCTTAGCAATAAAGCAAAGTGTGGGAAGTGTTGCATTTGTCCTGTTAATACTTAGTTGTTTGTTGCATCACATGCCATGTATGGTTACACTGGGGCCTTACCTTCACTGCCCATGCAACACGAAGCTGCTTCCAATTTATATGCAGTATTGATTTCCCTGTTCATCAGATCAGGTTTTCTTCTTCAGGCTTGGTATTCCCATGAGACTCCAATGTAACCCACAGGTGTTGTTTTCTTCCCTATGGGTGGTAAAGGGGTGTAAATGGAAGATGATGATGGTGCAGGTTACACGGTGTCTTTTGAGCATGTTGTTGCGTCAGACACTCAAACATGAAAATAAATGGTCATCGTGGATAATGAGTATCTTATGCTGTTTGAATGCCACAATTATCCCCTCCCATGTTCTGCTAGAAGGATTTTATCCATAATAATAACAAGCTGCACAATACCCCCCTCTCACCCCACTACCCATCCTTGTGATGAAACAAATGATTAATAACACCTGTCCAGACTGCTCAAAGTTTGGACTTATTGAGGACATTGGTTTACTGTTCGGTTGTTGCATGTCCTTTCCAAATGTTCTTCTGTCTCTAACCAGCGGAACTTGGGTTGTCTCATCCAATGACGTATTAGCAACTTTTCTACGACTGATAAAATATCCACAAATGACTACAGCAACCAAGTTACGCACACTGCCCTTTACTGTCCTCGTTATAATGCATATTTTACTTTATCCTCGTAAAAATGTATGCGTTATTTTATCCTGGTAATAATGTATATTTTATTTTATCCTGGTTATCATGTATATTTTATTTAATCCTGGAAGTAATGAATATTTTATTTTGTCCTGGTTATAATGTATATTTTATTTTGTCCTTAAAATAATGTATATTTTATTTTATCCTGGTTATAATGTATATTTTATTTTATCCTGGTAATAATTTATTATATTAATACGCTAAGCCATATTTTGTGGACGTATCTCCTCCGAAACTGCCGGACGGAGTCGTCACTTTCGACATGTGGGTGCTCTGTGGTCTAATGTACAGCATAAGCTATGTGAGATCGCCCCAGACGGACAGGTTTGAGAATTTTTGGCGATTTTCTAATTTTCACATTCGTTTGCATGGCGACGTGTGACGTCACCGTTGAGAGGCGTAATGCCACTCCTAGAAAACAGCGTCTGCAATGTAAAACTCTCTTCTGCACATGCTGACTACCTCAGAAGGTGCATTTGACACAAAAAATGTAACAAGAAACATTGTATATAAAGAAATTCTATAAATCACATTGTGAACACTGGATATATTGACATCCTAACGAACCCTCACTTTAGAAACCGCGCGGAGCACGGGTTTGGCTAGTGTATATTTTATTTTATCCTGGTAATGTATATTTTATTTTATCCTGGTAATGTATATTTTATTTTATCCAGGTAATGATGCATATTTTATTAACCTCCGCCATCGAAGATGGATGGAGGTTACTGTTTTCACCCCTTTCTGTTTGTTGTTTGTTTTTGTTATCTGCAAACGAAGTTTTTGCAAGATATGTTAGTCAGTCTGTATGTTTTTTTTTTTTTGTTTTTTTTTGTTTGTTTGTTTGTTTGTCTGTAATCACGAAAAAAAATTCTGCAGACCACAGTTTCATTGGAAATTTTTGAACTTCGCATATCAGAGGCCTATGGAGGTCCCTTTCAGGCCATAAATTTTGAAGGTCAAGGTCAAAGGTCAAGGTCACTGTCGCAAATCAGGGGAATCGACAAACCCTTATTTTTTTGAGTAATTTTGATCGGATCGTCTTCAAACTTCATGGGAATATAGTTCATGGTCTGGCGCTCAGCTGATTAATTTTTGGTGGCGATTGGCCTTGACCTTCATGTTTTTTTTTGTTGTTGTTTGTTGTTTTTTTATCTGAATCACGTATAAATCACTCTGCAGAGCACAGTTATCATTGAAATTTTTGTAACTTCGCATATCAGAGCCTATAGAGGTCCCTTTCAGCGCATAAAATTTTGAAGGTCAGGTCAAAGGTCAAGGTCACTTTGTCGCAAATCAGGGGAGTCGACGAAACCCTTATTTTTTGAGTAATTTTGATCGGATCGTCTTCAAACTTCATGGGAATATAGTTCATGGTCTGGCATTCAGCTGATTAATTTTTGGTGCGATTGGCCTTGACCTTCATGGTTAACGTTATTTGACCCCAAGGTCAAATTTTCAAGTTTTAGGAACCATATCGTGTAGTACCTCAAATTGAACACCTCGATGAGTGCTTTCTAGATATATCAAGCTTGAGACATTATGACGTGATTTGGTGCGTTTTGAGAACGCATATTTTTCATGGTTACTCTGTAACGATTCTCATCGGAATCTCTCGTAGGCAGATATTCCTCAAGGAGTCGCTCCTGGTGGATAGCAGCTCTGTTCACCTCAGTGTGACCTTAAAGAAGTCACACGTGGTCACCTTTTGGCAAGATACGATCACCCTACGGGTGACATTGTTTATTTGTTTGTTTTTTGTGAACAGTATTACGGAAAAACTCCTCGACTGATTTCGACGAAACTTGGTGGGGGGTTAGGTCTGGTCCAAGGATCATGCCATTAGATTTTGGACTTGGTCCAAATCCAATATGGCCGCTATGGCGGCCAATTTGAAAAAATATTGAATATTTTTTTTTTTGCATTCTACATGTTTTAAGTGATTTCCACCCCCCCCCCCCCAAAAAAAATTGTTAGAGAAAAAAAATTTTGCAACTTTTTTTTTCAACAAAATTTCGATTTTTTTTTGCATTTCTACATGTATAAGTGATTTCCAACAAAAAACCATGCCAAAATTATAATTGCGGCTGATTTTGGAACTTCAGGTGGATATACCCACGTAAAATCCATTTTTGTCTCAAGGAATCTAGTTATGCAGAGATGAATTGAGTATGTAAAAGTTAAAAGTAAAAGGGAAAGTTGCAAACTATAACTCTGTGAGCACTGTTGACGTCAAATGAATGAATAGGATATCAGGTTCACTTAAGTACTAGCATATGGCGGCGGAGGTTTTGCACTCTACCGAGTGCTCCCCCTCTAGTTTTATCCTGGAATTGTATATTTTATTTTATCCGGGTAATGATGTATATTTTATTTCATCCAGGTAATGATGTATATTTTATTTTATCCTGGTAATAATGTATATTTTATTTTATCTTCATTATAATGTATATTTCATTTTGTCCTCAAAATAATGTATATTTTATTTTGGCCTGGTAATAATGCATATTTTATTTTATCCTGGTAATAATGTATATTTTATTTTATCCTGGTAATAATGTATATTTTATTTTATCCTGGTAATAATGTATATTTTATTTTAACCT
>CM068960.1:3964069-3981081 GCA_035128595.1 Eptatretus atami
TATAATGTATATTTTATTTTACCCTTAATGTATGTTTTATTTTATCCTGGTAATAATGTATATTTTATTTTATCCTGGTTATAATGTATGTTTTATTTTGTCCTGATTATAATGTATTTTGTCCTGATTATTTTAACTTCATTATAATGTATCATTTTATCCTGGTAATAATGTATACTTTATTTTATCTTCATTATAATGTATATTTTATTTTATCTTCATTATAATGTTTCTTTTATTTTATCCTGGTTATAAATATATTATGTTTTATCCTGATTATAATGTGTATTATATTTTATCCTGGTAAAAATGTATCTTTTCTTTTATCCTTGTTATAATTTTACTATGTATATTATATTTTATACAGGTAAAAATGTATTTATTTTAACCTCGTTATAGTGTATATTATTTTTACCTGGTTATAATGTATTTTTATTTTATCCTGGTTGTAATGTATATTATATTTTTTCTGGTATAATGTATATTTATTTTTATCAGGTAATAATGTATATTTTTATTTACCTGGTTATAATGTATGTTTTATTTTGTCCTGATTATAATGTATATTTATTTTTTCATTATAATGTATATTTTTATTTTATCTTCATTATAATGTATATTTTATTTTATCCTGGTTATAATATATTATATTTTATCCTGATTATAATGTATATTATATTATCCTGAAAAATGTATCTTTCTTTTATCCTTGTTATAATGTATATTATATTTTAACAGTAATAATGTATATTTATTTTACCTCGTTATAATGTATATTTTATTTTATCCTGGTTGTAATGTATATTATATTTTTTCCTGGTTATAATGTTATTATATTTTATCCAGGTATAATGTATATTTTATTTTATCTCGTTAATGTATATTATATTTTATCCTCGTTATAATGAATATTTATTTATCCTGGTAGTAATGTATTTATTTACTGATAATATATATATTTATCCTGGTTATAATGTATATTCTATTTTATCCTGGTAATAATGTATATTATATTTTATCTTCATATAAAGTATTTTATTTTATCTTCATTATAATGTATTGTTGGGCCGGGTTCCGGCGGAGCGACGCTAGGTGGGGGGAAGTCACGTCGTCTCCAACAGTCTCCCGGAATTGTAGGCCTCGCTCACGGATAATTCCGTGAGGCGCGCGTCGCTTAACCGACCGTGGACGCCAATACCTCCACCGCGTAGCGTAGGGTCTTTTTGTCTAGAACCAATTTACCTAATTAACCACGCGGCGTCGTCTACCGGGGAACCACACCCTCGGTACGCCTTGCCCGATCGGATCACTCTACCAACTACGTAGAGTACCAACTACCAACTCCGGATCGGATGCAGTCGAGCGAACTACCAAGAACGTACCGGCTAGAATGAACAGATTATCGGGGATAAAGACCCGGCTAAACTCAGATCCGAACCATGCTGGACCAAGGAAGGAAAAGACGAAAACGAACTGGGAACATTTCTACAATAATTTATTTACAATAAAGCGAGAAAGTTATGTGGTACAGGTAACAGATTTATTGGGGTATTATGCAGGGGAAGATGAGAGAGATGTAGTGCGACAATTTTACAGCAACTTATAAAGCAGACTTGTCGCGAGAATAATACAGGCAGATTTACAAGGGTTTCGAATAACTTATACAGTTTCTACTTAATGGACTGGTGGCCACACACTTGGACAAAATAAACCAGTTGAATGGCAAAGGACTTTGCAGCCAGGGAGGGAGGGATTGAGGTCGCAGTCCTCGTACCTGAGTTCCGGGGAAAAGGAATGCTCCATGGTGCGGCACCTGTCAATGGTCGTGCAGCTCGGTCCACGGCCGCCGCATGGAGACCATGTCGGCAAAGGAGCCCGGGTCCGAGTAGTGCGGAGTCCGAGGCAGGGATCAGGGCTTCCTGCTTCTTTCGCTACCAGCCGACGAACTGTCTCACTCCAACGCTCCTCACTCCAAGCTCCCACTCCAACGCTCTTTACTCCAATGCCTCTTTACTCAACGCTCTCTCGACGAACTCTGTCAGCCCCCCAACGCTCCTCAACCGACGAACTGTCTCAGCACACTTCGTAATTTATCATCTTCCCTCAGCGGAGAGGGGCCTTGGTGAAGCTGACGTCACTGCCGCCTTGATTGGACGGGGATTCCATGGGTCCGCCCTTTCTGGTCGGTTCGGCCATACGGGAAGCCACCCACCCCACACGTGCGGACTCGCCAAAAAGGAACTACTGCAAGAGGATTTTGAACGTGTGGTAGGAGGAACGTGTGAAGGAAATCCCACTGGGTATGGATTTCTTCGATCCTTCCCTTGACGGTATCGTTTGATAAAGAGATTTGGGAAAGCTTGTTTGCACTATCCTTCCCCAGAACGAGCTCTGCTGCAACGCAGTACACTTGGTTTTATGGAGTCTCTCCGATGTTATGGATCTTTTTGCTCTTCTTTGTAATCAACATGGCCGATCTAATAGGAAGCCTCAACAACCTTTGAAGTCTGTTGCGAAAATGCTCCACTGCTGTCCATCTTTGCTTGCTTCAAGGACTGCCTTTTTTGTGTCAAAGAATGCCTTGGATTTGGCAGCTAGAGCAGGATGCATTGTCTTCAAGCGGCGTTTCATATGCGTATGGGCCGCATGACATCATTGCTCAGAGTCTTGTAGCATATTACCCACTGGGGTACCTCTGCGTCACCCTTTTGGGGGACACAAATCCCAAATCGAATATATTCCTCACGATACTTCCGCTCTTTTGCACTCATTGCGAATGATTTAGTTTGAAATGGGGACTGCAAATCTGTGAAAAAAATTTTAATATTAAAATTAAAATATAAATTTTAATATTAAATTTAAATAATGTAAATTTTAATATTAATTTTAATTCAGAAAATGGTAGGCCGAGTAGCGAATAGAAAACGAAAAATTATTAAAGGCGATACTTTTGTTTTTTTTATTTCATCACGATATCATGCAAACACTTGTTAAGAAATTCCAAAAATAATTGGAGAAATTCCTACTTTTTTTTCTTCGCGGTTCGCACCCTCTGGAAATTACTCACGCCCCCAGGTAAGAGCCAATGCTGTAGAAAGTCGACACCCCCTTTCAAAATTTTCACTTTTGTTGCCTTATATCTGAATTAAATTACATTAAATCAGATTTATTTTTTTTACAACCTTTATTTATACATCATAACCCACAATTTCCAGTGAAAAAACAATTCTACAAATTTCCAGAAAATTTATTAAAAATACAAAACTAGGAATATCTTGGTCGGATAAGTGTCCACCTCACTAGTTATACTTTGGTGGAAGCACCTTTTGACAAACAATTGCAGCTGTGAGTCTGTTGGGTTAGCTCTCTACCAACTTTACACACTTGATTGGGCAATATTTTCCCATTCTTCTGTACTAAACTGTGTCAAGCCCAGTGAAGTTGTGTGGAGAGTGTTGATGGACAGCAATCTTCAAGTCATGCCACAGATTTTCGTTTGGATTTAGATTGGGGCTCTGACTGGGCCACTCAAGGACATTTATCTTTTTGTTTCCTTAGCCACTCCAATGTAGCTTGGCTGTGTTCTTTGGGTTGTTGTCATGCTGAAAGGTGAACTTCCATCCCAATTTCAGCTTTTTTACAGAGGGCAGCAGGTTTTCCTCCAGGATTTTTCTGTACTTTGCTCCATCCATTTTCCCTTCTGTCCTGACAAGTGCCCTAGTCCCTGCTGATGAGAAACATCCCCATAACATGATGCTGCCACCACCATACTTCACAGTAGGGATGGTGTTCTTTGGCGTGATGTGATGTGCTGTGTTTGGGTTGCATCCTCATTATAATTTATTTGTTGCTGTTTTGTGGTGCTAACGCGAACTATGCGTGGTGAAGGAATAGAGGAAGCACTCACTCTTCAGGTTCTAGTTATCATTTTGATGTTTGAACTTTTACAAGTCTTTATTTTATTTAATTATTTTTATTATTCTCTTTATTCCCAACATTTTGTTTTGTTCATCTTTCGGAAGGATCGATCTTATGATGTATAATTTCAGCAATCATTATCCTCTTGTTTCCTCCTGTCTTCAAAATGTGACACTGAGGGTGGCGCTTCATTGACTGGTCAATCTATGTAATCTCGTTTGTATAAACCCAACGTACAGTATGTGAGTTGATTGATTTTGCAACAAGTAAATTTAATATTGTTTTGAGAGGGGACCTGAAAGTCAATTTGGAGATTACAGAGGGTTATTTATTTATTATGCCTCCACTGACGAGAAGTCACCGGAGGCATTATGTTTTTGGGTCATCGTACGTACGTAATGTACGTCCATAGCTAATTTTCTCTCCTTTCTCTGCAACCACTTATCCAATTGACCAATTTTCACCAGAGGTGTGACTCTCATGTAGAATTTTTAATGATAATTATGAGATCATATGTCACGTAGTGTGGCAGCCATGTTGGAAAAAAGGAAAATCTTTGGACCTCTATCTCCAAAACCGCTCCATGGAAATAAATGAAACTTGGTACACTGTGAAGTACTCCCCATGGGAGAAAAGTGTGATTTTTTTTATTTTATTGTCATAGGTGGTTCTTTATGATGTCATAATTCATACATTGAACGCTTTATCCAATCAGTATGAAAATTTTTAGGTCTATGGGCTAATTATGAGGGAAAATTGAGACATCATCGGTCATGGAGTTTGGCACTTTTTTTAAATTATTATTTTTTTAAACATAAAAACCTTAAAAAATCTTCTCTGAAACGGCTGAACAGATTGAGGTGAAACTGTAGAGGTATGATCACTTATCCATGAGGAACAAAAGTTCTGCACCTATGACATAGGGCACATGGTTTGGCAGCCATATTGGTTTACCCGAAAACCTTAAAAATCATTCTCCAGAACGGCTGGACAGATCAAGGGGAAACTTCACATCCTGTTCCCAAGGCCTTGTGGATACCAGGGTGTTCACGAATTAATTAATAGGTCGCATGGTCTGGCAGCAATATGTGGTTGAAAGAAAAATCTTTTTTTTTTTAATTCTCTCCTGAACTGCTTATCCAATCGATGTGAAATGTCACAATTATGATCTACGAGTCTTGGGGAATATATGTTTTTAAACTTCAACCTGATCGAATGCATGGTCTCCATCACTGTTCCATCCATCCATCCACTGGGACCATACTCTATGCAGAGCGTTGGTGCTGCCTAAGCAGTCTCCTTGGCTATTGGACACAATCCTGGATGGGTCCGCCACTTCCGACAGAGTATACCAGCGAGCTGGCACTCATTTTGCGAACCTCAGAAGGACAGGCAGAGTCAACCCCACCTGGTATTAATTCAACAGCGAGTGGGATTTGAACTCAGGATCCTAGGATCATCAAGTCCACCTCTCTAACCTAAGCCAACACTAGGCATATATGCATGGTCTGGCAGCTGGAATTATTTTATTTTGCCTTTGAGGCAAAGCCATAGTAAGCTTACCTTTGCACACTTTGAAGCATACCGTTTGGTTTGGCCTGTTTGTTCCTCCCACTGTTTACAATACTGAGATCCCAGGTTCAAATCCCATACAATATGTTGACATTGAATACTAATCTCCTTGTAATTTATGTTAAAGCAAACTGTCTCCTAATCTCCTGCTATTACGTGTAATTTTGTTCTCAGTTTTTGAACATGATCAATACATAGTTAAACTATGCATTTCAAATGCGAAAATGCTCAGTCAAAGTTGATCTGTTTATGAAGTGCTATTGTTTTTCCATTAAATGTCCATACATTGTTTTTGGTGTTGTGTTGATTGAGGTTAACATGACTGGTCTGATTGATGTAAATTCATTATTAAAAGGAGGCATCCCTCCAATTCCTTATTCCTGAACACGTACGCCCACAGCATCATCACATCATCACATCATGTATTCCCGTGTGAGACGTATCCCGCAGTGTCGTATTTCTTAGGGTTGTCAATCCACTTGGTAACCGTATTTTAACTCGAGAAGTTACAAAATAAACCTTTACATTATATCTTTAAGCCAAATGGTAGCTTGATTCGCCCCCCCCCCCCTTGCTTTGCAGGTGAGCTGGATCGTGATGAAACAGCAATGCGTGCAGAGAGAGCTGCCCTGTACCTTGCTCACGATCCCTGACATGCTCAGTGCTTGGCTGCCTATTGGTCAAGCTCGCTACCGCTACGACCTGATATCCAGGGATGGAAGTGATCTCTACCACTACCCAAGCCCTTGCATGCGTGGCGATCCAAAGCCCACTGTTCCTGCTCTCATCTGGAAGTGCAGACCCTGTAGGGTCCACCAGTGAAAGCCTATGCCCCCCATTTATGCTCACAACAAAAGCTCCAGTGGGCAGCATAGGGATAGTTCCACTACTAAGGGATTAAAAGTTCGAGCACACACTCTGGAAAAGGCCAACGTGGCTGAGAAGTTAAGTGATTACATATGCAGCCTATAGATCGTAGAAGGCTGGTGGGGATAGAAAAAGGAGAATCGGCTGGGGGTTTAATCCCGGCCCGAGCTTGCCCATCACAAATGGCCGCCTCAGGCCCAAAGTTTGTGAAGGTGCTTTATTCTTGCAAGTAGGAAAACCCCTCATCCGAGCGCCACAATGGCAACGTGTTGAAGAATAGTGTAGACAGCAAATTCAGAACAAGCTTTGCCTGTGGTTGCAGTTTTGCCTCGCTGTTTCACTTGTCATCGGTGACCAATGTACAGAGAATGTTCAAACAAGAAAAGGTGAGGATCCCTTTACAAAGGCAACACCTGGAGCAACCCAAATTGGTTGGCTAAATTTCCCCATTGAGAATGGAGTCTTTGCAGAAGGGCCTGTGAAGCATCCTGTGTTGAATCCGCAACTACAGAAATGGCCCATTACACAGTGAAGAGACCAGTCAAAGCAATAAAGCCTCGTGCATCACTGGCACGCATCGACGAGCTCCCGGCATATCCTGATGCCATTCGGCAATAAAGGACACTCGTGTGGTGGTGGGGAGACGACGCCAAGAAGAAATCTTCCTGACCCCATTTCCCGTGTGAAGCCGTTGCATAAGCTTGACAAACGTCCGCTCACAAGCGCTCCTTGTGACTGTGGCAGCCACGAACTGAGGTGAGACCAAGGACGTAACGGGAAAAAGGTCAAACCTTTGCTTGCAGTAGGTCTCACTGCAGTAGCATGGAGAGTGTGGAAAGTGAGAGGAAAGGCCTGAAGGCATGTGGCAATGGAGCGGCCAGAAGAGGCCCTTCGGAGGTGAGGCCACCATCTGTCCAGTACGAGGTGCCTATAGAGAGGGAAAGGCAGCAGGAGGGATGAAAAAGGACACCGTGCATGGAGGCGTGTTTGCAACGAGGTCAGGATGAAGACTGAGAGAAGATCCAAAGTGGGTCCAGTGGCAGGCCACAAGATCTGGCGAAGGCCGCCAGGTAAAAGGATGTGCAGGCTATCCTCGAAACGCTGGGCACAATAGGCGTGTGCTCCTCATGCACAGACCTGCGTGTGTCTGCGTACGGAGAGAGCGATTCGGAGCTGTCGGAGTTCTCGGCCGAATGCGAATCGCTTTTTCACGTACGGTATTGGACACGAGCGACGGCGAGAGACGAGCGACTTTACGACCAATCCGCTTTGGCGATGGCGAATCGAGCACCATCGAGGGGCACGGGTGGGAAAGTCCGATCAAGCAGCGACTGGGAATCGACCGACAGTCCTTGTAGTGCAGTTAACGGACAAAGTTCAGCTCCAGATCCAGGACGGGTCGATTGCGAAAAGAACTCGTGGCCAATGTGTGCCGTATCAAAGCTTCACGTTCCCTGAAGAAGAAGATGCTCCACTTCTCCGGTTCACTCAAGGTTATCACAACAGTTTGAACGATTTTAACTTCTTCAATGAACGAAGTTTTTGGATTGTTTATTATTATATTTTTTTTTTTTTTGTATTCTGACGCTTTCCACTTTTTAATTTTAAATAATTTTGTACACTTTTACTTGCATTTGCACATCCTTCATTTTAATCTTCTTTAACTGCACAGTCTCAAACACGTTTGGATTTTTTTATATTTTAATCTTTACTTTGACTGGAAGCGAAACAATCTGCTTTGTTAACTTGACAATCTTATTTAAAGGGTTTTTATTTCTTTGTGTATTTAATTTTGCATGATTTGGCATTGTTTTTAAAAACGTGTGTGTACCATAAATGTAAATAGATGTATCTTTTTTTAAAATAAACGTGTTTTTCCATGATGAAAGCTCAAATAAATGTTTTCTCCCAATGTGCCTTCGGCGAGTTATTATTTTTGTGGACTCGTCAAAACTTATTCGGCAGGAATGGAAAGAGTTGTGAGAGATCTTGTGGGACTACCTGGGTCTCCTGGACCAATCAGAAATCTTTGTTCAATCCCACACGGTAGGCCTTGGTAAACAAGGAGGTTCTCCACAGGTGTTCCATTGGAGCAGGTTTTTCACATCCTCATCCCCCCACCCCCATTTCCCTCCTACCACCCCAACTTCTGAGACCACACTTCGCAGGGCGGTTTCAGGACGAGTGAAGAAGGGTGGTGTTTTAAGTGTTGTGTTTTAAATTTGAAATGGTTGGGTCTTGAATTTTATTTCATTTTTTAAAAAGTAACTCTACATCATTTTTGTGAGTTTGTCAGATTTATTTATTTGGGGAGTGGGTGAGTGGGTCGAGGGTGTGGGGTGGGTTAAAATGTGATGAAAGTTAGAGTAATATGTGAACTCCAACCACAAAGCTTAGTTATTTTAGCTTGTATCATCTGAAAGTAGTTGATGCAAACATTTAAACTCTCCTAAAATGTATTATTATTTATTTGTCAAACTGCGAACAACAAAGCGATGATAATCGATTTCAGGGTTTGTGATAATAAGCCTTGTTTGTTCAGCACCCCTCCTTTTTTGGAAATTTCGGATATTTCACGATACTCGTGCAGAGCACGAGACTTGAAAAATCCACCCCCTCTCTCCAAAGCTTGCCATGGATACATCAAATTGTCCATTTGATTAGGATTAAAATTGACAATCTTCATCAAAACTCGGATGAAAAATTAATGATTTTTAAATTGGATGAAAATTGATGATTTTAAAAGTTCGACCTCGAGTTGACCTTTGACCTTTTGATCTCAAAAATAGTTGGTTTCCAAATTCAGTGATGCAATATGTGAATCCTGTTCAACTTTCAAGTAAATTGGATGAAAAATGATGATTTCACAAATTTTACCTCCAGATTTTTTTTGACCTCAAGATCAATCGGCTTCTCAGTTGAGACTACCTCTATAACTTGGTAAAGTTTCATGAGATCGGTTTAGAATTGTGACCTTGTCGCGATTGACAAACAAACAAAACAATAACAAATCGTCTGACCGACAATGTACTTGAAAAATCTTCGATTTTGCAAGTAATAATTGATTCAGAAATGTGATGGCCAACTTCTCATATTCCCCACCATTTATTGCAAACAGGATCGCTCCTCCAATTCTTTGAACCAAATCCGTTGGAGTATAAAAAGCGAGGTCTTGTAGGGTATTTGGTCTTGTGGATGCTTTTTCAAACCATTCCGTGTAATTGCGTTTGTACAACAAAGCAATGTTCGGCCGTCGTGATCTGATCTTTACTCGTGAAACGCAACCAGTTTGAGGACTATGGTTAGGGTTGGGTAAATAGTGAAGTTTTTTTCGGTTAAGTGTCTTCGCATAGCATTTTATATGGCCATTTTCGATGCTGAATCTGAAAACGTTGGAATTTTTTTTTACCTCCGATGACTTTTGACCCCCGGACTTTAATTTTTTCAAAATGGTGACAAAAAATGTCTGACCAAATGTCTGAATTTCTGACCAAATGAGAGAAAAATTAAGGCCTGTTAATATATCAATTTTAATAGGTTTTTCCGATCAGGAAATACGAAAAATGACACTTATGCAACGATTTGGTGATTTAAAAAATTTTTTTTTGAAAACCTCCAATATTTTGCTAAAATTGAACTGTTTTTGTCATTCTCAGATCAACATAAGACCGAGATCACACCAGTCACCAACAAAAGTTCATTTATGTTATCCCGCACGGATTCATCGGGTTTGATAGCATTCTTATAGAGTTGTGCAGCTCGGACAAACTGAATTTTTGAGTGCGGAATTTCCCTGCTCCATCCTTCACACGTCTTTGTCGGCGTATGTCTGGGGCTACAGTTAAGCGTAAATATGTCACTTCCGCTAGAAGTTCTTTCTCCGATAGTGTACTCAGTAAATTAGACTGTCTGGGGTCAAAGGTCCTTTGTGCTTTTTGCAAGTTTGTATAGTATTCAATTGCCTAGTATTTTTCTTTTTCTTCAAGTCTTCCTTTTTCCTAAAGTACTTGATTTCGGTCCTATGCAACATCCAATCAATTTGAAAATGTGATTAGCGTATTCCTTAACCTGAAAAACATATGAAATGATATATTACAAGCTTATTAGTCACATTAGAGAAGGAAAAACATGAAAAAGGTCAATTTTTTTTGGCCGCCATTTTGAATAAATTAAGGTTCCGGGGGTCAAAGGTCATCGGAGGTAAAAAAATTCGACCGGATTCGGATTCAGCATGGAAAACGGCCGTAGAAAATGCTATCACAAAATTTCAATCATATTTACCCAACCTGATGATGGTCTTGTTCACTGACTTTCGACCATGTGTGATTGGACATCGCTCATTCCCAATTCCATATTCATGCAATGCATGACGTCATCACCGGGCACCTGAGGAAGGGAGTGCAGTTACTCAGTTTTTTACTCCGTTTGTTTGTCACTTGTTTGCAAAATCGAAGATTTTTTCAAAGTACATGATCAGTCGATTTTGTTTATTGTTTGTTTTGTTTTGTCAATCGCCTACAGGTCACAATTCAAAACCGACCGTCATGAAACTTTATACAAGTTGTAGAGGTAGTCTCAACTGAGAAGCCGATTGATCTTGAGGTCAAATTTCTGAAATCATCATTTTTCATCCAATTGACTTGAAAGTTGAACAGGATTTGCGTATTGCATCACTGAATTGGGAAACCAACGATTTTTGAGGTCAAACGTCAACTCAAGGTCAAACTTCTAAATCTATTTTTTCATCTGAAAAATAATACATTTTCAGCCGATTGACCTGAGCTTTTGATTCAGATTGTCAAATTTTAATCTAATGAAATGGACAATTTGATGTATCCATGGCAACCTTCTGGAGAGGGGGGGGTGGATTTTTGCTAAGTATTCGTGTGCTGCACGACATCTTTTTCTTTGTTTTTCTTGCTTCCTTGCTTTCTTTCTTGTTTGTCCGGGCGATATCTCAGCCATCCTTTGAGCTAGGAAACTGAAATTTTGGGGAGAAAAGTGAAGATATGCTTTGGCAAAACGGTATTTTTGAATTGATCAATTAATTGATTAATTCTTTGAATTTTTATCGACTTGTTAATCACTTATTTTCTTTTCATATGGGCAATATCTCAAGCACCTTTTTGAGCTAGGAAGCTGATATTTGGACATGACAGCGACCAAGTGATTTGGCTATAAATGGTATTTTTTAAATTTATTGAATTAATCATTTAATTGATTAATATGCATGTTGCCTGGTGTTTGCTTAAGGTGAGGGTGGTCGGCTTGGGATCCTCGCATCCTGAGTTCAAATCCCACTCGGCAGTTATTATTAATACCAGGTGGTTGACTCAGCCTGTCATCCTTCCGAGGTCAGCAAAATGAGTGCCAGTGTGCTGGTATCCTGTGTTGGAGTGGTGATCCATCCAGGATGTTCCCAATAGCCAAGGAGACTGCTTCAGGCAGCACAATGCTCTGCACAGAGTATGGTCCCAATGGATGGATGGATTTAATTGATAATTATCCAGTTTTTTGATGAATTTAATTTTCAAAAGTTACAGATTCAGATGAAACGGTGGTGTTTGGTATGCTCTTGGCTAATTGATTAAGAAATTAATTATTTTTCGATTATTATTTATTTATTTTAATTGTGCAATTAATCAATAAATAACTGTTGTACACCGCTCCAGCCCAATTCCATCTCCATGTGCTGCACGGCAGCATTGCCGGGCGCCGAAGGTGCCCCTGCAATGTTGCGTGTTGAGTATTTGTTATCTCCACCACCGAAGGTGAAGGAGGTTATGTTTTACCCCTGTCTGTCTCAATCTGTCTGTCTGTTTGTTTACAAGGATTTATAAGGAAATCTAACACAGGTGGAGGCTATTCAGCCCATCATGCCTGTGCGAACACCATACTAATTATCAACACAAGATCCAAGGAAGAAAATACAAAAAATGTTTTTAATTCATGAAATAATTTTTTTTTTTTGGCGGGGGGGGGGTTGTAGTTTTTGTATTTTTTTTGTTCTTCCCTTCAGAGGAGGGGCATGGCTTGGTTAACAACACACATCACCACACAAACCCCTTGACAAAACCCCCACCAACAGCACTCCGTACACATGCACACGATCACCCATCAACACTCAACCTACCTAAAAGTCCTATCAACATCCCCATAACCCTCGATTCTCCATAACTTCCAGGTACCTATCTAATTTTAATTTAAACTATCTTACTTTTTCTGCTGCCACTACTTTTCCAGGGAGACCATTACATGCATTAACTACTCTCTGAGTGAAGTCCCCTGTGTTACTACCATCTTAACTCTTCTCTCTTACTCTCAGGCTATGGCCCTGCGTTCTATCACTGTCTACTCTGTTGAAGAATTCATATTCTCTTATTTCTCTCCTTTCATTATCTTAAACATCTCTATCATATCTCCTCGTAACCGCCTCCTTTCTGGTGATAAAGCCCTGTCTCGTTCGGCGCTCCTCGTAGCTGAGTCTAGCTAGGACCTGGAATCAATCTCGTAGCCTGCGCTGAACCCTCTCTATGGTTTGTGTACAGGATATCTCAAAAAGTTTGTGGACGGATCCGGATGAAATTTGTTGGGCACGTTGGGTGTTTGACATGGATAAACTGATTGGATTTTGGTGAAGATCCGAATCGAGATCCGGTTACTAGAATTTTTTAAGTGATTCTTCACCATTGAGAGATCGAGCTAAAAAATGATATATAGATGATGTCTCAAAGTTGTGGACGGATTCTGACGAAACCTGCTGGACAGATTGGGTGTGTGACGAGGAAAATTGGTTCAATGTTGGTGAAGATCTGAATCCGGGTCTAGAAGAGAAATATTTCATTTATAAAATGATTCTTCATCATTGAGAGATTGGGCCAAAAACGATATTAGCATGATATTTCAAAAATGTATTGTGCAGATTATGTTCTCGTGATCAGGTATTGTGGGGCGGAGGGTATGCGCTCTACCAAGTGCCCTTCTAGTTATTTATTTATTTGAATTGGGGGCAGTGTATTTGAATGTACCTCAACTTGTTCCCTTATTTTTACACTTGGGAATAAGATTATGACGTCATGATACCTTATTTTGTCGAACTATGGGTGTGATTTTAATTTGAAAACATATTTCATGATGAAGTTGATTATAGATATTCAGCAAAGAAACCCACTGTGCAGTTTTAAAGTATTGCAGCATTTTAATGAGAATGAACAATGGGTTAATGTTGGAAAGGAATGAAGCGTAAATGGCTTTAATGGTGGGGTGGTAACAGCAGTTGGACTGGCGGTCCGAGGTCCGAGAGATGGCGCAGTTCAATAGCAATTTGCACTTGCTAGGTATTAACAAGAAAGCTGAAAGTGATAATACGGAATGTAGATAAGGTGAATTCGTATGATGTGTGTTAATGTGATTGGTTATGATGTGGATAACATGGAAAACGTGAATATGGACAAGTATGAATGATCAATATGAATGTGGATCCACTGGACAATGTGAATATAATACGAATGTGCGTAACATGGACAATGTGAATGAAATCAATAAATGTGGATAACATGGACAATGTGAATGATGATATTTAATGTTGGAATAACATGGACATGGTGAATAACATGGACAATGTGAATGATAATATGAATGTGGATAAAATGGACAATGGGTGCTAATATGAATGTGATAACTGGACAATTGGATTGAATGGAGTGATATGAATGTGGATAACATGGACAATGTTGAAATATTATATTGAATGCGGTAACTGGACAATGTGAGTGTATATATGAATGTGGGATAACAATGAAATGGGTGCAATATGATGTGGATAACATGGGACCAATGTGAAATGGCGATATGAATGTGATAACATGGACAATGTGAATGATAATATGAATGTGCGATAACATGGACAATTGGGTGCTAATATGAAGGTGGGATAACATGGACAATGGGTGCTATCATTGGAAGGTGGATAACATGGACCATGGGTGCTTAATATGAAGGTCTGATAACCATGACAATCATGAATGATGATATGAATGTGGATAACATGGACAATGTGATGATTATCATGAATGTGGATAACACTGGACAATGTGAATGATAATATGAATGTGGAATAACAATGACAATGGGTGCTAAGATGTGGATAACATGGACAAATATGGAATTGATTGATATTGGATGTGGATAACATTGACAATGTGGTAAATGATAATATGAATGTGGATAACATGGACAATGTTGAATGATTATATGAATGTGGATAACATGGAACAATGTGAAATGATAATGAAATGTGGATAAGGTAGTATGATAATATGGAAATGTGAATCAACATGCACAATGTGAATGATAAATGAATGTGGATAACATGGACATATGAATTGGTGGATAACATGGACAAGGTGAAATGAATAACATGGAATGTGGATAACATGGACATATGTGAATTGATATATATGAATGTGGATACATGGGACAATGTGGAATGATAATATTGAATCTGGATAAACACTGACAAGGTGAATGATACATGAAATGTGGATAACATGGACAATGTGAATGATAATTATAATGAAATGTGGATAACATCGGACAATATGAATGATAAATTGATTGGATAACGTTGACACAATGTGAAGATCATATGAATTGGATGATAAAATGGCAATGTGAATGATCGTATGAATTGGATAACGTGTATGTACCGTTTATAATGTTGAATGATGCATGAATGAATGAATGGATAAACGGAACAATGTGAATGATCATATGATGTGGGATAGAGTTGACAATGGGTGCTAATATGAAGGTGGATAATGGACAATGGTGCTAATATGAAGGTGGATAACATTGGACAATGGGTGCTAATATGAAGGTGGATAACATGGACAATTGAATGATTGATATGAATGTGGATAACATGGACAATGTGACATGATTATATGAATAGTGGATAACATGGACAATGGATGCTAATGTGAATGATGGATAACATGCGACAATATAATGTGATATTGAGTGGATAACATTGACATGTGAATGATTTATATGAATGTTGTGGATAAACATGGACATATTGTGAATGATAATATGAATTGGATAAGGGTATGTATAATATGAATGTGATAACATGCCAACAATGTGAATGATAATATGAATGTGGCATAACATGGCATGTGAATGATAAATGAATGTGGATAACATGGACAAGGTGAATGATAACATGGAATGTGGAAACATGGACATGTGAATTGATAATATGAATGTGGATAACATGGAAGTGAAATGAAAATATGAATGTGGATAACATGGACAAGGTGAAGATAACATGAATGTGGATAACATGGACAATGTAATGATAATTAATGAGATGCTGTGGAATAACATGGACGAATATGATGGATAACGTGACAATGTGGAATCATTATGAAACTGTGGAATAAAATGCGACAATGTGAATGATCGTATGAATAAGACTTTACAATAGGAAACAATATGGTGAAAGACAATGTGAATGATCATATAATGTGGATAACGGGAACAAGTTAGATGATCGATGAAGGATAGGTGCAATGTGGCATAATGAAGCTAATGGACTAAGGTGAAGCCAATAATAATGATAATAAATCATGTTCAGTTCCCTTCGGATTGTTGGGGCGTGCGGGGAAGGGCTCGAGAGTGCATGTGGGGTGAGCTTCCATAAATGCGCGAGGCGTCGTTACTGATGGAGGGCTCGGGCTTGTGCATTGTTAGATGGGGAGAGTGGTAATGGGGAGAGCTTTGAAGAGTGCCTCGTACAGGGGTGTGGGGGGTTGGGTGGTGAATCGTGGCCATGATTGGATTGTTGCTGTGTTTCAAAGCAGACATCGGACCGTCAGGATGGCTTGAGAAAAGGAAATCGTGGAGTCGTTTTCGTGGCTCCATGGAAGTCGATGCCCGAGTTGGCACGTAATTGGTTTTGGCTCAGACTGTCGAAGCTAAACTTGAAGAAGTAACATGCAATGCACACAGCGTCCACATCTGTTACTTCCTATCGCTCGTTTCTTGGCCATTAATGCCACCTTGAAATGCAGGGAATAAATCGATGCAGTCTCTTTATAAACTTGATCTCTACAAATAGCGAAGTCTTCCGAAACGGCACAGCAACTCAAAACGGATTTTATTTCTCACTCAATAAAGGGCCCTGTCACACCTTGCGATTTAGCCAGCGTATGCCTATTTTATGAAAAATTGTCTAAAACGCTGGTACACGGTCGAATACTTATGCGTACGTTTTGTATAAGTTAGAGCACACTGAAAAACACTGCATCGTCATAGTACGCTGGCCTTTAAACGTCATGTACTTTTGGGTTTTTCCTCAAATTTTTTTCACTGCTTGAAAATTTTATCGGCTTGGCCATACTGGCCGGTTTGTCGGGATGCAGATGTTGTCGTGCTTATAGACCATTTCCATTACTGATACAATTCGAGTTTGGAATACCATATTGTGCGAACCATGTTACGTAGAGCTTCCATTGTTACAGCAGAGCGATGAGTGATGCACCACAAGAGCTTCAATCATTTGGACGTGGAACAACTACGACTAAGGAAAGTCTCTCGTGAAATGCGACCGCATTGGATTGATATCTCTCTTTGTCTCATACGTTCCGGCC
>CM068960.1:3988637-4003620 GCA_035128595.1 Eptatretus atami
TTTTTTTTTTTTTGTATTCGACGCTTTCCGACTTTTTAATTTTAAATAATTTTGTACACTTTTTACTTGCATTTTGCACATCCTTCATTTTAATCTTCTTTAACTGCACAGTCTCAAACACGTTTGGATTTTTTTATATTTTAATCTTTTACTTTGACTTGGAAAGCGAAACAATCTGCTTTGTTAACTTGACAATCTTATTTAAAGGGTTTTATTTCTTTGTGTATTTAATTTTGCATGATTTGCATTGTTTTAAAACGTGTTGTGTACCATAAATGTAAATAGATGTATCTTTTTTTAAAATAAACGTGTTTTTGCCATGATGAAAGCTCAAATAAATGTTTTCTCCCAATGTGCCTTCGGCGAGTTATTATTTTTGTGGACTCGTCAAAACTTATTCGGCAGGAATGGAAAGAGTTGTGAGAGATCTTGTGGGACTACCTGGGTCTCCTGGACCAATCAGAAATCTTTGTTCAATCCCACACCGGTAGGCCTTGGTAAACAAGGAGGTTCTCCACAGGTGTTCCATTGGAGCAGGCTTTTTCACATCCTCATCCCCCCACCCCCCCATTTCCCTCCTACCACCCCAACTTCTGAGACCACACTTCGCAGGGCGGTTTTCAGGACGAGTGAAGAAGGGTGGTGTTTTAAGTGTTGGTTTTAAATTTGAAATGGTTGGGTCTTGAATTTTATTTCATTTTTTAAAAGTAACTCTACATCATTTTTGTGAGTTTGTCAGATTTATTTATTTGGGGAGTGGGTGAGTGGGTCGAGGGTGTGGGGTGGGTTAAAATGTGATGAAAGTTAGAGTAATGTGAACTCCAACCACAAAGCTTAGTTATTTTAGCTTGTATCATCTGAAAGTAGTTGATGCAAACATTTAAACTCTCCTAAAATTGTATTATTATTTATTTTGTCCAAACTGCGAACAACAAAGCGATGATAATCGATTTCAGGGTTTGTGATAATCAAGCCTTGGTTCAGCACCCCTCCTTTTTGGAATTTCGGATATTTCCACGATACATCGTGCAGAGCACGAGACTTGAAAAATCCACCCCCCTCTCTCCAAAGCTTGCCATGGATACATCAAATTGTCCATTTGATTAGGATTAAAATTGACAATCTTCATCAAAACTCGGATGAAAATTAATGATTTTTAAATTGGATGAAAATTGATGATTTTAAAAGTTCGACCTCGAGTTGACCTTTGACCTTTTGATCTCAAAAATAGTTGGTTTCCAAATTCAGTGATGCAATATGTGAATCCTGTTCAACTTTCAAGTAAATTGGATGAAAAATGATGATTTCACAAATTTTACCTCCAGATTTTTTTGACCTCAAGATCAATCGGCTTCTCAGTTGAGACTACCTCTATAACTTGGTAAAGTTTCATGATGATCGGTTTAGAATTGTGACCTGTCGGCGATTGACAAACAAACAAACAATAACAAATTCGTCTGACCGACCAATGTACTTGAAAAATCTTCGATTTTGCAAGTAATAATTGATTCAGAAATGTGATGGCCAACTTCTCATATTCCCCACATTTATTGCACAGGATCGCTCCTCCAATTCTTTGAACCAAATCCGTTGGAGTATAAAAGCGAGGTCTTGTAGGGTATTTGGTCTTGTGGATGCTTTTCAAACCATTCCGGTGTAATTGCGTTTGTACAACAAAGCAATGTTCGGCCGTCGTGATCTGATCTTTACTCGTGAAACCAACCAGTTTGAGGACTATGGTTAGGGTTGGGTAAATAGTGAAGTTTTTTTCGGTTAAGTGTCTTCGCATAGCATTTTATATGGCCATTTTCGATGCTGAATCTGAAAACGTTGGAATTTTTTTTTACCTCCGATGACTTTTGACCCCCCGGAACTTTAATTTATTCAAAATGGTGACAAAAAATGTCTGACCAAATGTCTGAATTTCTGACCAAATGAGAGAAAAATAAGGCTTGTAATATATCAATTTATAGGTTTTTCCGATCAGGAAATACGAAAATGACACTTATGCAACGATTTGGTGATTTAAAAAATTTTTTTTTGAAAACCTCACAATATTTTGCTAAAATTGAACTGTTTTTGTCATTCTCAGATCAACATAAGACCGAGATCACACCAGTACCACCAACAAAAGTTCATTATGTTATCCCGCACGGATTCATCGGGTTTGATAGCATTCTTTATAGAGTTGTGCAGCTCGGACAAACTGAATTTTTGAGTGCGGAATTTCCCTGCTCCATCCTTCACACGTCTTTGTCGGCGTATGTCTGGGGCTACAGTTAAGCGTAAATATGTCACTTCCGCTAGAAGTTCTTTCTCCGATAGTGTACTCAGTAAATCTAGACTGTCTGGGGTCAAAGGTCCTTTGTGCTTTTTGCAAGTTTGTATAGTATTCAATAGCCTAGTATTTTTCTTTTTCTTCAAGTCTTCCTTTTTCCTAAATTACTTGATTTCGGTCCTATGCAACATCCAATCAATTTGAAAATGTGATTAGCGTATTCCTTAACCTGAAAAACATATGAAATGATATATTACAAGCCTTATTAGTCACATTAGAGAAGGAAAACATGAAAAAGGTCAATTTTTTTGGCCGCCATTTTGAATAAATTAAGGTTCCGGGGGTCAAAGGTCATCGGAGGTAAAAAAAATTCGACCGGATTCGGATTCAGCATGGAAAACGGCCGTAGAAAATGCTATGCACAAAATTTCAATCATATTTACCCAACCTGATGATGGTCTTGTTCACTGACCTTTCGACCATGTGTGTATTGGACATCGCTCATTCCCAATTCCATATTCAGGCAATGCATGACGTCATCACAGGGCACCTGAGGAAGGGAGTGCAGTACTCAGTTTTTACTCCGTTTGTTTGTCACTTGTTTGCAAAATCGAAGATTTTTCAAGTACATTGATCAGTCGATTTTGTTATTGTTTGTTTGTTTGTCGATCGCCTGCAGGTCACAATTCAAAACCGACCGTCATGAAACTTTAACAAGTTGTAGAGGTAGTCTCAACTGAGAAGCCGATTGATCTTGAGGTCAAATTTCTGAAATCATCATTTTTCATCCAATTGACTTGAAAGTTGAACAGGATTTGCGTATTGCATCACTGAATTGGGAAACCAACGATTTTTGAGGTCAAACGTCAACTCAAGGTCAAACTTCTAAAATCAATTTTTTCAATCTGAAAAATAATACATTTTCATCCGATTGACCTGAGCTTTGATTCAGATTGTCAATTTTAATCTTAATGAAATGGACAATTTGATGTATCCATGGCAACCTTTGGAGAGGGGGGGGTGGATTTTTGCAAGTATCGTGTGCTGCACGACATCTTTTTCTTGTTTGTTTTCTTGCTTCCTTGCTTTCTTTCTTGTTTGTCCGGGCGATATCTCAGCCATCCTTTGAGCTAGGAAACTGAAATTTGGGGAGAAAAGTGAAGATATGCTTTGGCAAAAACGGTATTTTTTGATTGATCAATTAATTGATTAATTCTTGAATTTTTATCGACTTGTTAATCACTTATTTTCTTTTTCATATGGGCAATATCTCAAGCACCTTTTGAGCTAGGAAGCTGATATTTGGACATGACAGCGACCAAGTGATTTGGCTATAAATGGTATTTTTTAAATTTATTGATTAATCATTTAATTGATTAATATGCATGTTGCCTGGTGTTTGCTTAAGGTGAGGGTGGTCGGCTTGGGATCCTCGCATCCTGAGTTCAAATCCCACTCGGCAGTTATATTAATACCAGGTGGGGTTGACTCAGCCTGTCATCCTTCCGAGGTCAGCAAAATGAGTGCCAGTGTGCTGGTATCCTGTGTTGGAGTGGTGATCCATCCAGGATTGTTCCCAATAGCCAAGGAGACTGCTTCAGCAGCACCAATGCTCTGCACAGAGTATGGTCCCAATGGATGGATGGATTTAATTGATTAATTATCCAGTTTTTGATGAATTAATTTTCAAAAAGTTACAGATTCAGATGAAACGGTGGTGGTTTTGGTATGCTCTTGGCTAATTGATTAAGAAATTAATTATTTTTCGATTATTATTTATTTATTTTAATTGTGCAATTAATCAATAAATCAACTGTTGTACACCGCTCCAGCCCAATTCCATCTCCATGTGCTGCACGGCAGCATTGCCGGGCGCCGAAGGTGCCCCTGCAATGTTGCGTGTTGGAGTATTTGTTATCTCCACCACCGAAGGTGAAGGAGGTTATGTTTTACCCCTGTCTGTCTCAATCTGTCTGTCTGTTTGTTTACAAGGATTTATAAGGAAAATCTAACAGGTGGAGGCTATGCAGCCCATCATGCCTGTGCGAACACCATACTAATTTATCAACACAAGATCCAAGGAAGAAAATACAAAAAAGTGTTTTTAATTCATGAAATAATATTTTTTTTGGGGGGGGGGGGTTGTAGTTTTTGTATTTTTTTTGTTCTTCCCTTCAGAGGAGAGGGCATGGGTTGGTTAACAACACACATCAACCACACAAACCCCCTTGACAAAACCCCCACCAACAGCACTCCGTACACATGCACACGATCACCCATCAACACTGCAGCAAACTACTAAAAGTCCTATCAACATCCCCATAACCCTCGATCTCCATAACTTCCAGGTACCTATCTAATTTTAATTTAAACTTATCTACTTTTTCTGCTGCCACTACTTTTCCAGGGAGACCATTACATGCATTAACTACTCTCTGAGTGAAAGTCCCCTGTGTTACTACCATCTTAACTCTTCTTCTTTACTCTCAGGCTATGGCCCCTGGTTCTATCACTGTCTACTCTGTTGAAGAATTCATATTCTCTTATTTTATCTCTCCCTTTCATTATCTTAAACATCTCTATCATATCTCCTCGTAACCGCCTCCTTTCTGGTGAATAAAGCCCTGTCTCGTTCGGCCGCTCCTCGTAGCTGAGTCTAGCTAGGCCTGGAATCAATCTCGTAGCCCTGCGCTGAACCCTCTCTATGGTTTGTGTACAGGATATCTCAAAAAGTTGTGGACGGATCCGGATGAAATTTGTTGGGCACGTTGGGTGTTTGACATGGATAAACTGATTGGATTTTGGTGAAGATCCGAATCGAGATCCGGTTACTAGAATTTTTTAAGTGATTCTTCACCATTGAGAGATCGAGCTAAAAATGATATATAGCATGATGTCTCAAAGTTGTGGACGGATTCTGACGAAACCTGCTGGACAGATTGGGTGTGTGACGAGGAAGAATTGGTTCAATGTTGGTGAAGATCTGAATCCGGGTCTGAAGAAGAGAAATATTTCATTTATAAAATGATTCTTCATCATTGAGAGATTGGGCCAAAAACGATATTTAGCATGATATTTCAAAAATGTATTGTGCCAGATATGTTCTCGTGGATCAGGTATTGTGGGGCGGAGGTATGCGCTCTACCAAGTGCCCTTCTAGTTATTTATTTATTTGAATTGGGGGCAGTGTACTTTGAATGTACCTCAACTTGTTCCCCTTATTTTTACACTTGGGAAATAGATTATGACGTCATGATACCTTATTTTGTCGAACTATGGGTGTGATTTTAATTTGAAAAACATATTTCATGATGAAGTTGATTATAGATATTCAGCAAAGAAACCCACTGTGCAGTTTAAAGTATTTGCAGCATTTTAATGAGAATGAACAATGGTTATGTTGGGAAAGGAATGAAGCGTAAATGGCTTTATGGTGGGGTGGTAAAGCAGTTGGGAGACTGGGGTCCGAGGTCCGAGGAGATGGCGCAGTTCAAAGCAATTTGCACTTGCTCAGGTATTAACAAGAAAGCTGAAGTGATAATACGAATGTAGATAAGGTGAATTCGTATGATGTGGTTAATGTGATTGTTATGATTGTGGATAACATGGAAAACGTGAATATGGACAAGATGAATGATCATATGAATGTGGATCACATGGACAATGTGAATGATAATACGAATGTGGATAACATGGACAATGTGAATGATAATATAAATGTGGATAACATGGACAATGTGAATGATGATATGAATGTGGATAACATGGACAATGTGAATAACATGGACAATGTGAATGATAATATGAATGTGGATAAAATGGACAATGGGTGCTAATATGAATGTGGATAACATGGACAATATGAATGATGATATGAATGTGGATAACATGGACAATGTGAATGATTATATGAATGTGGATAACATGGACAATGTGAGTGATAATATGAATGTGGATAACATGGACAATGGGTGCTAATATGAATGTGGATAACATGGACAATGTGAATGGCGATATGAATGTGGATAACATGGACAATGTGAATGATAATATGAATGTGGATAACATGGACAATGGGTGCTAAATAATGGAAGTGGATAACATGGACAATGGGTGCTAATATGAAGGTGGATAACATGGACAATGGGTGCTTAAAATATGAAGGTCGATAACATGGACAATATGAATGATGATATGAATGTGGATAACATGGACAATGTGAATGATTATATGAATGTGGAATAACATGGACAATGTGAATGATAATATGAATGTGGATAACATGGACAAGGTGCTAATGTGAATGTGGATAACATGGACAATATGAATGATGATATTGATGTGGATAACATTGACAATGTGTAAATGATAATATGAATGTGGATAACATGGACAATGTGAATGATTATATGAATGTGGATAACATGGACAATGTAAATGATAATATGAATGTGGATAAGGTGTATGATAATATGAATGTGAATAAATGCACAATGTGAATGATAATATGAATGTGGATAACATGGACAATATGAATGTGGATAACATGGACAAGGTGAATGATAACATGAATGTGGATAACATGGACAATGTGAATGATAATATGAATGTGGATAACATGGACAATGTGAATGATAATATGAATCTGGATAACATGGACAAGGTGAATGATAACATGAATGTGGATAACATGGACAATGTGAATGAAATTATATGAATGTGGATAACATGGACAATATGAATGATAATATGAATTGGATAACGTTGACACAATGTGAATGATCATATGAATGTGGATAAAATGGACAATGTGAATGATCGTATGAATGTGGATAACGTTGACAATGTGAATGATCATATGAATGTGGATAAAACGGACAATGTGAATGATCATATGAATGTGGATAGCGTTGACAATGGTGCTAATATGAAGGTGGATAACATGGACAATGGGTGCTAATATGAAGGTGGATAACATGGACAATGGGTGCTAATATGAAGGTGGATAACATGGACAATATGAATGATGATATGAATGTGGATAACATGGACAATGTGAATGATTATATGAATGTGGATAACATGGACAATGGATGCTAATGTGAATGTGGATAACATGGACAATATGAATGATGATATTGATGTGGATAACATTGACAATGTGAATGATTATATGAATGTGGATAACATGGACAATGTGAATGATAATATGAATGTGGATAAGGTGTATGATAATATGAATGTGAATAACATGCACAATGTGAATGATAATATGAATGTGGATAACATGGACAATGTGAATGATAATATGAATGTGGATAACATGGACAAGGTGAATGATAACATGAATGTGGATAACATGGACAATGTGAATGATAATATGAATGTGGATAACATGGAAATGTGAATGATAATATGAATGTGGATAACATGGACAAGGTGAATGATAACATGAATGTGGATAACATGGACAATGTGAATGATAATTATATGAATGTGGATAACATGGACAATATGAATTGGATAACGTTGACACAATGTGAATGATCATATGAATGTGGATAAAATGGACAATGTGAATGATCGTATGAATGTGGATAACTTTGACAATGTGAATGATCATATGAATGTGGATAAAACGGACAATGTGAATGATCATATGAATGTGGATAGCGTTGACAATGTGAATGATAATATGAATGTGGATAACATGGATAAGGTGAATGCCAATAATAATGATAATAATCATGTTCAGTCCCTCGGCTTGTTGGGGCGTGCGGGGAAGGGCTCGAGAGTGCATGTGGGGTGAGCTTCCATAAATGGCGAGCGTGGTTACATAGATGGAGGGCTCGGGCTGTGCATTGTTAGATGGGGAGAGTGTAAATGGGGAGAGCTTGGAAGAGTGCTCGTACAGGGGTGTGGGGGGTTGGGTGGTGAATCGTGGCCATGCATTGGATTGTTGCTGTGTTTCAAAGCAGACTCGGACCGTGCAGGATGGCTTGGAAAAGGAAATCGTGGAGTCGTTTCGTGGCTCATGGAAGTCGATGCCCGAGTTGGCACGTAATTTGGTTTTGGCTCAGACTGTCGAAGCTGAACTTGAAGAGTAACATGCATGACAAAGCTCCACATCTGTTACTTCCTATCGCTCGTTTCTTGGCCATTAATGCCACCTTGAAATGCAGGAATAAATCGATGCGTCTCTTTAATAACTTGATCTCTACAATAGCGAGTCTTCGGAGCAACAGCAACGTCAAAACGGTTTATTTCTCAACTCAATAAAGGCCCTGTCACACTTGACGATTTAGCCAGCGTATGCCTATTTATGAAAAATTTGTCTAAAACGCTGGTACACGTCGAATACGTTATGGGTACGTTTTGTATAAGTTAAGAGAACACTGAAAAACACTGCCATACGTCATAGTACGCTGGCTTTAAACGTTGTACTTTTGGGTTTTCCTCAAATTTTTTCATGCTTGAAATTTTACGACGTATGCCGGCGTATGACTCACACGTTCCGCTACGCTGGCCATAAGTTGTAGGCACGTTATGCGATCGTTGACACACGTCGAAACACGTTACTTGTAAGTTACTCATAAGTCGAAACACGTCGAGGTAATGTTTAGCGTACCCGAAACTTATTTCTAACCTATGAGTAACGTTTTGTAAGCACGCTACACGAACGTTGTTCACACTTTGCAACACGTTACTTGAAAGTACTACTACTACTACTACTACCAACATTGACATCACTAAATTCTCTCGAATACTACTACTACTACTACCACTACTACTACTACTAACATCGACATCACTAAATTCTCTCGAACTACTACTACTACTACTACCAACATCGACATCACTAAATTCTCTCAACTACTACTACTACTACTAATAACATCGACATCACTAAATTCTCTCGAACTACTACTACTACTACTACTACTACTAACATCGACATCACTAAATTCTCTCGAAGTACTACTACTACTACTACTAACATCGACATCACTTAATTCTCTCGAACTACTACTACTACTACTACTACTAACATCGACATCACTAAATTCTCTCGAACTACTACTACTACTACTACTACTAACATCTACATCACTAAATTCTCTCGAACACTACTACTACCAACATCGACATCACTAAATTCTCTCGAACTACTACTACTGCTACTACTACTGCTACTACTACTACTAACATCGACATCACTAAATTCTCTCGAACTACTACTACTACTACTACTAACATCGACATCACTAAATTCTCTCGAACTACTACTATGCTACTCTGCTACTGCTACTGCTACTGACATTGACATCTACTCAACATGGAGTCTGGAACACTGACGGGTTCCTCTTGTGAAGCCCATTTGTATATACCAATTCCCCTAAACGCTGCCAATACACCATTATACGGTAGATGTAAGTTAGAAACACGTTCAGTAAGTTTGTGGTCGTCCGGAAGACGTCAATCAAATTCGTCTATATACGCCAATGTGCGTTTGAGATACGTTACACATAGGTTCAAAGCACGCTACTAATAGGTTCAAAGCACGTTACTCGTAGGTTAAAAATTAAGTTTCGGGTATGCTAAACATTACCTCGACGTGTTTCGACTTATGAGTAACTTACAAGTAACGTGTGGCCGACGTGTGTAAACGATCGCAGAGCGTACCGAGAACTTATGCCAGCGTATGCGGAACTTGTGAGCCATACGTCGAGTACGTCGTAAAATTTTCAGCATGCTTGAAATTTCACGACGTACTAGACGTACCACGTAATATGCCAGCATACTTCATTGTTTTCAGCGTGCTCCTAACGTATACACAACTTACCCATACCGTATTCGACGTATCCCAGCGTTTTAGACACATTTTTCATAGGTCGGCATACGCTGGCTAAATCGTCAAGGTGTGACTGCGATGTTGACACTTCCAATTTTCAGGCGGTTATGATTTAAATCGGCGTGCGGCAGGTTTTTAACAGAGAACGCCACGAGTTCGTCGGCGATACGTGCAGCGCGCTATGACTAAGTTAAACTATCGTTGGGCATAGGTTGTGAACGCCGACAACAGGCTAAGCATTCGTTGGTATACGTTACTTTAACACAAACGAAACGTTCTGTGCCCGTTACTAATACGTTATGCATACGACCAACACGTTATGAATACGACCAAAACTTTAAAAAAAACCTCAAAACTTCAGCGTTCGCCAACGTTTATGTGCATTTTTATACGTTGCCATTCCTGGCTAAAACGTCAAGGTGTGACAGGGCCCTAAGGGGAAGCTTCGTTTCGTTCCCGATCAGGTGGTGGAATCATTTTGCGATCAATCGGACAATCACTGATCGCGATGTGTGATCAGTGCTGTGTGTATTCATTCGTGTTTCATTGAACCCTCGATTCGTGGGGCTAGTGAGAGTCGGTAAACAATGTACGAATAACCGAAATAACGCGCACGGAACGCCTTCATGTGTAAACAAGGACTAAATAAGTACATGCTACAAAGGGTGCGGGTCACGTACGGATATTATAATAGAGTACGTTTTCCCTGGAATCATGGATCTGTTCTCTTTTGAACCTGAAGCTACACAAGGAGGTGAGAATTGAGGGAGAGGTCGCGTGGGATTTCTCTTCACCTCCGTAGGTTCACCACCAAAGGTAGATGGACGGACGTTATGTTTTCACACCTGTCTGTCTGTCTGTCTGTGTCTGAACTGATATCTCGAAAGTTGTGCACGGATTCGGACTAAACTTGGTGGACTGTTGGGTCGCTGACGAGGACGAAATGATTAGATTTTGGTGAAGATCCGGATCGACGACGATAATTTTTCCAAGTGATTCTTCACCATTGAGAGATGGGGCTAAAAACAAGATATGGAACGATATCTCAAAACGCTGTGGACGAGTTGTGACAAACCAGGTAGATTAGTTGGTTAGGTGACGAGAACAAGCCGATTACATTTTGGTTCAGGTACGAATCCACATCGGCCTATTAGTGGAATATGAAACTTGAAGTGTTCAGTCTGGCGGAGGTGTGTTCTCTACGAGAGAAGTTGTGTGTATCGGGATGTACTATGGGTCGTGTATGGGGTGTACTCCATGGGGTCGTGTATCGGGGTGTACTCCCATGGGGTCGTGTGACGGGGTGTATCCCATGGGGTTGTACGGGGGTCTCCATGGGGTCGTGTATCGGGGTGTACTCCCATGGGGTCGTGTATCGGGGTGTACTCCCATGGGGTCGTGTATCGGGGTGTATGGGGGTCGTGTATCGGGGTGTACCTCCATGGGGTCCGTGTATCGGGGTGTACTCCCATGGGGTCGTGTATCGGGGTGTACTCCCATGGGGTCGTGTATCGGGGTATACTCCCATGGGTTTGGGGTGTACTCCATGGGTGGTAGTTCCCATGGGGTTGGTTCGGGTCGTGTGTCGGGAGTAATCGTGTGTCGGGTGTACTCCCATGGGGTCGTGTGTCGGGGTGTACTCTGGGGTCGTGTGTCGGGGTGTACTCCATGGGGTCGTGTGTCGGGGTGTACTCCCATGGGGTCGTGTGTCGGGGTGTACTCCCATGGGGTCGTGTGTCGGGGTGTACTCCCATGGGGTCGTGTGTCGGGGTGTACTCCCATGGGTCGTGTGTCGGGGTGTACTCCCATGGTGTGTTGTGTACTCCCATGGGGTCGTGTGTCGGGGTGTACTCCCATGGGTCGTGTATTGGGTGTACTCCCATGGGGTCGTGTATTGGGGTGTACTCCCATCGGGTCGTGTGTCGGGGTGTACTCCATCGGGTCGTGTTCGGGGTGTCTCCAGGGTCGTGTGTAGGGGTGTACTCCCATCGGGTCGTGTGTCGGGGTGTTTCAGTGTTTGATGGGAATGACAGACTCGTAACCTTTTCACTTCCTTAAACAGCTGCAACAGAGTGTGCTTATTTTCGTACCACGAAAAAATTCCAAGCACGTTCCCTCCACCTGACGCCCCCCCCCCCCATGCAAATCCACGTCGGCCATCCCATCAGCACGATCATATGCCCGTCTTGCAGCCCCCAGCATCTCACCTCCTTGACTTCCTTCTCCTTTACTTGTCTTCCAATCCACCGGATGCTTAGAGGGAGCGCAATGTGGGGTGGGAGGGCACTCGTGTAACGAAGGAGGGGAGTTACCTCCCCCTACCATTCCATTACCACCCTCCTCTATTTTTTGTGAAGAGTTTGTTCATATCTGAGGTTTTCTCGCAACATCATCATGAAGATTTCGAGGAAGGATAAATTTCCACAAAGATTGTTTGGTGTTTTTAAACCCAAAGAGCCCCCCCTCCCCCTCCCCCCACCCCTTCACCCAACCCCGGGTCGATCTCGCTCGAGGCTAAGGATCTCATCTTCATGTTCATTGTGAGTGCCAGGAGTTCGAAATACTCGGTTTTCTCTGCTCCTTTGATTCACGGCCAAAAGGAGAGAGTGTGTGGAACGATCGAATCGGGCCTATCGTCTGTCCCAAGCCTCTTCGCCGGAGGTCCCCAAACAGAAAAAGAGACCATTCTTCATTCTCGTTAATTTATGATGAAACATGAGGCCGAGGCCGGACAGGCGGCCCTACAACCCAATTCCCAATGGGGGATGTTATGGTGGGGTGGGGCTAGTGCGACTGACTGGAAGTGAAGGACAGAAATGGTGGCACTGAGTTGGGGGGGGGGGGTGGTGGGGAGGGGAGGTGCTGGACCCTGTCAAACATCGGGCGACCATTTCAAATGGAAATTTGTCTGTCACTGGCTGTGGTCGAGAGTTTTGAGAAAGGTCAGGGTAAGGGCAAAAGGACTAGGAGGAGAAGGCTGAGGGGAGGGGGGCTTGTGACGCTCAGACTGACGAGCTGAGCTGTGTGTCCATCAAATCGACCTTTTTGGGACTCTTCACCCTCGCTGCAGGACCTGTAACCAGACAGGAAGGCCTGTGTTGATTCCACAGGGAGGTTGTCTGGCACGGTAGTCAGTAGTCGGTACACAGCAGCCTGGATGGCCTGTGTTGATTCCACAGGGAGGTTACCTGGCACGGTAGTCGGTAGACAGTAGACCGGAAGGGCCGAAGGGGATTTGATTTTCCAAGGCATGCATCGTGTCATCACGTGGGTATATCGTTTTATCCCAAACAAAATGATCAACTCGAGGTTTCTCAGCTCACAAGAAAACTCAATGTTGTTACAACCTTTGTGAACCTTTCACTGAAACTGTCTGCAGGACAATGTTGTCCATGTCTAAACAACTGCTTGAGTTTGTGACATTCGCTGCTGAGGCAGAAGCTGTGGCTCTCTCATTTCTCCCTTCCTGGCAGGTGCTAATGGATTGCTAGTGTGCGAGACGTGTCGGGGTCCACGGGGTCCGCCATGAGGATGATCAGGATCCTCGTGCCTTGAGGCGAGGCGTCGGATTGCTTGTGGGATGCGATGTTTTCTTCTTCCAAGGGGCCATTTTGAATCGGCTTTCCAAAGCAATCTCACACATGCGAATGCAGCCTTCATGGAGTACAATCACTGTCGCATGGTGTACAAGGAGTAACGAGGAAACTCGACACGGGAGGAGGACGTTCGGCCCATCATGTTTGCACCACACCAACACCAGACAACACATCCTCGTGAAAACAAGGTGACATCATTGGGGGACGAGTGGGATGAGACACCTGGCACGCTCGAGGGATATCCCAAGGATGCTGAAATAAAAATAGGACCGTGTCCAGAAGCTCACCTGGATCATAAGCAGCAGTTACTCAACCGCCCCCCCCCCCCCCCGCAGACCCCCTTTGACCCAGATTTTTTTTTCTTTTCTTAATGCCGTGAACAAACTTTGGTACATCACGGGTGATGAAGGTTGTGGTCAAGTTTTATTTAAATTTTGTGTGTAGTTTCGGAGAAGAGAGCAAATACCTATTATGGGGGCTCAAAAAGGTATCATCGCAGAAACCACGAAGCATAACCCTGCTTGGCCGGAAGTCTATGTTGAGCAGTGTAAGTTGTGGCATAACTGAGATGTATTGTTGCGGGGCCGGGTATCGGTGGCGAGCATGACCGCTAGAGGGAGCAGTAGAGTCGGCTCCACCGAACACACCGGAATTGAGGTCGGGCCTTTTGGATAAGTCCGAAAGGCACGGGTCCCTTACAGGACCATGAATCGCCAATAATTCGACCGCGTGGGTGTAGGGTCAATTGCCAAACTTCAATATACCTAAGTACCCATGCGGACAGAGCTACCGGGGAATTCACACCCTCGACGGACCTCGAGCGGAACGAGCCGTTACCGTGTGTAATCCGGGTGGAGGTTACCAAGGCCCGTCGGTCCAAATGAACAATTTACCGGCCCGAACGGCCTCTCTATTTCTCAATACACACCGTGCCAAGCCAATGAAAGAAACACAGAAACGAGCTGGAACATTTGACAAAAGGGGTATTTATTTATAATGGGGCAGGGGAGCACGCAAGAAGGCAGAGTTAACCGAATAAATAGAAAGGTAATTTACAAGCAAAGGAAAGCATTTACACAATTCTACTTAACAGACTGGGCCCACGGACACACACACACACACACACACCCAAAAGAACTGGACCCCGTGGGTCCATCTCGGTCAAGCCGGGCCGGGGTACCTGTCCGCTTCGTGCGGCCACACCGACTCCGAAACCACCACGTGGGACCCGAACCCACGACCCGAAGTCCACGGCCC
>CM068960.1:4013798-4038441 GCA_035128595.1 Eptatretus atami
CCAAAAAAAGGAATGTGTATTTATTTATTTATATTTTTGATTTTTTTATATTTCATCTACTTTTTTTTTCAACACAAAGTTGCAGCTAGTATTGGAGTATTTGCTTAGAAAATGTCGATTCACTGATTCTTTTTGACTTTCCGTCAATAGACCAGGAAATGAAACAAAGTTAAATGCTGGGGGGAGGGGGAATACCATGAAATACTGGGGAAAAATTATTCATGTATAAGCCTGCATTCCAAATTTCTAACATTTCAATCATTTGGGGCGTCTCGTATGCTAACATCATATCATATCAACCTTTGAGATGTTTTTCCTTCATCCAACCAACAACTATCTTTACATGGAGACCAAAACCATTCGATTTTCTGAAGTAACGTCAATGCAATGACTCAATACATATTGATTAGATGTTTGATTGATAAAATAAACAAGCAGTCATAGACTGGTACTTACGAAATCGTGCAAACCTTACGTCGTGACTGTTAATAAAAGGGCTGTTCTCTAGAGAAGGTAGCGACGCAAACCAGGAGTTCTACGATGATTCTGTTACCAAAACCATCAAAAATCGAATATTTGACCTCACCGTGACCTTGACCTTTGACCGATTGTGACCGAACAATCTAATCAGCACTATGCCATATCCAACCTCTCTGGAAATCATCGTCGAGTTAATTTGGACATTGGTTAGCTTCCTTTTTCCCGTTCTTCGGTCGTTATCTTACAACCAATCAAAAATCGAATGTTTGACATCAACTGTGACCTTGACCTCTTCGAACAGGATTTTTGACCAAAAATCTAATCAGCGCTGTAGCCATCACCCCTACACTTAATTCGATTTGGTTCGTATTTGACATTGGTAGCTCTGTCTCGTTCTCGAGTTATCGTGCCTAACAATACAAACACAACTACACAAACACACACACACATCACACACACACACAAACAGATGACGGAAGTCATCATATACTTACGAAATCTTTAGATCTGTAGAGTAATAAACCGTATATAAAACCAAACCAACCCCCCCTATATACTTTCTCAGCCAATTCTCTGGAAGAAGTCCTTTCTTTCAAGCTTCTGGGTTCTCCACTAATCTGCCACATGATCTTTCTGGGAAAGCGACATTTCCAACCTGGCCTGCCAAAGCCAGTCGCCGAGCGATGGAATCCTCCGTCGCTGCAAAGTCCGCTTCCTAGCCCCTCGCGAGCTCCTGACCCATACAACAGCTTGCGTGCCGCCGCCTGATGGAGTAACTGCGTCTCCCCTCTGGGCTGGTGCTCCTGCCTCCCACCTTTCTCAGCTTTCATACATAAAACCAGAGGCATTTTGGATCATTGGTATCTCCTCACAATGAGGCTGAGTCCTTGGGCCTCTCACCTCTCCACCAGCAGGCAGTGTGGTGGTCTTGTTTGTCTTCCACTGTCTCCTCTCCGGTCTAGCCCCCCCCCCCCCAACCCTGATCTGTCTGCGATTTGTTCTCCACCATATTTCCGCCGGCGCTCAAGGACCGCCAGCAACCCCTTCTTGGAAACTACCAAAATCACGAATCACTGCTCACTTCACTCTTTCATTCCTCTATTTTCCCACCTTTGGAATAAACTCCCTCACTCTGTTCAATCCCAATTCTTCCTCCAGGCCTTCAAAACAGTTTTCTCACACCACCTCTTATCACCACCAACCTGCCTTCTCACCTTTCTCGGCTTCACGCTGTCGAAATCAGGCATTTAGGATCATTGTACCTCCTGTGATGAGGCTAGTCTTTGGGGTCTCTCAATCTCCACCAAGCAGGCAGGTCAGTGGTTTTTTTATCTTCTACCGTCTCCTCTCCGCCCCACCCCACTCTGTCTTGTACCTCTGTACCCTCTATATTCCCGCAGGTGGGTCAAGGTCTGCCAAAAAATCCCTTCTGGAGAAACTGCCAAAATCAAGAATAACTGCTCACCTTCACTCTTTCATTCCTCTTTTTCCTGCCTCTGGAAGAAACTCCCACACTCTCTTCAACCCCACTCCTCCATCCAAGCCTTCAAAACAGCAGTTCACCACCATCTCTTATCTTCCCCAATCCAAGTTATCAATGTAATCATGATCAAGTGATGTTCAGTTTACGATCCAGTTAATTTCCTTCTAATTACAAAAATACATTTCTCTTACTTGAAATGGAAGTAAATGGAGTAAAAGGCAAACAAATAACAACAAACACAGAATCGAACAAAATTCATAATGATACAACAAGAAAATCAGAACAAAACTAGAAGGGCACTCGGGAGAGCGCAAACCTCGGCCATGTAATGCCTGCTCCATGAGAAAATATCGGACCATACGATGCTTTAAATATCATGTTATATATAATTTTGAGCCCTATCTTCAATGGTGAAGAATCACTTTTAAAATTACAGTTTAGTCGGATCCGGATCCTGATCAGGATCTTCACCAAAATCAAAACAATTTGTCGTGGTCACACACCCAACATGTCGACTAAGTATCGTCCGAATCCGTCCACAACTTTTTGAGATATCATGTTATATATCGGTTTAGCCCCATCTCTCAATGGTGAAGAATCACTTAAAATATTCTATTAGTCAGATCCGGATCTTCACCAAAATCTAATCAGTTCGTCCTTGTCACACACCGAACCTGTCCACAAAATTTCATCCGGATCCGTCCACAACTTTTTGAGATATCCTGCACAGACAAACAGACAAACAAACAAACAAATAAGAAGAAGACGTCGTGCAGAGCACGATACTTGAAAAATCCATAAAACAAATTTGACCTCAAAAATTATAATTGGTTGGTTGAATTCAGTGACCTGAAATAGAAATCCTCTTCAAATTTCAAGTCAATCGGATGAAAACTGTCAATTTTAGAAATTCGGCCGATGTTGACCGATGGCCTATGTTGACCTCCAAAATAATTGGTGGTTGAATTCAGTGACTTGCTGTGCAAATCCTCTTCAAATTTCAAGTCAATGGGATGAAAATTGAGGATTTTAGAAATCTCACCTAAGTTGTTGACCTTTGGCCTCGGTTAACCTCAAACCTACGATTCACCGACAACATCGTCTTGCTAACAGAGATGGCAGAAGACCTGCAAATCCTTGTAGTTTGTGTTTACAGTAGCAGTTGTGATCTGGGCATGAAGATCAACAACACAAAAACAGACACAAGTCATCAGTAGACATCACCCAAATCAAATTAACATCAATATAAACGGCATAGTTTTAAATCAACTCCTTGTTTTGAAATGCAAATAAAAAAGACATATAATATCAAAGCCCCCGTCGTTTTAGTAATTTTGCTGTGCGGAGTTAAAGGGCTAGCCCATATTTATGTACAACTAAAATGGCCGCCCAGTCGACCAGTCGGCCATCTTTGATCAGATTGCAAAATAAAGTGAGGTGCACGTGTATGCCATCACATACTTTTGAACAAAATCGGACCATGCATGTCTGAGAAATGATTAGGGACACACTTATGTAACAAAATGGCGGCATGGCGGCCAGTCGGCCATCTTGAATCTGATCTCTATAAAACAAAATGATGTGCATATGTATACCATCATGTGTTGGTTTTGTGCCAAGTTTCAACATCATCGGTAAATGCATGTCCGAGAGATGGTTGAGGACGTGTTCAACATCGGGATTTTTTTTGTTTGCCACTAAAATGGCCGTTAGCAACGGTTAGCAATCATTGTTATCAACGGGCAGCTCCAGCAGCTCAATGGATGAGATATGGTGAAAATGCCGCATTCTGACCACGCAACTTGATAATTGATTCGAGCAACAAGTTGAGTATCCTGAATGATGAAAGCACATCTGCCTCCAACATCTCTCATTTCATAATTTACATTTGAACTGTATTTGAGCATTTACCGTGTAACTATTTCTTTTAACGTTGTCGAGCTAACGTCGGGAGGGAACAGGTGAACAGGTGCTCGCATCGCATTGCAGGTGAGCTGATTTCCACCCTGAATTGGTACGCCTTCTCTGAAGACACACTGAAGGAGCAGCATCGATGCATGGGAAGTATTAGGGGGCAGCATCAGTTGTGCGAAGAAAGATGAACAGTTCGATGTCATCGTGATTCATTGCGTGAACCATAAACTACACCTCGCTGCTTACGACGCTGTCTGGACAGTGAATGAGGCAAGCCATTTTCACCTGTTGATAGATTCGCTGTATTCATTCTTTTCACAAAGTCCAAAGAACCAGAAGCAACTTGAAGCTGTGGCTGCTGAGCTCTGTGTCCAAATGCATCAGGTTGGTGGAGTTCTTGACATCCGTCGACTGTCATGATCTTCCTCCACATCAGTGACTGCGTTTTTAAAACGATCCTCAGTTGATCTGCCAGGTTGGAAGTGGATGAAATCAACAGGACGTCGATTAAGGTATTCTAACTACCAATGGAATCGAGGAGAAGCGGACATTTCGGGCATCAACCCTTCGTCTGAGCCAAAGCACCATTTTGCTCCAATGAAGGGTTTCAAACCTCTCTGTTTTGCTCTGACAAAAAGATAACGCTTGAAACGTCAGGTTCTCCTTGCTTCCCACGGTGGTGAGCATACCTCGATCATCGTCCTACTGATTTCATCCATTGTTCCACCTGTCCATCAATTCAGATCACCTGTGACCTTCAGGAGCAAGACTATTTCTTCATTATATTACTCTCTGGGTGAAAGTGCCTTGGACTGCGTGAATGAAATTTTTTTTGGAAGGGTCACCTCACCTGGTACCTTGAGTACATTTCACCACAAAGTGTCACTGTCACTCAAACATTGATCTGTTTCATGAACCCACTGATCGGTTTAGGCCAAACCACCAGAATGGCCTCGCAAAGCGTCACTAAAACGATCATCTAATGAAACTTACCTTGTTAAATCATTTTAAAAACAAAACCATGTGACGATTCATCACAGGCATCAATTCACTTATAAGATGGAGCCACTAATAGGGAAGAATCCAAAACAACCCAAGTTCTTTGATTTAATTTTGTTTACTATGGGTGATGGAGCTTGCCTCTGGAATGTGTGATCTCAGGCCAGTGAGAGCCAGGTGGTTAGTCCAGATGGAGGGATAGACGCCAGGACAGGATGCCTCAACTATAGGTCGTAGATTGACAGAAAGGGTTAAACAAACTGCCATTTGCATTTCAAGAGCCCCCTTCAGTTCCTCCACCCCGATCCTAACTTTCCTCCTGGCTCTGATCCCTCAACCCTGGCTCCGATCCCTCGACGCATGGCCACGACAAGGTGGTCGGCCATGTCACCAATCGGACTATCTCGCTCACACAGAAGCTTGACTTCATATGACATCTCAACACACAATGGAAAAACAAGGGGCAAAGAGTTATCGGTGCAACGAGCTGTGTTTTGACTCCAACTTCTGATCCTAATTTTCCTTTGTTGGTGTAAAAACTGTAGCTTTTACTGGCATAATCTCAGCTTAGCATAATGTATGATAATAATAATAATAATAATGATAATAATAATAATAACAACTAGACGTGTCACTTTGTAACTGTGGGAAGTTATGACCACATCCCAAGCCATCCCACTTTGATACAACCCCATTTTGATCAGACACGTGGCATTGGGAGTTGGAAGAAAGTTGAGGGGGGGGAGTTTTGGGTCGGGAGGACAGTTCTTGGGTCAGGTGAGGGAAGAGAATATTGTGGTCGGTGGGGGGGGAGTATTGTAGGTGAGGTTGATGAGTTGAAGAACAGAGGGAGGAGGAGTGCAGGGTCAGAGAATTGGAGGTTGGGGGGGGGTATGCGAGAGGGGGTATGCGAGCAGAGTTGGGGTTGGGGGGGCATGGCAAAAGTTGGGGTGGGGACGAGAGTTGGCGTTTGGGGGAAGAGTTGAGTGGTGGGGGGAGAGTTCTTGGTCATGGGGGAGTTATTGTGGAGGACAAATTATGTGGGGAGGAGAGAATTCTTGTGGTCGAGGTGGGGAGGTATTGCGGTAGGGGAAGTAGGAGTAAAAACAAAGACGAGGGGAAGATGGAGGCCAGAGAGTGGGAGAGGGGGATTGGGTTGTACCACCACCCTCTCCTGTTTTGATACAACCCCACTTTGTTGGGGGTGGGAGAAAATTTGGGAGATGGAGGTGGGGATGGCAAGAGTTGAGGGGGGTGTTGGAGAGAGTGAGGTGGTGGAGAGAGTTGGAGTTGGTGGGGAGAGATTGGAGAGTTGAGAGAGTTGCAGGTGGGGGGGAGAGATGGAGTTTAGTGGAGAGAGATGAGTTGGTTTGGGGGAGGAGAGAGTTGCAGGTGGGGGGGGGAGGAAAGAGTTGGAGTTGAGTGGGGGGAGAGAGAGTTTGAGGTTGGGGGGGGAGAGAGTTGGAGGTTGAGTGGGGGAGAGAGAGTTGGAGGTGGGGAAGTTGGAGTTGAGTGGGGGAGAGAAGTTGGAGTTGAGTGGGGAGAGAGTTGGAGGTTGGGAGAGATAATTGAGGTGGGGGGGAACGTTTCCGGATTGGTGGGGGGGTATATGGGGGTAGGGAGGTGGGTTGAGGAGTTGAAGAACAAAAGAGGAGTGGTGGATCAGAGAGTTGGGAGAAGGGGGTTGGGCTGTACACCGACTCCTGCTTTGATACAACCTCGCTTTGATCAGACAAGTGACCGATGATGGTCTATTTATAAAACTGAAATCAGAATGGGATTTTAAAAATTAAAATAAAAAAACAACAGATTTGTCAAAATAAAAATAATTCTGGCTGCTCGACCCTGTGACCGATTACCACGAAACTTTAAACATATTGTCGTGTCCACGGCGGTTAAGTTAATTCCCACCCTTGACCCAGTTGTCGTGGATAGGGCGGTTAACACTGACCTTGACGGATAGCCGAACGATTTCCCTTGGATGCGAACAGCCGAGATCCTTGGAGGTTATAGCACGCACGGGATGGAGGGCGGCAAGGATGCGTAGCAGATGGAGGCACACGGGTTTTACTCAAACCCACAACGAATAGACAGACACAAGCAATCTTAATCAATAAGGCTTAAATGAACATAATTCAAATATTTATAATGGAAATAAATCAACATGTGATAATAAAAACATGAGGTAAACTGAAGATAATTTTGAGACGTCTCCACACAGACTCAGATACAGACAAGGGGGAAAATAAAATAAAAGAAAATCCTTCCCTTTATTCTGGCACTTAGCTATGTCCAGAGATGATCTCTTAGGAGCTTGGCGATCGAACCGCGTCGTCCTGCGTGGGAAACCGCACCCAAAAATGGCACCAAGCCACTCTCTTCATGGGAAACGTGCATGAGGTGATTTGTGTGGCGGTATTCAATGCCAGGGCTCACCAACCGCCATGCAGCTTTTTTCATGAACGAACTTGCCACACCGTTCCTCTCCAAGCAGCGCACCGGGTTCGCTCACAACCATGGCTCGCCTTCTTCCTCGAACATGCAATGGGATAACGCCGAGTTGTCACTGAGAGGCACGCTCCTCTTCTCTCTCTCTCTCTCTCTCTCTCTCTCTCTCTCTCTCTCTTCTCTCTCTCTCTCTCTCCTCATAAACGTACAACTTCACGACTCAGCCGAACAATAATTGCTAGCATCTTGTTTCAGCAAGTGAACAAATTCACCCCAGCACGAACAACGAGAATCGCGCTGCTACTTCATCGTGCAGAGAGGAGAGCAAAAACGAGGCCCTCTCTCTCAACCGCGATCCTCACACCAACTATCTCCTCTCCGATCATGCCCTCTTGTCTCCATTGCACCTTCTCACGTCACACCGACCAATCCCAAGCCTCGGGGGCATGACTTGCTGGTACGAAGCCAGGAAGGCGGGGTTTCTTGCCTGCTCGGAACGCTCGGCTCTGTTATTCTTGTTGTTATGAGAACGTAATTCTTTTATAGCCGGCTTTGTCAATGCAAAAATGTAGGAAAAGGTCACAGGGGGAAATCACATACTGGGAGAAATTAGCCTAAACCCCTCCCAAATTAACACAGCACCACCCCCCATGTGGTGACACGTAACAACTTAAGCTGATAGTTTTCCCCACTTAAATTACATCGAGATGTCTCCTGCTCGTCCACGGACCATGCTACACGATACAATCCTTCCATTACTACGACGTTCCTCCATCTACCCCACAAACATAATTATATATTCCCCATGACTACTAAATTATACGTGTAAAGTTTCACATCGATTGATGAAGCAGTTAAAGAAGAAGAGTTTATTAAACATTTTTGTTCAATCCACTATGGCTGCCAGATTAGATGATGTGGACTGTGAAAAAGCTTTATAGATATTTGATGACGTGGATTGTGAAAAAGCTTTATAGATATTTGATGACGTGGATTGTGAAAAAGATTTATATATTTGATGATGTGGATTGTGAAAAAAAAACTTTCACCCTGACGCAACAGATCTCGCATCGGCCTGCACTCTCGAGTCAGATGCCTTCAGGCGCTTGCAGGGATGCCAAGGTGAAGATCAAGCGCCTGTCCAAAACCACATTTTGATCTCGTCAAAGATAAGGTGCGAAGACATCAACTTACCGTCATAACCTTGCTTGTTATTCAGGTAAGTCATGTGGCAGCACATGATGGTTTATATCAAAAGGTCGTCTGTGTATAGTGTATCCCCCACCATGGCAAAATAACCAGGAAACATGTACCCGGATCTGCTTACACCGGATTACCGGAGTCTCTTCTCACGGATCAATCAAGCATCCAGGGTAACTCACCACGGTGATTCAATATCACTGCTTTCCAAGTTTGGCTGTGGCTGGCAATTCATCACTTTCTCATAAACGTTCATTCCAAAGGGTGTGCCATTTTAACCTTTGACCTCTTTTAGCAGCATTAAGCCAGAAATGAGACAACCGAGAAACGACCCTGTTGGGTTCCTGGGAGATAAGAATGAGGATGTCCCCAGATTAGCTATCTATGCTGCTGTGCACTTTGATAATAGCAGCTTAACCACAAAGCAGATGGTACACTAAGGCTCCATTTTCACATGGTATGAGAATCATCAATAGATTGTATTTACTCACAATAAGTACAATCAAAAATCAATGGTTTGTATAGTTTTATATGCAGGTTTCAGAGAAGGTGGAAAGGGAGCCTTCCCATGTCTCAAAGTCTCTGTGTGGCGTGTGCGTGTGCGTGTGCGTGTGGCGTGTCAGATAGGAAAGAGCTTTATTATAAAAATGTTCCTGCTGTCATAGAATCAAAAAAAATTGGCCCTCGGAAAGCTAATAATTATCAGTGGGAGTATCATGTGCGCAAAACCAGTGGATATATAATGTGTGGCACAAACCGGTGGGATTATATTGTGTGCACAAACCGGTGGGATATATAATGTGTGCACAAACCGGTGGGATATATAATGTGTGCACAAACCGGTGGATATATAATGTTGGCACAAAACTGGTGGGATGTATCACGTGTGCACAAACCGGTGGGATGTATAATGTGTGCACAAACCGGTGGGATAATAATGTGTGCACAAACCGGTGGATATATAATGTGTGCACAAACTGGTGGGATGTATCACGTGTGCCACAACCGGTGGATATATAATGTGTGCACAAACCGGTGGATATATAAGTGTGCACAAACCGGTGGGATATATAATGTTTGCACAAACCGGTGGGATGTATCAGTGCGTACAAACCGGTGGGATGTATCACGTGTGCACAAACCGGTGGGATATATAATGTGTGCACAAACCGGTGGGATGTATCATGTGTGCACAAACCGGTGGGATATATCATGTGTGCACAAACCGGTGGGATGTATCACGTGTGCACAAACAGGTGGGATATATAATGTGTGCACAAAGCCGGTGGGATGTATAATGTGTGCACAAAACGGTGGGATGTATCACGTGTGCACAAACCGGTGGGATGTATCAGTCACGTGTGCACAAACCGGTGGGATGTATCACGTGTGCACAAACCGGTGGGAGATGTACAATGTGTGCACAAACCGGTGGGATGTATCACGTGTGCACAAACCGGTGGGATGAATCACGTATGCACAAACCAGTGGGATTTATTTGTGTGCACAAACCGGTGGGATATATCACGTGTGCACAAACCGGTGGATGTATCACGTGTGCACAAACCGGTGGGATGTATAATGTGTGCACAAACTGGTGGGATGTATCACGTGTGCACAAACCGTGGGATATACGATGTGTGCACAAACCGGTGGGATGTATCACGTGTGCACAAACCGGTGGGATATATCACGTGTGCACAAATCGGAGGATATATCACGTGTGCACAAATCGGTGGGATGCATCATGTGTGCACAAACCGGTGGGATATATAATGTGTGCACAAACCGGTGGGATGTATCACGTGTGCACAAACCGGTGGGATGCATCACGTATGCACAAACCGATGGGATATATCACGTGTGCACAAACCGGAGGGATATATCACGTGTGCACAAATCGGTGGGATGCATCATGTGTGCACAAAACGGTGGATGTATCACGTGTACACAAACCGGTGGGATTGCATCACGTGTGCACAAACCGATGGGATATATCGCGTGTGCACAAACCGATGGGATATATCATGTGTGCACAAACCGATGGGATACATCACGTGTGCACAAACCGGTGGGATATATCACTTTCAAAAAAGAGCTTGGAAGATGTAATAGATAAGTTTGGATTTTGACCTGGAAAGTTCAGCAGTATAACAATGTCGGTGTTAGTTTACTCACCTTTGAATGGTTTACTCTGGGTGCACTTCTCGACGCTATAATATATGAATGCATTCTCTGATCTTGTTACTCTGCAGGCAGTGATGCATGGTAGAGTACACTGCCTGTCGGACGGAGTACACGCTTCACGTTAATGGAGACTTCACACGATGCAAAGAGCTCATAATGACTCAGCAAATTCAGACTCTTAAAGCTTCGAAACAAAATATCATGAAATTAATGAAATACGACATCGACGGCACACAGCTACCACCACATATTAAAGAATTAATATTAATCATAGCATTAACGACTGCTACCCACAATCTTCTCTCACCCCATTAACCCAGCCTAACCCAAGTCTTACCTGTTGGTTACTGTGTACCCACCCCTCCTCTCTCTACTCTTTTCTCTTCCTGGTTATGCCCCACTTTTACCCCCACTGCCCAATGTCAGCATATTACTTTTTTTAAACTTCTCCCACCTCACTCTTCCATGAATATCAATTTTGTGTTAAAAACAAAAACAAAAAACATTTAAAGCCAAAACCTATCCTTACATTTTAATCAAAACACACAAGAAAAGTTGGAAATGTAACTCAATATTGTATTTGAGAACCAACTCCTGATCTATAAGATATCCAGTGCCGGCATGCTATAATTATCATCAACATACGAGGTGCCATCAAAAGGCCCACGTAAGCTGATTGTATTGTGCAGTGGTGGGTTTCATCATGGCCCATGTAAATAAGCAACGAAAGACCATTGAATTAACTGCTAACCTTCTTAGTTTCGGGAATGCGATCCGATAAACTATTTGCTGGACAAAGAGATATCCAAACAATAGCTCCATGACCTGAAGAATGACCTGTCAAACACTGTGATGTATCTGCAGCAGTTTCTGATTGAATGGCATTGAAGGTGTCCATCCGCAACCATACTGATACCCATGAGGCTTTGCTCCACAAGGCATATTCTAAAATCTCAAACTGAACACGATGTGAAATGCCAATGGCAAAACTTCCCTGCTAATGTCTCCTGCTCTTCCTCTGCTCCAGTTGGTTCATGTGATCACGTACTTCTGAAAGTCAACATCTCTCTGGCTATTCTCAGAGAGCTGCCTCAACACCGGCAAGTCTGGCATTTCACTCAAGCGGACTGGCAGGGACTGTAAGCAGCCATCTCTCTCCAGGACTGGTCTCGCATAACTACTGCACTTGATATTAACTTAGCCTGGGAATTCTTCCACAGAAAGCTCCTCTCCCTCATTCATGTGCAGATTCATCTCATTTTCAGTTATGCTACCCTTCTTCCCACCAATGGTACACTGAATCCTCTGGTGAGGCTGTTGTTCTGAAACGACTTACCTTCTCTTTCTGGAAGGCAAATCTGACCGAAGGTAATCTCAGGTCATGCCACAAAGTCCGCAACAAGTGTGTGCCTACTGCCAGGAGAGCCAGAAACCAACATCTGAACAAACTCAAGATTAAACTTTCCAACTTGTCTCCATCCTCGAAAACCTGGTGCCACCTTGTTAAGTCTGTCTTTGGTGAATGTTCCCCCTCCATCCCTTCCCTCACTTCAAATGGCACCACAGCCAACTCCACTCGTGAAAAGGCTAAATGCGTCAATTCTGTGTTTGCTTCCAAGTCTTGTGTCCCCATCCTTCCTGATTGTACTCAACTACTCCTGACCGCTGTGTCTTTGGCACCTGAGAAGCTGAAGTTTCTGGCAACCCTCGACTGATTCTGGAACTCGCCTGGATGGCTCATGTTCAGCTCATGGCATCAGCTCATCAAAAACCTGCTCTACTTCTCATGCACATCCTCTCTCTGCCCTTTTCACCTGTCATTTGTGCCTGGTCATCTTCCAGCTGCCTGCAAATCCATCAACATCACTGCAATGCATTAAAAAGATGCAAAAACTGATCCCCTCCACAACACACCTATCAGCTTACTACCAATAATCAGCAAGGTCATGGAATCCATCATCGCAGTTGATATGCAAACCTTCCTTTTCTCCAACAATCTCATCTCAGATCATGAATTCCGATTCATACCAGGTCACTCTGGACATGCTGCTTCCAGTCACCCAACAATGGAAGAGGCCCTCAATGTCAGACATGGGATCAGTGCCGTCTCTCTGGTCATATATCATGCTTTTGATAGAGTCTGGCATCCTGCCTTGCTCTCCAAACTCTCTGCCTATGGCATACAAGTCCAACTCCACATGGCTTACTGACTTCCTCTACTCTCGTAGCCAATGTGTGACACTCAACGGAATCCTTTCATCTCCTCTCCCTTTCAAGGCTGGAGTACCCCAAGTCATTTTTCTGGGCCCAGTCCTATTTCTGATCTTCATCAATGATCTCTCTGACTCTCTGAAAAAATCTCTTTATCTATTTGCTGATGACTACACCCTCTGACGCAATATCTCTCATCCTTCCAAAAGACAGGCTGCAGCCTTTTCCCTCTCTTCAAACCTTGATAGAATCATGACATAGTCAAACACTTGGAATATATCTTTCAATCCTGACAAATGTCACACTCTCACTATCCCTCTCTGAAAGGACCATGTGTCAAACCCTCCCATGTACTTATTTTACAATCCTCTTGAATAAGTTGAGTCACTCAAACTTTTCGCCTCATCTTTCATCCAAGATCTTTCCTGGGTAAACCACATATCTAAGTTGGCCTCCAAAGCCAGTCATTGACTGGTCATCATCGGTGGTGCAAAGTCCTTCCTTGGTACACCTGAACTCTTGTCCATCCACAAGGCCTTCATTTTCAGCTTCATGGAGTACTGCTCTCCCCCATCTGGGCTGGCTTCCCTGGCCAGGTTGATGCCGTGGAAACCAAGGCCTTCAAGATCATTGGAATCTCCCGCGATGAAGCTGAGTCTACAGGCCTATCACTTTCAAATCAAAGACAGGTTGATAGTCTCTCTGTCTTCTACCAACTCCTTTCTGGTCTTACACCCTCTGCTCTTTCCATGCTTTGCCCCCCCCCCCAGGCTTGTGCAGGGTGCACATAGAACACCATCAACCCCCTTCTGGTGAAACTACCTAAATCCAAGATCACTGTTCACCTCCACCCATTTGTTCCTCTTTCTCACCATCTGTGGAACCAACTTCCACATTCTCTTTAATCTCATTCTTCCCTCCAGGACTTTGTCAAGGATGGGGTGATACGCGCACCTCGGGGGTTTCCTTCCCTTTGGTGTATGTATGTTGTTTATGGTGCCGAACCTAGCTCGATCTCTAGCGACTGCAATCGAGGGTCATGAACGAACAAACGTACAGGCCATCTACCACTCGAATGGATCTTTGTCAGTTGGTGTCTGTAACTTCTAAGTGACGTTACAGTGACCACATCAACAGCGTAACATTTTTGAAACTTGCCTTTCAAATAAACAGACACAGTCAAATGAGGAAGTTCACCATCACAAACAATTCCCAAATCCGATTACTGCATTGAGTTGTTTCCACGGCCCAGTGTCCCAGTCCTGCCGGCACAACTCACGCATGTTCACCTCGTCCTTCAGGGCTTTCGATCCTTCAATTCCCATCGCAGTGTCCTCCCTTGTACGGTGGCCCGTCCAAGATGATTAAAGAGCTCAAAGGAATTCTTTCCCAATACACAATCTTAATGAGTTTTAATCAACCTGGTTACGATTGGCTCCACGCATTAACAACCGCTCTGGACATTAACACCTCGTTCACGCAGAGTTAAATCGAGCACGGGGACGATGGAAACACATACAGCTCGTCACATGTCACCTGTCTCTATACACACGCTCTCACGGGTTTATATAGTATCACAGAACAATTCCGTGCCTTCCAGCAAATGTGATTGTAGTCCATACTGAATGTTTCATCTGAGAACGTTCCAGCATCTTCACAAATCTCACCAGGCAGTTTACAGTACAATACTGCCATCAACAGTCAAAATTAGTTCATTACATCAAGCAGTTTATAACAATTTACCGATCTGTGCTAAACGAAACTTAAATCACGTAACCGTCAATTTTAATCGTTAATTTACAGGCGTTTACGAATGCTTACAAATACCACAACATCAAGCTTTTAACTGACAGATATCACGACAGCTGTTCACCACCATCTCGGGTCATCCCTCATCCACAACAATGATCTTTTCTACCCATGGTAACTCTCACCAAGCCGACCTTTTTCCAAGTTTTCACTTTTTCCTTCATAAGAGTTTGTTGATATATCCCTTATTTGTGTGTCCTCCCCTTACCCTCATTCTTTCCCCATGGATCATTTCTCCAAGTCTCCCTCTGTTTTGTCCCGCATCCATGCTGTTGGTGTTTCCCCCTCTCATTCTACTGTTTCTTTTGTTCTGTTTCCTCCATGACCCACGACATTGTACACAAAAACAACAACAAAAAACATACTTGTATACAAACAGGTGCTCCTGCCTCTCACCTTTCTCGGCTTCACGCTGTGGAAATCAAGGCATTTAGGATCATTGGTACCTCCCGCGTTGACGCTGAGTCTTTGGGCCTCTCAATCTCTCACCGCAGGCAGGTCAGTGGTCTTTCTGTATTCTACCATCTCCTCTCCGCCCCCCCCCCCACCCCGCTCTGTCTGTACTGTGACCCTCTATATTCCCGCAGGGTGGTCAAGGTCTGCCAAAAATCCCTTCTGGAGAAACTGCCAAAATCAAGAAACACTGCTCACCTTCACTCTTTCATTCCTCTTTTTCCTGCCTCTGGAACAAACTCCCCACACTCTCTTCAACCCCACTCCTCCATCCAAGCCTTCAAAACAGCAGTTCACCACCATCTCTTATCTTCCTCCATCCAAGTTATCAATGTAATCATGATGAAGTGATGCTCAGTTTACGATCCAGTTAATTTCCTTCAAATTACAAAAATACATTTCTCTTACTTGAAATGGAAGTAAATGGAGTAAAAGGCAAACAAATGACACAAGAAAATCAGAACAAAACTAGAAGGGCACTCGGGAGAGCGCAAACCTCGGCCATGTAATTCCTGCTCCACGAGAACATATCGGGCCCAATACATGCTTGAAATATCATGTTATATATAATTTTTGAGCCCTATCTCTCAATGGTGAAGGATCACTTTTAAAATTACAGTAGTCGGATCCGGATCCTGATCAGGATCTTCACCAAAATCAAAACAATTTGTCGTGGTCACACACCCAACATGTCCACCAAGTATCGTCCAAATCCGTCCACAACTTTTTGAGATATCATGTTATATATCGGTTTAGCCCCATCTCTCAATGGTGAATAATCACTTAAAATATTCTATTAGTCAGATCCGGATCCGAATCTTCACCAAAATCTAATCAGTTCGTCCTTGTCACACACCGAACCTGTCCACAAAATTTCATCCGGATCCGTCCACAACTTTTTGAGATATCCTGCACAGACAAGCAGACAAACAAACAAACAAGAAGACATCGTGGAGAGCACGATACTTGCAAAATCCATAAAACAAATTTGACCTCAAAAATAATTGGTTGGTTGAACTCAGTGACCTGAAATATAAATCCTCTTCAAATTTCAAGTCAATCGGATGAAAATGAGGATTTTAGAAATACCACCTTAGTTGACCTTGGGCCTATGTTGACGTTTTGGTCAATGTTGACCTCAAAAATAATTGGCTAGTTGAATTCAATGACCTGAAATGCAAATCCTGTTCAAATTTCAAGTCAATCTGATGAAATTTAAGGATTTTAGAAAATTTGTCTCAAATTGGCCTGTTGGCCTCTGTAGACCTTTTCAGTCGACCAAATTTTACGAAACTTCATTGCGGGACCATGGCAGGGTCGGTGACATTAATGTCTGAAAATTTCAGAACGATCAGTTGAGCGGTTTGGGCTAGAGGTGAGCGGACAGACAAACACACACACACACACACACACACACACACACACACACACACACACACACACACACACACGTTGGTGTGTGTGTGTGTGTCGCTTGCAATTATGTGAGTGCATCATCTTTTCTCTGCTCTCACATATCTGCACACATTTATCTTTTGGAGCACTGTTTGTGCCCGAAATCGCTGCCACGGTGCATGGGGAGAATGGTGTGAGCAAATACAAGACAGCATGATGAGCATTCGGCCAGAGGCAACCCGGGGCATCTGGTGTCAGAAAGGTCGCAATATTGCTTCCAGGCCGGCCTTTGTCTTCCTGCAAACCTCGCTCCAAAGCCTTCGGCTTGGCAAGCGAGCTGAGAGTAGAATGTTTATGGCACGTGTGAGCACTCATGGGTGATGACATAAACTTTTCTGATACAAAAGGAAAACAAACTGAGCCAGCAGAAAGGAAGTGCCTTACTCAAACAGGCTTCAGCACAGAGAGGCCTAATGCACGGCTGGAGCCAGCAGGCATCTAAAATTGCACTCTCCCACATTCCGCACTCATGAACTGCGTGTGCTGCGGGCAATGCATGGGATCGGCTTCATGCCCTTACTCCAAGCTGGCTCTACTTTCAAATTTTACTTTATTTGGGAGTGAAGCCATCACGGAGTTTAAAAGTGGCCCCAAGCTGACGCAATATGTTGTTATCCAAGACTGTTTTTAAGCTGGTGGAACGAAGGGCCTTCATTCAGGGACGAGGAAGAACTTCAGAGGATGCTTCGAGTCACTCACACATTCCAATTTATTCTCGGGGTCTAGTGTTCCTTCTCTAACACGTGTTCCTATGAAGGCCTCCGCTGTGTTGCCTCTTTCTTTATTATGACCACAGCTCCAAACAGCATCCGAAAACAAAAAAACACGGCTCTTCCCTCCGGGGCTTCAAAGCAAGTGACCCAGCATCCTCTGATGTGATCCCCCATCCAAAGGCACAATCCTTTTGTACCCCCATTAACCCTGCCAAACCCAACCCTCTTACTTTCAGGTGATTGTGTTTCTTGCCCTTCCACCTCCTATCCCCCTGTTGTATCCAACTGTGGCTCACGTACTGCCTCTCTGTCACTACGTTTGCCTTTTTACCCTGGCACCTTGCTTTTCCACGAGCCTCGAGTTTGTTGACAAAAAGTTTTTCGTTCTCCTGAGAATGGAAGTCAGCAATCATTCCTTTATTTGTGAAAACCATCCATGCACAGAAACCTCTTCTTTGTTCCTCCCCCCCCCCCCCCCCCCCCCCCCCCCACTCCCCCTCGCACACTTCCCTCTCCTCTGCACACGAGATCGTTCTTGGCTTCAGTATCTGCTGAGTGCTGGCCAATGGAGGACAGTATTTAGGAAACGGCATGTGCTTTCTGCTTAGCTTGCTGTTTGCGCTCAACCAAATGTTTGTGTTAGACCATGTCCAAGCTGGAGCGAGTCCAATATCTCTCAATTACAAGTACAGTGCAATCAAAGCATCGATCACAATATCACATAAACTTTACACATCACATGAACGTTACACATTATCACAAACTTTACACATCGTCACAGACTTTACACAATATCACATCAACTTTACACAATATCACATCAACTTTACACAATATCACATCAACTTTACACTGTCACATGAACTTTACACAATACCACATGAACTTTTTAAAACCCAACCCCCATATCTCATACATTACTCATTACATCAACTCCAACTTTACACATTATCAACTTTACACATACCACTGCAACTTACACACATTGTCACATGAACTTTACACATCAACTTCACACATGTCACAAACTTTACACAATATCACATGAACTTACACTTCAACATGAACTTTACACATACACATAACTTTACCCATTATCACTATCAACTTTACACAATATCACATAAACTTTACACATTATCACACAAACTTTACACATTATCACATAAACCTTACACATTATCAACTTTTCCACAATATCACATAAACTTTACAAAATATCACATGAACTTTACACATTATCACATGAACTTTACACATTACACATGAACTTTACACATTATCACATTAAACTTGACACAATACCACATAAACTTTACACAATACCACATAAACTTGACACAAATACCACATAAACTTTACACATTATCACATAAACTTTACACAATACCACTTAAACTTTACACATTATCAACTTTACACAATATCACATAAACTTTACAAAACATCACATGAACTTTACACATTATCAACTTTCCACAATATCACATGAACTTTACACATTATCAACTTTCCACAATATCACATTTAACTTTACACAATATCACAATAACTTTACTCATTATCACATGAACTTTACTCATTCAACAGGCTCATAAAAATAATCTCAACGGATATAATAACACAATGTATTCATCACAGCGATGCGTTCACTCATTCTTCGTCTCGATGTTGTTGCGGTTCTGTGAAGCCGGCACTCCTCAAGGCAAATGCATACAACATAGAGCGCTCCCCAGGTAGTTATTTCATGAGTATTCGTTTTAGTTAGCCTTTCCTCATGGCTAGTGGGTATATGGGACAAAATGCGTTGTGAAGGCTTCTAGCTTGGTGTTTAATTCCACCCTCTGTTCCTTTATCTATTTTATTTATTTTACTTCACACACACGACCTCTCCTTCACGCACGCATGCACGTTCGTTAACAGCCAGCCTCATTAGCATTTGCTGCCAAAACCCTGTTCAAACCACGCGTCATTCCTCAACGGACACTTTGTTCTAACCTTCTCTGTACTCGAACCACAATGCTACAACCTTCATACGACCACCACAATGCCTTCCCAAAAATCCCATCAATAACTTACACTCACCCACCTCACCACAACCGCTCAAACACTTCAACCACCTCACCACAACACTTCAACTACCTCACAACAACCGCTAAGAATTCTGCAACCACAGTCAGCACCCCAGATGCTAACCACTCTCCTTTGAAGATACCGGGGGAACCATGGACGCTACCCACCATGGCCGATGCTTGTGTTCGAAACATTTTGGTATGTAGCTCGAAGTGCAAGTATGCACTGGAATCCATTCAACATCTTCTGAAATCCCCTGGCGCTCCACTTAATCATGACCCCCATTTGGTACCCAGCACACGTTCATGGTCTGAAAGCACTCCCAGAAACTCGCACTCCATGTTAATCTCGGAATTCCGTCGCATGGCCGACTTCGGGGGTGAATGAGGCCATTTTTGGCTTTGGAGCCTCGCAGGGGTGGGGCTACTTCTTGGGAAAGCATCCGTGCACCAATGGGGGTGCTGGGAAACGCCTACCGATCGTCCTGATCCAACTTTGGGCTCCTCCCTCGCCAGACGTCTATAAAACACCCTGAAAAGTTTCTGAAGAAGAGTTGAGGCATGGTTGAGTATCGAGAGGTTGGTTGAGAGTCAGAGGTAGTTGCTGAGGTCTAGTTGCTGAGGTCTGGGTGCTGTGTGCTGGGCGAAGAGAGAGTTCTGGCTTGTTCAGTGGCACGAGGAGGAAGGCAGAACGGAGCAGGCGGAGCAGAGCACTGGGTGGACGGACTAGTGGGTGGAACGCCAGACCGATCATAGACCATTAGCATTTACATTTCCAGACCTCACACGTCATTGTTAAACTTTCCTCTCACACATTATATCTCTTGTCTTCTGTCTCGGCTGCTTTGGACGCACAAAAGCTGAAAGCACAACCCTACCGACACGCACCTCTTCTCATTTTTCCTTCTCTGCACCCCACCTGCATTTCATTGCACCTCATTTGCATCCTTCTCACACACACACACACACGCACACACACACACACACACACACCTCAGAGAGCCCCAGTTTTCATCCCCCCTTCCCCCTCCTAAGCAATTGGGAATCTTAGGCCCATAGGCCACACCAGGAACCATAGAGGTCGTCAACATCTCATACTTTCTCGATCTTTCTTTGCTCTCGATTTTCCTCGGGTGTGTGTATCTGATGGCGCCTGTCGTGTTCATGTTAATAAGATTTTAGAAGTTCCTTGTATCGGGTTAGTTCTGCATTGTCTTCTATTGTCCTTTTTGTAAATATTTGCATTTCACTTGTTGTATAATAAATTGCTTATTACCTCTGCCACCGAAGGTGATGGAGGTTATGCTTTCACCCCTCTCTGTTTTTGTGTAGGATATCTCAAAAAGTTGTGGACAGATCTGGATGAAACTTGGTGGACAGGTTCGGTGTGTGATAAGGACGAACCGATTAGATTTTGGTGAAGATCCGGATCCGACTAATATAATTTTTAAAGTGATTTTCACCATTGAGAGGTAGGGCCAAAAATGATATATAGCACGATATCTCAAAAGTTTGTGGACGGATTCGTATGAAACTTGGTGGACAGGTTAGGTGTGTGACAAGGAAGAAATGATTCAATTTTGGCGAAGATCTGAATCCGGATCTGGATATGAGAGTTATTTAATCTTTTAAGTGATTTTTCACCATTGAGAGATAGGGCTAAAAACGAAATTGTACTGTATAGCATGAAATTTCAAAAATGTATTGGGCTCAATATGTTCAAATGGATCAGGCATTGCGTGGCGGAGGTATGTGCTCTACCGAGTTCCCTCTTAGTATTATAAATGTACCCAGCTCATTCTGTCTTTTCCTCCATTGGTTCGGTGTAGTCCGCACACAGCTTTTCCGGGAAGTTCTGCCCCACAAATTTGCTCATATTAGCCGGTGCGTACTCGGCAGCTCCACTCGACTGTACCTGATACGGTAACTTAACTCAAGTATGCATCGAGGGCATGAGAACGCCCCCCCCAACCCCCTCTTGATGCTGCCAACCCACTGAAAACGGGAACACGCGAAGGAGTGCGAACCCTGCCAGGATTGAATTTTCATTCATGCACCAACATGGAGATCCCGGAACCAAAACAATATATATCTATAATAATAAATGTCAGTGTGTGTCCATCCATCAGTCCCTCAGTCCCTCAGTAAGTCCATCCATCCATCTACTCCATAACTCCAAAACCATGAAACCTAGTGCCCGCAAAACTTTGCATGCATACTAAGGGAACTCCAAGGCGGTGAATGAATAAAATTGGGTGTTTGGGTTGATTTAAACAAACCTTTTGAAGATAATTTAGGGGGTGCTCATCAGGAATAACCAAAATAAGCGAACTCAAAAACACACTCAGACATGCTTGCTCAAAGCTGTCTAGCCTGGGTTTGAATCCTGACCTAGCTCTAAACTGTCATCCCTGTGTTTCACAGGCAGGTTCATTCATCAATGTGTGTGCCATCTCTCGGATGTACATCAAACTGTGTCACATCTACCGGAATCCTCCACTCTCTCCCCTCTCCCCCTACACACTCTTCCTTTGCCCGCTCTCCCATCTCCCTACACACTCTTCCTTGCCCTCTCCCTCTCCCCCATACACACTCTTCCTTTGCACATCTCCGCGTCTCCCTCCCCTACCACACTCTTTCCCTTGCCCGTCTCCCTCCTCCCCTAACACACTCTTTCCTTGCCCGTTCTCCCTCTCCCTACACACTCTTCCCTTGCCCTGTCTCCCTCTCTCCCTACCACTCTTCCCTTGCCCGTCACCCGTCTCCCCTACACACTCTTCCCTGCCCTCTCCCTCTCCCTACACACTCGTCCCTTGCCCATCTCCCTCTCCCCCTACACTCTTCCCTTGCCTGTCCTCCCTCTCTCCCTACACACTCTTCCCTGCCCGTCACCCGTCTCCCCTACACACTCTTCCCTTGCCCGTCACCGTCTCCCCTACACACTCTTCCCTTGCCCATCTCCCCTCTTCCCCTACACACTCTTTCCCTTGCCTGTCTCCTCTCCCCCTACATACTCTTCCTTGCCCGTCGCCGTCTCCCCCACACACCTCTTCCTTGCCGTCTCTCTCTCCCTCTCTGACCTCTCTCTCTCTCCTGACCTCTCTCTCTCTCTCTGACCCCTCTCCCTTTCTCCGACCCCTGCTCCCCCACCCTCCCTCCCTCTCTGTTGAGAGCACTGTAGCATGTATGAATCAGATTCGAAGTGAGCCGACCGGAAGGGTGCAAAGGTCACATGTGTGCACATGCATGCATACAGGCAGGTCTTTGCCAGGTAGATAGTGTGGGTTTTAAATGTTCTCGCCCGGTTTTATTTAGAACCCGGCAGTTAAAAAGAAAATGTTGCTGTTTGGGAACATTTTATCGCCCTTCCCTTCCCCACCCCTCACACTGCCTTCAATTCCTCTCTAACCAATTATCTTCCCTCACCTGCCTTCCTTTCTGCTGCTTTCCCTCCACCTCCTCTCATGCTTACCTCCTCCCAAACCCCCATCTCTCTCTACCCCCCCCCCATGGAACATCTCCCGGTGGTCTCCACGTGCTGTTTTAACGTACCCAATTTAATTTTGTTCAATCCTGTATAATCCGCTGAGGGTGGAGGAAGGGAGATGCACAATCAGACCAGATAGAAAGCCGGACAAGACCACCAGCATGTCTATAGTTCTGAAAGCACAACACCGTCATCCTCAGCTTATTGATTCAAGATTCCAAAGATCCACAGGCTATAGACTTCAGGTACTGGGGAAGCCAGGTGTGCTGAAAGATCCCTGGCCAACAGTGGAGAAGCAAAATCCATTGCAATACAGGTGAACGCCACGCATGTCCTGAAGAAATGAAGAACATTCAGAAACGGCATTCTTTATCACATCAAATCATGAACACCTTTTGATTTTGCTCCATCAGCTCTGCTATATGGTGAAAAGGCTACATTGGCTTTAAAATTTAATGTGAAGTTCTTCATTTCATAATTAAGAACCACTGGAGGTTTGCCAGGCATCATCCATCGAAATTCCTTTGAGCTTCCATAGTGCATCAGGCCACTAGGAAATTCAATCCAAATGTCCTGCAGATTGCATTTCTTTGCAATTCCAAAGAGTATGGCATGTCATTGTGAGCCGATGCTTCTGTGTCCATCCTGAGCTGATCCTGGGTGCTTGCATGGGATCGCTGGTACCTCCACCGTAGGAGGCAGAGGCATGGGTCCTGTTTATCATTGATTGGATACTAGTTGAGAGCCTCTTGATATTCTATTGTTTGTCATCTGGCTTCACACGGGCCAACGAGTCGAGGGCTTCTTGATATTATATATTCTGTTGTTTGTCATCTGGCTTCACACGGGCCTACTAGTCGAGGGCTTCTTGATCTTCTATCTTCTGTTGTTTCTCATCTGGCTTCACATGGGCCTACGAGTAGAATGCCTCTGCATCTTCCCTTTTTTCTCATCTGGCTTCACACGGGTCCACCCTTAATCATTTTGTGAAAACCTATTCATAAATCTTCGTTTACTTTTGTGTTTCAAGCTATCCTTATATGTTTTCCTTGTAAGCAAGTAACTTTGATTCATTAACTGAACTTAAAGAACCCTCCTCACTGTAAGTTAGTAGAGGAGATTCGAATAACATGGAATCGTCGGGTAATACGGAACAGCAGAGCGTATGATGTAGAATTCCTCACCGTATTTACCTGTGTGACGTCGTGATCGCTTCTTTTGTGTTCAACACGTGCTCTGGCTTGTGATTGGGAGTTAGTTCAAGCGGCGTCTGCTTAGGTTTGTGCCACAAGCTATGTGACATTCCTGAATGTTCTTCGTTAACCAATACCCCACAAAATACTTGAATATGTTCTAGTTCCAAAATACCTGAAATATCTTATCAGTTCCAAATTACTGAATATCTTTTACTTTCAAAATACCTGAATATATTCTAATTCAAAATACCTGAATATATTTACTTCCAAAATACCTGAAATATCTTTTACTTTCAAAATACCTGAATATATTCTAATTCCAAAATACCTGAATATATTTTACTTCCAAAATACCTGAATATCTTTGAGTTCCAAAATACCTGAATATATTCTAATTCCAAAATACCTGAATATATTCTAATTCCAAAATACCTGAATATATTTTACTTCCAAATACCTGAATATCTTTGAGTTCCAAAATACCTGAATATATTCTAATTCCAAAATACCTGAAATATTTTACTTTCAAATACTGA
>CM068960.1:4088513-4100771 GCA_035128595.1 Eptatretus atami
TGTGGACTAGTGTGAGATGTGTTTAATTACATTTGTTAAGAAGTTTTATCCCTGGGGTTAACGGATAAGAAAGGGCTAATTAAGGTTCATTAAGAGTTCAATCTCAAATTTGGCGACCAACACCCGTTCTGATCTCATAAGATTGCTTTACCCATCCACCAACTAAATTCATCACTTAAGAACGATTTTTGTCTGGGTTTACGGATAAGAAGGGTCTTAAGGGCGCAAGGGTCTTCACATAGCACTTGGAAAATAATTTGATTGAGCTGACGCCCATTCATTTACATGACGGGGGTCTATAGAGTTACAAAAAACAACAATTACAACCATTTAAGAAACCATAGTGCCTGGGGTTAATGAATAAGAAAGGGCTAATTAAGGGTTCAATCTCAATTGGCGCCAACACCCGTTCTGATCTCATAAGATTGCTTCACCCACCCACTAACTAAATTCATCACTTAAGAACGATTTTTGTTTGGGGTTTACGGATAAGAGGGTCTTAAGGATACCGAAGGGGCAGTTTGGGCGTGATGTTTAGATTGGAAGGGCTAGAAGGGTCTACTTGAAGGATCAAACAATCTTTAACCCCAAGAAAGCCGCACTTAAGAAATCACTTTTTATAAATCGGATGGTCTTCACTGGCCAATGAGATCAACAAACCTTTTGGGCGCAAATTTGACAATGAAGCTCAGCCAGCTCTCCTACTATTATTTATAATGTATTTTTAAAATAATATTTATTTTATTTTTATCTAAATACCTCCATTATTTAATACCATATATATTATATATATTGATACATTAAAAAAAATTAATCATTAATATTAATTAAAGAATTAACCTCACTAAAATATTTAATTCATTATTATTATATCAAATGCAATGCAATCGGAACTTGTTGACATGAAAACGAACCAAACTTAAATATAAGGTGACAATGGAGTCTGAAGACTTTCTCACAAGACCTGATAAAACAATCAGCCAAATATCCTCTGTTTACCATGATAGGAAAAACCTTCTCAGCACGCTACACAAAATCATCCTTTACTGAACAAATTCTTGCAAATCGATATTGTAACCCATTTTAATTGGTGAATTGCGACCTGGAAAGGTGTACAAGACTACAGGGAAACTGAAATCAACTTTATGATATACACTTGTACTAAAACAATTCTGTCCAACTCTAACCAACACATCCAGATATGCAGCAACTGTACAATCATTATCACTCCTCTTTACAATCAGGTTATCTTGATACATCTTGTGAAGCTGCCTATCAAAACAATTATAGTTAACCACACAAATATCTACATAACGACATGTATGAGATTATTTTATAGCTAACCCTAATTTTTGCTCCATCATCAGTTTCTGCAGAAATGAAAATTCACAGAAAAATAAGAAAAATGTCCGCAAGTAGGGCGGCTGCAATACCACCCAATGGAATACCTTTAACCTGTTAAAACATTATCCCACAAAATCACACAAAAGTATGAAATATCATAAAATTAACAGCATCCTAAAACTTCTGCTTATAAAAATAATGACAACTTGAGTATTTATTTTTAGAATAGAATGCTGTATCAAACCTGACACATAAAAACTTATTAAACCAGAAGGGTACTAGGTAGAGTGCACACCTCCGCCCTGTAATGCTTGATCCACGAGAACATATCAGGCCCAATACATTTTTGAAATATCATGCTGTACATCGTTTTTGGCCAGATCTCCCAATGGTGAAGAATGCGAAACTAATATATAGTACAATATGTCAAAAAGTTGTGGACGGATTCGGACAAAATTTGGTTTACATGGTGGGTGTGTGACAAGGAAAAATTGATTCAATTTTGGTGAAGATCTGAACCCAGATCCGATAATTTTTTTCAGTGATTCTTCACCATTGAGAGATAGGGCGAAACTAATATAGAGCACGATATCTCAAAAAGCTGTGGACGGATTCGGAGGAAACTTATTGGGCAGGTTGGGTGTGTGAGCATGACAAATTGATTCGATTTTGGTGAAGATCCGAATCCGGATCTGGATACAAGAATTATTTAATTTTAAAGTGATTCTTCACCATTGAGAGATAGGGCCAAAAACGATATAGTACTGTATAGCACGATATCTCAAAAATGTATTGGGCCCGATATGTTCTCGTGGATCAGGCATTACAGGGCGGAGGTATGCACTCTACCTAGTGCCTGTCTCGTATATATTGTTACGAATTCGCGCCCGCCAGCGTGCGATCGGCCGCTTTCCACTAATAGCAACCGCGTCGCCCACCGGACAGACAATTCAGTCGTGACTTTCCGGAGCCACGCCGGAACCCTGTCACTGGGTCTTCAACCTCACCACGGCCGTGCCAATTGTCTACCCGCGCAAGATAGGGTCACTCGCCGAACTCGATATTCCTAAGTACCTGCGGGGCAGTCGACGGCGACCGTACCTTGACGCAGGTCGCTTGGGACACGAACCGCTTAAGCGGTCCGTTCCGTTCTGCGGTGATAACCGAGCGGGTATTTATCGCCGACCTCGCCGGATCCGATTCTATTTAACGGTATTTCAAAACCCAACTAATTATTCCACGATGCAAGATGGCATTTCCAATAGGGAAAGAAGACGCAACGAACGGGATACATTCGACAAGCAAGTACATATATTATTTACACACAACACAAGCAAGGAATCATGCACGTATGTACAAGCAAGGCAAATAGAAAGCAATACAACCGAATATGTGCAAGGATCATGTACAGTTACTTATACAGTCGTTACTTAACAGGACACGCGCCACAGCATGCATACAAAAACAAAAAGAAAGACCTCCCCATAGGCAGGGAGGTAGACGGGGTCCGGGACCTTTATGTCCGTGAGCCTTGGCTGAACGAAATAGGCCCACGACACCGATGCAGGTTACCTGCCCCCCCCCCGCCTCGGTGGTCGGCGAGTCTGACGTCCCGTCCCCGCGGCAGTTAGCGTGGCCGCGCCTGATTCCGGGCCTCCCGCGTGGCCGGCAAGCTCTCTGCGGCGCTCCTCGCCGGACGCGCAGGTTCGCACCACACAGCCGGCAGAGCTGCGCCTTCAGTCCGCGTCTCCGATGTCGCCCGACTTTCCACCGTCCCACGCCTCCAATGAACAGGTCGCTCCACAGGACAAGAGCGCATAACCACAGGACCAAGAGCCAGGAGAGCGATGAACCACCCGACGGCGAAACCACCAAAGACCACCAAAGACTTGACGACCACCACACGAAAAGAAGACCAGACCTCGCGTCTCGTGCGGCCTTATATAACTCGGGGCTCCGCCCTTCGCCCCTCCCCGTTTTTGGCTCCACCCTCCTTCGAGTCTTTTCGAGAAGTTTCTCGAAAAGGGGCGTTTCTCAACTCCAACCGCCTCACTCCTCGTATCCACCAATCGCGATGCGACCGTCCTCGCCTGATCTCGTCCACACTACCCTCGGCGAAAAAAAGGCGGGAGAAACCCACACGCACCATTGGAGGTTTTTTTTCTCCTTCTTTACGCCCGCGTTCTCGGACCCCTTTTGAACGTGGAAAGGGTCGTAGCGTTGTCTGTGGAGGGATGGCTTTGCAAGTGGCGTGTTGCGAAGATGGTTAAATGGTGGTGGTTGTTTGTGGCGTTTGTAGCGTGGTTTGGCGTTGTGCGTAGTTGGTGTGGTTGTTGTAATGTGGGGCGAGATATGTTGGTTCAAAATAACGATGAGAAAGAACCTACCTCAAAGGATCCACAGCCCTGTGACACGAATAAATCCCATTAAACAACGTGGGGAAATTTACTGCACGACTGTATGGATCTACTGACTAAAGAACTTTTGGGTGTTCTGCGAATTTCCACAGCCGTAACAATAATTTTAATTATTCATTTACGGATACTTCCCATGGTTCTTTCATTTTTTTTCTCGGTGTATCGGCTTCGATGTCCGTCGGCTCGTGAAATTACCGTGCTTCCCCATTGTATCGGGTCGCTCACCGACACTTTTATTTTCATTTTTATATATTTTCATTTATGGTGTAGAACTATGTCCAATCGAGATCTGGGGAGTGCTCGTCACACTCCACATGTTTCGATTTACCCACCGATCACATCATGTGCTTTCTGGTTGAATGGTTTGCATTAGCAGGAACAATCATCTGGGTGACAGACAGATGGTTGTTCTTTGTGGATTATGCGGTTTTACCGTGTGAGACATAATCCGCGGCGATGCTCAACATAAGACTCATGAGGTGCATCTGATGTATAAACGACGAATGTGGTCACCATTGGTCAGATATTTATCAGTATGCCGTCCTGATGACGGCAAACAAGTCCGAAATTCGGATAGGCGGCTCCGTTTCATGTTTAACAGATGTTGACCATATAATCTTAGTCTGTTTGACAGAGTCGCCGAGCCGAGGCCTCTGGGTTGGAGGTGACGCTTTGGTGTGGACTCTGTCCAATGGGGATCGGCGGAGTGCTCGCCACACTCCACATGTTTTGATATATATATATATATATATATATATATATATATATATATACATATCTATATAATCTGGATGTTACTTTTATAATCTATATCATCTGGTTGTTATGTCTATAATCTATCCAATCTGAATGTTATACCTTTGTGTACATGATCTGGATGTAATATCTGTTATGGAGGTATCTTTCCAAAATGATCCATATCACTTTTCACAACTAGTCTGTTCAACGAATCACACCTTCGTAAGAATTATCTTCATACTGTATGGGCCATATTTTTACAACTTGTGCAAAGCTCCTCATTTAACCTTTCAAATTACCACTGGCACCGAAGGTTGATGAAGGTTATGTTTTCACCTGTTTGTTTGTCTTTATCTCAAAAAGTTATGGATGGATTCAGATGAAACTTGATGGACAAGTTGGGAATGTGATGGGTATGAATTGATTCGATTCTGGTTAAGGTCCAGATTCAGATCTGACCTATCAGTGGAATACAAAATGTAAACTGTTCATCCTGGCAGAGATGTTCTCTAGGGAGTGCCGTTGTCGTTGTTGTAGTTTCATTATCCATCGTTAAGAATACATTTTGTTTCTGGCTTGTTGCATCAGCTTCGGGAAGCGTGATTGTTGTTGTAGTTTTACTAACTACTGTGGGATTGTTTCCTAAATTAATTGATTTTCTATCCTTTGTTTATTTTGTACCTTGTTTTTTTTTTCTTTATAATTTCCTGTAAAGCTCCATGATACATTTCCACATGAAATGCACAACATAAATAACTTATTATTATCAGGATATTGGCAGTATCTGGCTTACACGAGCTTGTGGACTTCCCTTGGTTTGTCTGGTTCAGTGAAAGTTCACCAGATCATCATGGAGGGTCTTATATGAGACAAAGCTTTTAGTTTCCTTCCATTTAGGGAGAAATGGGTAATTATAGATTAGTGGAGAATATGAACCAGAAGGAATCTATGGTCGTTACAAAATGGTTTGGAGTATATCTTTGGGCTATTTGAGCATATTGAATGAATTGTGGGTGAGTAATAAATCATGGAATTACCATGCAGACTCACTCCAATGATAGGTATAGTTCCACCAAGCCCAGAGCAGGTTGGAAATGTTTATATATATAATAGTCTTGAAGAGATCCATGTTACCCAGTTTCCCCTGATGATCATTTCCTCCATTCCAATGCTAATCAAATTGCATTACTTTGGTGTTCTTTGTATAACATTAGAGCTCAAGGCACCAAAGTAATCATTGTAATTGAAGAGGTCTAGGTTTTTTGGAGTTGGGGTAGAATGAAGGTGATTTGGGGAAAGGAGAGGAGGAGGGGCTATGGGGGGGGGGGGTGCTGTGCTGGAATAGCTTGAGACAAACGTGAGACAAACTTTACAAAGTTTTAACATGAAATTTTTCTCTGCAGGAGTTGAAACCAATCATAAGGTCGACAGAAAAGGTCAACTTCATGGAAGAAGTTTAATAGAAAAAGCCATCCTGTCTTCTACTGTCTCCTCTCCGGTCTCGCCACCCCCCCCCCCCCCGCTCTGTCTGGAATACGTCCGCCCATATTTTCGCAGGTCGCTCAAGGTCCGCCAGCAACCCCTTCTGGTAAAACTACCAAAATCACGAATCACTGCTCACCTTCACTCTTTCATTCCTCTTTTTTCCCGCCTTTGGAATAAACTCCCTCACTCTATTCATCCATTCTTCCCTCCAGGCATTCAACAGCTGTTCACCACCACCTCTTATCTTCCCCATCCAAAACCTCGATCTTTTCTACCCCTGTTAATCCACCCCAAACCCACCTCTTTCAAATTCCCTGTCTTCCTTCCTGAAAGTCCCTGTTATGTCCATCTTGTATACCCCATGTACCCCATCCCATCCCTCTCCCTTCCACAGATCTCCTAATGTTCCCCACTGTTTGTCCTTCCTTCTCCCGCCCCTCTTGTCTCATGCCCCTCACTGTGCGTTGTGTGTTAGGTCTCCTATGAGCCTCGACAATGTATACCAAAAAAACCCCCAAAAGCCATGTCCACATTGAACAATGAGTGTATCTGGCCTATCTGAGAACGTTTGGCCGATTTACAATCCTGTACATGATTGATTGCAGTTGAACGATGATGCAAAAGGAATGAGGTTAAATCGCTCACCTCTGACTCTAACTCTCACAACCTACTTTCCCAGTCATTCGAGTGTGTCCCCCAGGGCAATGCAGCGAGTGAAATCCGATGTAACCTACTTTAATACAAAGCCTGTCGGTCTTTCCCTCTCAATGCCTTGTACAAAGAGACACTGGATGGAAGAGTTGTGGGAGGGGGCGATTTTTATTTATTTATTTTTTAAATGTACTACATCGAGACACATCAACGTTCCATCTGGACGACGTCATACGTGAGATGGAACTCATGATGAATCTTTGACATAGTGATCCCATTTATGTTTGCATGACAGACTAAAGGGCTGAAACCGACCGTACAAGGTGTACAGGTGACTGTGAGTCTCTTGATTTGCACTTGTCTCCGTCCTCACGAAGTCCTCCGCCTTGTGGCAGGTTCAAAATCATGATTTCTATCGGCACCATCCTTCTCTGTCAACGACTCTCATTTTCAGCTTTTGGTATCCACCTTCATCTTTCATCCAATCAAGCGAGACATCATCCTCCGTCTTCCTTTCTGCTTTATCCTACATTCGATGACCTCTTTCAGTAATCGATTCATTCTCAAAATGTCATCAAGCCAGGTTTTCCATCGACTCCAAATTGTCTCAAAACACCTCCTCTCCTGCGTCAACTCAAGAACTTCTTCACTTTTCTTGTGTTCAACCCATTTGGATCTACTGTATACAAATGGTGGTTCAAAGTGAAATCGGCAAAGCAACTGCTGAAACACATCTCCTTCACCATTACAAACTTCCCACGCAGTTAACTACAGAGGTCGTAGAACACCTCACCCCCATGCAATGTTTGAACATATGATTCAGTTTAAATAAAAGAAAGACTTTACAGGTAGTAGAAAAAAAACAAATCTGGAAGTTTCGTGTTGTAGATGAAGTGCCTTATACACCACCCTATATAACACGTTACGTAGTTCGTGCTGTTGTTTGTGTCCTTCATAACGTCCTCAAAAACAGCTCGGTTTGATCTCGCTCCTCTGTGCGCATGCACGTACAATCGGGATGAATTCAGGGCCAAGGCCCTGTTAAACTCCAGGTTCATTTTCAGATTCATGTTCAAAACACAACATTCAATTTGAATCAAGTTGTTCCTCGATCATAACCTGATGTTTGCGGACAGACGGACAGACGCACAGGAGTGAAGCAATTGCTTAACCGCGCTTTTCGCTTCGCTTGTGTGAGGTAACAACAGGAGGAGTGAACAGCACACACATTCAGAGTGAAAACTCACTGGTTTCTTTCAACATGGCATTTATCATTCTCATTTGTTGTTTTTTGGGGGGGTTTTTTCCCACCAGCTATTTTTCTTTCCTCAAGGTTTGAAGCAGGAGGAGGAAAGCAGAGGAGCCCAAGGGGTGAGTGGTTTGGAGGTAATGTTGGTGGAAGGTTGATTCGGGGGGGTTTAGGGGTGGGAGCGAGAAGGTGCCAGCATTACAATCGGGCCTCTGTGCCTGTCTGCCTCAGGCCATCAAGCCTGGGAGAGATTAGAAGGTCCAAATGCTTGGCCAGAGTTGAATCTTGAGGCCTTGTGGGGTTACAGCCCGTGAGCTTAAACATTCCCTCAACAGCAAGAAATTTCTGTGAGCCTGTCCGGTGCTGTGATACTCGAACGTGTCACGATAAAACACGTTTTACAAGCTGTTCCTGCGTTCCCTCCCTAACACACGAGGCCTTTGACGTTTAACAATGATACCAGACGTGCGCCGGTCCGGCACCGCGCGGCACAGAAAGCACAACTACCTGTGCGTCGAAATAGACCGACGCCCTTGTGAAAAAGGGGGAGCCTGTCGGGCTCTTGGATGTGGCTTATGAACAAGGCTTTGTGGAACAGCCCTGTAAAAGGCACCGAACGTGTATCCATGAGAGAGCTCGCACAACAGTCGACATTCCGCTTCGGGGTAAATCCGCCATGCATGTAAGCACGGTCTGCGGGTGAGGTTTTTGGCCTCCACGAGGCATGAGACCCAAGCCATTTCCTGCCACCCCTCCAAAACAGGACCCATATGGCTTCACCTGACAGTGGCATGTGTGAAGAAGTTTGGATCTGAAGGCCCACAGTGTATTCATAAAGGGGCTTTATATTTATTATGTATACACATATATGTGGTGAGGAGGTATGATCTCCTGGTATAAGGGAGATAGCTCAACCAGATATGTGAAATAGTTCCTTCAGAGGGAGTTGAGGCATTAACCCGGAAGTGAAGTGAAGGAGTGAGGTGGGGTGGGGTGGGGTGGGTAGAAAATCGAGGTTGGAGGTGCAAAGGATCAACATGATATCAGCCCACTATACGTTTTGCATCATTAAACCCATCTGGATTGAACGTTCGATTCCTATTGGTGACAGAACGTTATATTGACTATCAGGAGGAAGTAGTGACACACAACCGAGACGTACGTCCTACACAACCTTTCAGCAATGATGACAAACACAACGCCCGCACAATGATGGGAGAAATGGTTGAAAATCCTGGAGTATTTATGACCCATTGCCAACATTATTGAGAAGAGTACATCGGACTGTCTGGTGTTGTCACACCTTTCTCGCAAAGAGTGCGAGATTCTGATACCGGTGTTGATTGTGACGTCACTGCTTTTGCAAAATTAGATGCACATTTTGAGTCTCTACAACAAACATAACTGTCATCACGTGAGGCAATAATCTTTGAGTCGGTTCGTCCTTATGTCTCCCCACTTGTGTTAATAATAACCAGAGCGTGCGTCTTCCATCATTATAGCAATGGTGAGGCAGGAAATGATCTCAACTCATAGACAAGTGTCATGTCGAGTCACTTTTATTGGCATGTGTTTAAAAACCAAGGTTAAGAAACAATGGCCTTCTCGCTCTATACATACATCTATACAACAATGTTTAAAACAACAACAGTACAGCAAATTAACTACATTTAACAAATGACATGTAACACAATTTACATGTAACACAGAGCATCAGCACAATCCCATTTGGTAGCTATTTAGGATGCGGACAGCCCTGGGGACAAAAACTGTCCCTAAACCTGGTGGTATAAGTCCAGAAACTATGATACCGCTTGCTTGATGGCAGAGGTGAGATCAGTCCGTGTGCAGGATAAGTGGGGTCCTTTAACATGCAGAGGGCCTTTCTATAGCAGCGATTGATGTAGATATCCTTGATAGATGAAAGCTCTTTACCTGTGATTTTTTTTTTTTTGTACAGTCCTAACAATCTTTTGGATGGCCATGCGATCCTGTGCAGTGGAATGGCCATAACCAGGCTGTGATACAGTCGATGGTGCAGTGATAAAAGTTCCCAAGTGTGGAAGTATGCAGTCCAAATTTCCTTAGTCGTCTGAGAAAGTAGAGGCGCTGTTGTGCTTTTGTTGTAGGACCATGTCGTATCATTGAAGATGCCAATGGCTAGAAATCTGAAGCTGTTCACAACAGATATTGTTTTTGTCCATCACCATTCCTTCACAGACGTCTTCTTCATGAACCTGACCTGAACATTGACAAAGTGCAACAAATATTTTGGGTCCTGGAAGTGTCCAAGACTCAAGCCACACAGATGGAAGAGAAGGGATTGTCAACACACAAGCTGCCATTGTTTAGCATGACGAAGACTAGATACCCATCTACGACGGGTATAGGTGACAGGACGGATCACAATACTTGGTTACGGTAGTTTCTTTGGATGTTTTGCGTCGCATTCGACAGCTCAGTTCATATTGGTGGCATGTCTGGGTGCCCATGGTAGCGTTTGAGACCGGTCGCTTTAGATTGTTGGCCTTGACACATCGTGCCGGATGAGTAACACGAACGATTTGACATATTCATAGTTTCTAAATTACCTCCATCAACAGATTAACAACATGGCAGGATAAAAGTCGTAAATGCTGAGTTGAACAAACGTCCTGAACTCATGGACTCAGTTAAGTGAAGCACGTCGTCTGAGACCCGGCCGTCGGTTTGCCGCCGAACGCTGCTGGTTGTGACGTCATTGATTCCCTCTTTGAAAATTATATCTGTATTCGATTTTTTGAATCCGCTATCACCTGCGTAAATACATGGAACACATAATGTGAAGATTTCGGAAGTATGAACAGAATATGTTCAGAGAAAAGTGTGTTCGAAGTTCCAGGCTTACGCCCATTATATTATGATATGATGACGAAGACTGTTAATGCCATCAACAACATTTGTAATTATGAGCTGTTTGTGTGGAAACAATGTAACATAATACCGGTGATAGAAATTCCAACACATCTACTCAGCATTGCTATGGCTTATGGAGGAACAGGCCTGGTCACAATGATGATCACTGCCCAGCAAGAAGGAAATCTTGACTACTGTCACAAACTCAACCGTTTTAGCCAATTTTGGGTGGCCAATAACAAAACAAAAAAATCTCATCAAGCATACAGGTAAAAAATATTCAACAGGTGTCGTGAATATCACATTGTGATCACCATTGTAGTCGCTGATACGGACGACACTGAACCTTTGCTTGGATGCGCAACTGCCGTGCAATTTGGGGTGAGAGAACAAGCATCCAACTCGAACCGGATTTGAAACTGTCCTGAGCAGATAAAATTCTCATTCAAAGATGTGTTTTATGGTGACAGAATATTGACCGGTTTCCAGCTCAAGCTCCATGTTGAACCCAGTGTTCATCCCGTTATTCAATCTACTAAAAGAAAGCCATTTTACTGTGACAACCTGCAAGTCGAAGCCAAAATGAATGAACTTATTGTGTTAAACAGGAATTAAATGGTTTCTGCACAGTCTTCATGGGTATATCCACTGGTTGCCATCCCGAAAAAGAATGGTGTTGTTGGCATTTGTGTGGACATGCGCAGACTAAACATGGCCGTCAAGCGGACACGGAGTCCAATTCCCACCTTCAAAGAATCCTGATACAGGACTTATTTGGGGCATTTAGGTTTTCAAACGTGCACCTCGATTGGTGGTGTCATCAAATTGAGCTGACACCAGTATCACGTCGTGACATTCCAATTTCAATAAGGCCTCTTGCAATGCAAGAACTCTTCTGTGTCATTTCTGCTTTGCAGGGTTAATATCAACATGCCATCCAATAACCACATAAGGGTTATCAACATGCCATCCAATAACCACATAAGGGTTATCAACATGCCATCCAATAACCACTCAAGGGTTGTCAACATGCCATCCAATAACCACTCGGGGGTTATCAACATGCCATCCATAAAACCACTCAAGGGTTATCAACACGATATACAATAACCACTCGGGGGTTATCAACATGCCAAGCAAAAACCACTCAAGGGTTATCAACATGATATACAATAACCACTCGAGGGTTATCAACATGACATACGATAACCACTCGAGGGTTATCAACATGCCATACAATAACCACTCGAGGGTTATCAACATCACATACAATAACCACTGGAGGGTTATCAACATGCCATACAATAACCACTCAAGAGTTATCAACATGACATACAATAACTACTCGAGGGTTATCAACATGCCATACAATAACCACTCGAGGGTTATCAACATGACATTCAATAAGCACTCGAGGGTTATCAACATGATATACCATAACCACTCGAGGGTTATCAACATGCCATCCAATAACCACTC
>CM068960.1:4101777-4112713 GCA_035128595.1 Eptatretus atami
GAGAGGATGGCAAATAGAAAGCAATACAACACCGATATGTGCAAGATTCAGTGTAGCAGTTACTTATACAGTCGTTACTGTAACAGGACACGGCGCCACCAGCTGCAACCAAAACAAAAAGAAAGACCTCGCCCATAGGCAGGAGGTAGACGGGGATCCGTGGACCTTTATGTCCGTGAGCCGTTGGGCTGACCGAACTAGGCCCACGACACCGATGCAGGTACCTGCCCCACCCCCCGCCTCGGTGGTCGGCGAGTCGTGACGTCCCGTCCCCTGCGCAGTTAGCGTGGCCGCGCCTGATTCCGGCCTCCCGCGCTTGGCCGTCGGAAATGCGTCTCTGCTGCGGCGCTTCACTCGCGCCGACGCCAAGTTCGCACCACAAAAGCCGGCAGGAGCTGCGGGCCTTCAGTCCGGCCTCTCCATCGAATCGCCACTTCACCACGCGGCCCAAGGCCCCATGAACTAGTCGCTCCACAGACAAGAGCCGCTATGAACCACAAACCAAAGCCAGGAGAGACGATGAACCACCCGACGGCGAAACCACCAAAGACCACAAAGACTTATCGACCACAGCAACGAAAAGAAGACCAGACCTCGGCGTCTCGTGCGGCCTTATATAACTCGGGCGGGTGACCCTTCTGTCGTCCCTCCCCGTTTTTGCTCCACCCTCCTTCGAGTCTTTTCGAGAAGTTTTCGAAAAGGGGCGTTTCTCCAACTCAACCGCCTCACTCCTCGTATCCACCATACGCGAGCGAGCCGCCTCCCTTACTCGTCACACACAACCCTCGGAGAGAAAAAAAGGCGGGAAAACCCACACGGCACCATTGGAGGTTTCTTTTTCTCCTTCTTTACGCCCGCGTTATCGGACCCCTTGTTGAACGTGGAAAGGTCGGCGTGGTCTGTGGAGTGATGGCGTTGAATGCTGGCGTAGTGCGAAGATGGTTAAATGGTGGTGGTGTTGTTCGTGGCGATTGGTAGCGTGGTTGTCGTTGTGGCGTAGTTGGTGGTGTTGTTGTAATGCGTGGGCGAGAATATGTTGGTCAAAATAACGATAGAGAAGAAAAACTACCTTCAAGATCAACAGCCCTGTGACACGAATAAATCCATTAAACAACGGTGGGGAAATTTAACTGAAACACAGACTTTTACGATCTAGACTACTAAGACTTTATGGTGTTCTGCGAAATTTCCACAGCACGTAACAATAATTTTAATTATTCTTTACCGGATACTTCCATGGGTTCTTTCATTTTTTTTCTCGTGTATCGGCTTCGATGTCCGTCGGCTCGTGAACTTTACCAGTGGCTTCCCATTGTATCGGGCGCTCACCGACAACTTTTATTTCATTTTTATATATTTTCATTTATGGTGTAGAACTATGTCCAATCGAGAATCTGGGAGTGCTCGTCACACTCCACATGTTTCGAATTTACCCCACCGATTCACATCATGTGCTTTCTGGTTGAATGGTTTGCTTAGCAGGAACAATCATCTGGGTGACAGACAGATGGTTGTTCTTTGGTGGATTATGCGGTTTTACCGTGTGAGACATAATCCGCGGCGATGTGCCAACATAAGGACTCATGAGGGCATCTGATGTATAAACGCACGAAATGTGGTCACACATTGCGTCAGATATTTATCAGTAATGCCGTCCTGATGACGGCAAAAGTCCGAAATTCGGATAGGCGGCTCCGTTTCATGTTTAACAGATGTTGACCATATAATCTTAGTCTGTTTGACAGAGTCGCCGAGCCGAGGCCTCTGGTTGGAGGTGACGCTTTGGTGTGGACTCTGTCCAATGGGGATCGCGGAGTGCTCGCCACACTCCACATGTTTTGATATATATATATATATATATATATATAAGTATTAATTATACATATCTATATATCTGGATGTTACTTTTATAATCTATATCATCTGGTTGTTATGTCTATAATCTATCCAATCTGAATGTTATACCTTTGTGTACATGATCTGGATGTAATATCTGTTATGGAGGTATCTTTCAAATGATCCATATCACTTTTCACAACTAGTCTGTTCAACGAATCACACCTTCGTAAGAATTACTTCATACTGTATGGGCCATATTTTTACAACTTGTGCAAAGCTCCTCATTTACCTTTCAAATACCACTGAACCGAAGGTTGATGAAGGTTATGTTTTCACCTGTTTGTTTTGTCTTTATCTCAAAAAGTTATGGATGGATTCAGATGAAACTTGATGGACAAGTTGGGAATGTGATGGGTATGAATTGATTCGATTCTGGTTAGGTCAGATTCAGATCTGACCTATCAGTGGAATACAAAATGTAAACTGTTCATCCTGGCAAGATGTTCCTAGGGCGTGCCGTTGTCGTTGTTGTAGTTTCATTATCCATCGTTAGAATACATTTTGTTTCTGGCTTGTTGCATCAGCTTCGGGAAGCTGATTGTTGTTGTAGTTTTTACTAAACTACTGTGGGATTGTTTCCTAAATTAATTGATTTTCTATCCTTTGTTTATTTGTACCTTGTTTTTTTTTTTCTTTATATTTCCTGTAAAGCTCCATGATACATTTCCACATGAAATGCACAACATAAAAACTTATTATTATCAGGATATTGGCAGTATCTGGCTTACACGAGCTTGTGGACTTCCTTGGTTGTCTGGTTCAGTGAAAGTTCACCAGATCATCATGGAGGGTCTTATATGAGACAAAGCTTTTAGTTTCCTTCCATTTAGGGAGATGGTAATTATAGATTAGTGGAGAATATGAACCAGAAGGAATCTATGGTCGTTACAAAATGGTTTGGAGTATATCTTTGGCTATTTGAGCATATTGAATGAATTGTGGGTGAGTAATAAATCATGGAATTACCATGCAGACTCACTCCAATGATAGGTATAGTTCCACAAAGCCCAGAGCAGGTTGGAAATGTTTTATATATAATAGTCTTGAAGAAGATCCATGTTACCAGTTTCCCTGATGATCATTTCCTCCATTCAATGCTAATCAAATTGCATTACTTTGGTGTTCTTGTATAACATTAGAGCTCAAGGCACCAAAAGTAATCATTGTAATTGAAGAGTCTAGGTTTTTTGGAGTTGGGGTAAGAATGAAGGTGATTTGGGGAAAGGAGAGGAGGAGGGGCTATGGGGGGGGGTGCTGTGCGGAATAGCTAGAACAAACGTGAGACAAACTTTACAAAAGTTTTAACATGAAATTTTTCTCTGGCAGGAGTTAAACCAATCATAAGGTCGACAGAAAAGGTCAACTCATGAAGAAGTTTAATAGAACAAAAGCCATCCTGTCTTCTACTGTCTCCTCTCCGGTCTCGCACCCCCCCCCCCCCCGCTCTGTCTGGAATACGTCCGCCCCATATTTTCGCAGGTCGCTCAAGTCCGCCAGCAACCCCTTCTGGTAAAAACTACAAAATCACGAATCACTGCTCACCTTCACTCTTTCATTCCTCTTTTTCCCGCCTTTGGAATAAACTCCTCACTCTATTCATACCATTCTTCCCTCCAGGCATTCAACCAGCTGTTCACCACCACCTCTTATCTTCCCCATCCAAAACTCGATCTTTTCTACCCTGTTAATCCACCCCAAACCCACCTCTTTCAAATTCCCTGTCTTCCTTCCTGAAAGTCTGTTATTCCATCTTGTATACCCCATGTACCCCATCCATCCCTCTCCCTTCCACAGATCTCCTAATGTTCCCCACTGTTTTGTCCTTCCTTCTCCCGCCCTCTTGTTCTCATGCCCCTCACTGTGCGTTGTGTGTTTAGGTCTCATATGAGCTCGCCCAATGTATACCAAAAAACCCCCAAAAGCCATGTCCACATTGAACAATGGTGTATCTGGCCTATCTGAAGAACGTTTGGCCGATTTACAATCCTGTACATGAAATGATGCAGTTGAACGATGATGCAAAAGGAATGAGGTTAAATGCGCTCACCTCTGACTCTAACTCTCAAACCCTATTCCCAGTCATTCGAGTGTGTCCCCCGGGCAACTGCGCGAGTGAAATCCGATGTAACCTACTTTCATACAAAGCCTGTCGGTCTTTCCCTCTCATGCCTTGTACAAGAGACCTGGATGGAAGAGTTTGTGGGAGGGGGCGATTTTTATTTATTTTATTTTTAATGTACTACTACATCGAGAACATCAAACGTTTCCATCTGGACGACGTCATACGTGAGATGGAACTCATGATGAATCTTTGACATAGTGATCCCATTTATGTTTGCATGAACAGACTAAAGGGCTGAAACCGACCGTACAAGGTGTACAGGTGACTGTGAGTCTCTTGATTTGCACTTGTCTCCGTCCTCACGAAGTCCTCCGCCTTGTGGCAGGTTCAAAAATCATGATTTTCTATCGGCACCATCTTCTCTGTCAACGACTCTCATTTTCAGCTTTTGGTAATCCACCTTCATCTTTCATCCAATCAAGCGAGACCTCATCCTCCGTCTTCCTTTCTGCTTTTCCTACATTCGATGACTCTTTCAGTAACTCGATTCATTCTCAAAATGTCATCAAGCCAGGTTTTTCCATCGACTCCAAATTGTCTCAAAACACCCTCCTCTCCTGCGTCAACTCAAGAACTTCTTCACTTTTCTTGTGTCACCCATTTGGATCTACTGTATACAAATGGTGGTTCAAAGTGAAATCGCAAAGCACTGCTGAAACACATCTCTTCACCATTACAACTTCCACGCAGTAACTACAGAGGTCGTAGAACACCTCACCCCCATGCATGTTTGAACATACTGATTCAGTTTAAATAAAGAAAGACTTTACAGGTAGTAGAAAAAACAAATCTGGAAGTTTCGTGTTGTAGATGAGTGCCTTATACACCCATACTAACACCGTTACGCTAGTTCTGCTGTTGTTTGTGTCTTCATAACGTCCTCAAAACAGCTCGGTTTGATCTCGCTCCTCTGTGCGCATGCACGTACAATCGGCATGAATTCAGGGCCAAGGCCCTGTTAAACTCCAGTTCATTTTCAGATTCACTGTTCAAAACCAACATTCATGAATCAAGTGTTCCTCGATCATAACTGATGTTTGCGGACAGACGGACAGACGCACAGGAGTGAAGCAATTGCTTAACCGCGCTTTTCGCTTCGCTTGTGTGAGGTAACAACAGAGGAGTGAACAGCACACCACATTCAAGTGAAAATCACTGGTTTCTTTCAACATGGCATTTATCATTCTCATTTGTTTGTTTTTTGGGGGGTTTTTCCCACCAGCTATTTTTCTTTCTCAAGGTTTGAAGCAGGAGGAGGAAAGCAGAGGAGCCCAAGGGGTGAGTGGTTTGGAGGTAATGTTGTGGAAGGTTGATTCGGGGGGGTTTAGGGGTGGTGAGCGAGAAGGTGCCAGCATTACAATCGGGCCTCTGTGCCTGTCTGCTCAGGCCATCAAGCCTGGGAGAGATTAGAAGGTCCAAATGCTTGGCCAGAGTTTGAATCTTGAGGCCTTGTGGGGTTAAGCCCGTGAGCTTAAACATTCCCTCAACAGCAAGAAATTTCTGTGAGCCTGTCCGGTGCTGTGATACTCGAACGTGTCCACGATAAAACAGTTTTACAAGCTGTTCCTGCGTTTCCTCCTAACACACGAGGCCTTTGACGTTTACAAAATGATACCAGACGTGCGCCGGTCCGACCGCGCGGCACAGAAAGCACAACTACCTGTGCGTCGAAATAGACCGACCCTTGTGAAAAAAGGGGGAGCCTGTCGGGCTCTTGGATGTGGCTTATGAACAGGGCTTTGTGGAACAGCCCTGTAAAAGGCACCGAACGTGTACATGAGAGAGCTCGCACAACAGTCGACATTCCGTCGGGGTAAATCCGCCATGCATGTAAGCACGGTCTGCGGGTGAGGTTTTTGGCCTCCACGAGGCATGAGACCCAAGCCATTCCTGCCACCCTCCAAAACAGGACCCATATGGCTTCACCTGACAGTGGCATGTGTGAAGAAGTTTGGATCTGAAGGCCCACAGTGTATTCATAAAGGGGCTTTTATATTATTATGTATACACATTATGTGTGAGGAGGTATGATCTCCTGTATAAGGGAGATAGCTCAACCAGATATGTGAAATAGTTCCTTCAGAGGAGTTGAGGCATTAACCGCGAAGTGAAGTGAAGGAGTGAGGTGGGGTGGGGTGGGTGGGTAGAAAATCGAGGTGGAGGTGCAAAGGACAACATGATATCAGCCCACTATCGTTTTGCATCATTAAACCCATCTGGATTGAACGTTCGATTCCTATTGGTGACAGAACGTTATATTGACTATCAGGAGGAAGTAGTGCACACAAACCGAGACGTACGTCCTACACACACTTTCAGCAATGATGACAAACACAACGCCCGCAAATGATGGAGAAATGGTTGAAAATCCTGGAGTATTTATGACCCATTGCCAACATTATTGAGAAGAGTAATCGGACTGTCTGGTGTTGTCACACCTTTCTCGCAAGAGAGTGCGAGATTCTGATACCGGTGTTGATTGTGACGTCACTGCTTTTGCAAAATTAGATGCACATTTTGAGTCTCTACAACAAACATAACTGTCATTCACGTGAGGCAATAATCTTTGAGTCGGTTCGTCCTTATGTCTCCCCACTGTGTGTTAATAATAACAAAGCGTCGACATCATTATAGGCAATGGTGAGGCAGGAAATGATCTCAACTCATAGACAAGTGTCATGTCGAGTCACTTTTATTGGCATGTGTTTAAAACCAAGGTTAAGAAACAATGGCCTTCTCGCCTATACATACATCTATACAACAATGTTTAAAACAACACAGTACAGCAAATTAACTACATTTAACAAATGACATGTAACACAATTTACATGTAACACAGAGCATCAGCACAATCCTTTGGTAGCTATTTAGGAATGCGGACAGCCCTGGGACAAAAACTGTCCTACCTGGTGGTATAAGTCCAGAAACTATGATACCGCTTGCTTGATGCAGAGGTGAGATCAGTCCGTGTGGCAGGATAAGTGGGGTCCTTTAACATGCAGAGGGCCTTTCTATAGCAGCGATTGATGTAGATATCCTTGATAGATGAAAGCTCTTACTGTGATTTTTTTTTTTTTGTACAGTCCTAACAATCTTTTGGATGGCCATGCGATCCTGTGCAGTGGAATGGCCATAACCAGGCTGTGATACAGTCGATGGTGGCAGTGATAAAAGTTCCCAAGTGTGGAAGTATGCAGTCCAAATTTCCTTAGTCGTCTGAGAAAGTAGAGGCGCTGTTGTGCTTTTGTTGTAGGACCATGTCGTATCATTGAAGATGCCAATGGCTAGAAATCTGAAGCTGTTCACAACAGATATTGTTTTTGTCCATCACATTCCTTCACAGACGTCTTCTTCATGAACCTGACCTGAACATTGACAAAGTGCAACAAATATTTGGGTCCTGGAAGTGTCCAAGACTCAAGCCAACACAGATGGAAGAGAAGGGATTGTCACACCACAAGCTGCATTGTTTAGCATGACGAAGACTAGATACCATCTACGACGGGTAAAGGTGACAGGACGGATCACAATACTTGGTTACGGTAGTTTTCTTGGATGTTTTGCGTCGCATTCGACAGCTCAGTTCATATTGGTGGCATGTCTGGGTGCCCATGGTAGCGTTTGAGACCGGTCGCTTTAGATTGTTGGCCTTGACACATCGTGCCGGATGAGTAACACGAACGATTTGCATATTCATAGTTTCTAAATTACCTCCATCAAGATTAACAACATGGCAGGATAAAAGTCGTAAATGCTGATTGAACAAACGTCCTGAACTCATGGACTCAGTTAAGTGAAGCACGTCGTCTGAGACCCGGCCGTCGGTTTGCCGCCGAACGCTGCTGGTTGTGACGTCATTGATTCCCTCTTTGAAAATTATATCTGTATTCGATTTTTTGAATCCGCTATCACCTGCGTAAATACATGGAACACATAATGTGAAGATTTCGGAAGTATGAACAGAATATGTTCAGAGAAAAGTGTGTTCGAGTTCCAGGCTTACGCCCATTATATTATGATATGATGACGAAGACTGTTAATGCCACCAACAACATTTGTAATTATGAGCTGTTTGTGTGGAAACAATGTAACATAATACCGGTGATAGAAATCCAACACATCTACTCAGCATTGCTATGGCTTATGGAGGAACAGGCCTGGTCACAATGATGATCACTACCCAGCAAGAAGGAAATCTTGACTACTGTCACAAACTCAAACCGTTTTAGCCAATTTTTGGTGGCCAATAACAAAACAAAAAAATCTCATCAAGCATAACGTAAAAAATATTCAACAGGTGTCTGAATATCACATTGTGATCACCATTGTAGTCGCTGATACGGACGACACTGAACCTTTGCTTGGATGCGCAATTGCCGTGCAATTTGGGGTGAGAGAACAAGCATCCAACGTCGAACCGATTTGAAACTGTCCTGAGCAGATAAAATTCTCATTCAAGATGTGTTTTATGTGACAGAATATTGACCGGTTTCCAGCTCAAGCTCCATGTTGAACCCAGTGTTCATCCCGTTATTCAATCTACTAAAGAAAGCCATTTTACTGTGACAACCTGCAAGTCGAAGCCAAAATGAATGAACTTATTGTGTTAAACAGGAATTAAATGGTTTCTGCACAGTCTTCATGGGTAATATCCACTGGTTGCCATCCCGAAAAAGAATGGTGTTGTTGGGATTTGTGTGGACATGCGCAGACTAAACATGGCCGTCAAGCGGACACGGAGTCCAATTCCCACCTTCAAAGAATCCTGATACAGGACTTATTTGGGGCATTTAGGTTTTCAACGTGCACCTCGATTGGTGGTGTCATCAAATTGAGCTGACACCAGTATCACGTCGTGACATTCCAATTTCAATAAGGCTCTTGGCAATGCAAGAACTCTTCTGTGTCATTTCTGCTTTGCAGGGTTAATATCACATGCCATCCAATAAACACATAGGGTTATCAACATGCCATCCAATAACCACATAAGGGTTATCAACATGCCATGCAATAACCACATAAGGGTTATCAACATGCCATCCATAACCACATAAGGGTTATCAACATGCCATCCAATAACCACTCAAGGGTTGTCAACATGCCATCCAATAACCACTCGGGGTTATCAACATGCCATCCATAAAACCACTCAAGGGTTATAACACGATATAAACATAACCACTCGGGGGTTATCAACATGCCAAGGCAAAAACCACTCAAGGGTTATCAACATGATATACAATAACCACTCGAGGGTTATCAACATGACTACGATACCCACTCAGGGTTATCAACATGCCATACAATAACCACTCGAGGGTTATCAACATCACATACAATAACACTGGAGGGTTATCAACATGCCATACAATAACCACTCAAGAGTTATCAACATGACATACATAAACTACTGAGGGTTATCAACATGCATACAATAACCACTCGAGGGTTATCAACATGACATTCAATAAGCACTCGAGGGTTATCACAACTGATATACCCAATAACACTCGAGGGTTATCAACATGCCATCCAATAACCACTCGAGGTTTATCAACATGACATTCAATAAGCACTTGGGGGTTATCAACATGATATACGATAACCACTCGGGGGTTATCAACATGCCATCCAATAACCACTCAAGGGTTGTCAACATGCCATCCAATAACCACTCGGGGGTTATCAACATGCCATCCAATAACCACTCGGGGTTATCAACATGCCATCCAATACCCACTCAAGGGTTTCAACATGATATACAATAACCACTCGGGGTTATCAACATGATATACAATAACCACTCGAGGGTTATCAACATGCCATCCAATAACCACTCGGGGTTATCAACATGTCATCCAATAACCACTCAAGGGTTATCAACATGACATACAATAACCACTCAATGGTTATCAACATGCATACAATAACCACTCGAGGTTATCAACATGCCATACATAACCATCAAGGGTTATCAACATGATATACAATAACCACTAGGGGGTTATCAACATGACATCCGATAACCACTCAAGGGTTATCAGGATGCCATACACATAACCACTCGGGGTTATCAACATGACATCCAATAACCACTCGAGGGTTATCAACATGACATACAATAACCACTCAATGGTTATCACATGATATACAATAACCACTTGGGGGTTATCAACATGACATCCAATAACCACTCAAGGGTTATCAACATGCCATACAATAACCACTAGGGGGTTATCAACATGACATCCAATAACCACTTGAGGGTTATCACATGACATCCAATAAACACTCGAGGGTTATCAACATCAGAATCCAATAACCACTCAAGGGTTATCAACATGATATACAATAACACTCAAGGGTTATCAACATGCCATGCAGAAACCACTCAAAGGTTGTCAACATGACATACAATAACCACTCGAGGGTTATCAACATGACTATACAATAACACTCGAGGGTTATCAACATAACATACAATAACCACTCAAGGGTTATCAACATGACATCCAATAACCCTCAAGGGTTATCAACATGACATCCAATAACCACTCGAGGGTTATCAACATGATATACAATAACCACTCAAGGGTTATCATAATGACATCCAATAACACTCGAGGGTTATCAACATGACATCCAATACCACTCAAAGTTATCACATGCATCCAATAACCATCAAGGGTTATCAACATGACATCCAATAACCACTCAAGGTTTATCAACATGACATACAATAACCACTCAAGGGTTATCAACATGATATACAATAACCACTCGGGGGTTATCTATAACATACAATAACCACTTGAGGGTTATCAACATGCCACATAATAACCACTCAAGGGTTATCAACATGACATCCAATAACCACTCGAGGGTTATCAACATGGTATACAATAACCACTCGGG
>CM068960.1:4112738-4133745 GCA_035128595.1 Eptatretus atami
ACCCTTGAGTGGTTATTGTATGTCATGTTGATAACCTCTCGAGTGTTATTGGGATGTCATGTTGATAACCCTCGAGTGGTTATTATGTATGGCATGTTGATAACCCTTGAGTGGTTATTGGATGTCGTGTTGATAACCCTCGAGTGGTTATTGGATGTTCATGTTGATAACCCTTGAGTGGTTATATGGATGTCGTGTTGATAACCCTCGAGTGGTTATTGTATATTATAGATAACCCCCGAGTGGTTATTGTATGTTATAGATAACCCGAGTGGTTATTGTATACCATGTTGATACCCTCGAGTGGTTATTGGATGTCATGTTGGATAACCTTGAGTGGTTATTATGTGGCATTGTGATAACCCTCAAGTGGTTATTGTATGTTATAGATAACCCGAGTGGTTATTGTATATCATGTTGATAACCCTTGAGTGTTATTGTATGTCATGTTGATAAACTTGAGTGGTTATTGGATGTCATGTTGATAACCCTTGAGTGGTTATTGGATGTCATGTTGATAAACCTTGAGTGGTTATTGGATGTCATGTTGATAACCCTCGAGTGTTATTGGATGTCATTATGATACCCTTGAGTGGTTATTGTATATCATGTTGATAACCCTCGAGTGGTTATGGATGTCATGTTGATAACCCTTGAGTGGTTATTGATGTCATGTTGATAACCCTTGAGTGGTTATTGTATGTTATGTTGATAACCCTCGAGTGGTTATTGTATAGTCATGTTTATAACCCTCGAGTGGTTATTGTATGTCATGTTGACAACCTTTGAGTGGTTTCTGCATGGCATGTTGATAACCCTTGAGTGTTATTGTATATCATGTTGATAACCCTTGAGTGGTTATGTGGATGTGCATGTTGATAACCCTCGAGTGGTTATTGGATGTCATGTGATTAACCCTCAGTGGTTATTGGATGTCTGTTGATAACCCCCTAGTGGTTATTGTATGGCATGTTGATAACCCTTGAGTGGTTATTGGATGTCATGTTGATAACCCCCAAGTGGTTATTGTATATGTCATGTTGATAACCATTGAGTGGTTATTGTATGTCATGTTGATAACCCTCGAGTGGTTATTGGATGTCATGTTGATAACCCCGAGTGGTTATGTGTATGGCATCCTGATAACCCTTGAGTGGTTATCGGATGTCATGTTGATAACCTCCTAGTGGTTATTGTATATCATGTTGATAACCCTTGAGTGGTTATGTTATGGATGTTGATAACCCTCGAGTGGTTATTGTATGTCATGTTTGATAACCATTGAGTGGTTATTGTATGTCATGTTGATAACCCTTGAGTGTTATTGGATGACATGTTGATAACCCCGAGTGGTTATTGGATGGCATGTTGATAACCCTCGAGTGGTTTTGTATATCATGTTGATAACCCCCGAGTGGTTATTGTATATCATGTTTGATACCGCTTGAGTGGTTATTGGATGGCCATGTTTGATAACCCCGAGTGGTTATTGGATGGCATGTTGATAACCCCCGAGTGGTTATTGGATGGCATGTTGACAACCCTTGAGTGGTTATTGGATGGCATGTTGATAACCCCCGAGTGGTTATCGTATATCATGTTGATAACCCCCAAGTGCTTATTGAATGTCATGTTGATAACCCCTCGAGTGGTTATTGGATGGCATGTTGATAACTCGAGTGTTATGGTATATCATGTGATAACCTCGAGTGCTTATTGAATGTCATGTTTGATAACCTCGAGTGGTTATTGTATGCATGTTGATAACCCTCGTAGTAGTATGTATGTCATGTTGATAACTCTTGAGGTGGTTATTGTATGGCATGTTGATAACCCTCCAGTGGTTATTGTATGTGATGTTGATAACCTCGAGTGGTTATTGTATGGATGTTGATAACCCTCGAGTGGTTATCGTATGTCATGTTGATAACCCTCGAGTGGTTATTGTATATCATGTTGATAACCCTTGAGTGGTTTTTGCTTGGCATGTTGATAACCCCGCGAGTGTTTATTGTATATCGTGTTGATAACCCTTGAGTGGTTTTATGGATGGCATGTTGATAACCCCGAGTGGTTATTGGATGGCATGTTGACAACCCTTGAGTGGTTATTGGATGGCATGTTGATAACCCTTTATGTGGTTATTGGATGGCATGTTGATAACCCTTATGTGGTTATTGCATGGCATGTTGATAACCCTTATGTGGTTATTGGATGGCATGTTGATAACCCTTATGTGGTTATTGATGGCATGTGATATTAACCCTGCAAAGCAGAAATGACACAGAAGAGTTCTTGCATTGCAAGAGCCTTATTGAAATTGGAATGTCACGACGTGATACTGGTGTCAGCTCAATTTGATGACACACAATCGAGGTGCACGTTTTGAAAACCTAATGCCCCAAATAAGTCCTGTATCAGGATTCTTTGAAGGTGGGAATTGGACTCCGTGTCCGCTTGACGGCCATGTTTAGTCTGCGCATGTCCACACAAATGCCAAACAACACATTCTTTTTCGGGATGGCAACCAGTGGATTATACCCATGAAGACTGTGCAGAAACCATTTAATTCCTGTTTAACACAATAAGTTCATTCATTTTGGCTTCGACTTGCAGGTTGTCACAGTAAAATGGCTTTCTTTTAGTAGATTGAATAACGGGATGAACACTGGTTCACATGGAGCTTGAGCTGGAAACCGGTCAATATTCTGTCACATAAAACACATCTTGAATGAGAATTTTATCTGCTCAGGACAGTTTCAAATCCGGTTCGCAGGTTGGATGCTTGTTCTCTCACCCCAAATTGCACGGCAATTGCGCATCCAAGCAAAGGTTCAGTGTCGTCCGTATCAGCGACTACAATGGTGATCACAATGTGATATTCAGACACCTGTTGAATATTTTTTACCTGTATGCTTGATGAGATTTTTTTTTTTTGTTATTGGCCACCAAAAATTGGCTAAAACGGTTTGAGTTTGTGACAGTAGTCAAGATTTCCTTCTTGCTGGGTACTGATATCATTGTGACCAGGCCTGTTCCTCCATAAGCCATAGCAATGCTGAGTAGATGTGTTGGAATTTCTATACCGGTATTATGTTACATTGTTTCCACACAAACAGCTCATAATTACAAATGTTGTTGATGGCATTAACAGTCTTCGTCATCATATCATAATATAATGGGCGTAAGCTGGAACTTCGAACACACTTTTCTCTGAACATATTCTGTTCATACTTCCGAAATCTTCACATTATGTGTTCCATGTATTTACGCAGGTGATAGCCGGATTTAAAAAATCGAATACAGATATAATTTTCAAAGAGGGAATCAATGACGTCACAACCAGCAGCGTTCGGCGGCAAACCGACGGCCGGGTCTCAGACGACGTGCTTCACTTACTGAGTCCATGAGTTCAGGACGTTTGTTCAACTCAGCATTTACGACTTTTATCCTGCCATGTTGTTAATCTGTTGATGGAGGTAATTTAGAAACTATGAATATGAAATCGTTCGTGTTACTCATCCGGCACGATGTGTCAAGGCCAACAATCTAAAGCGACCGGTCTCAAACGCTACCATGGGCACCCAGACATGCCACCAATATGAACTGAGCTGTCGAATGCGACGCAAAACATCCAAAGAAACTACCGTAACCAAGTATTGTGATCCGTCCTGTCACCTTATACCCGTCGTAGATGGTATCTAGTCTTCGTCATGCTAAACAATGCAGCTTGTGTGTTGACAATCCCTTCTCTTCCATCCTGTGTGGCTTGAGTCTTGACACTTCCAGGACCCAAAATATTTGTTGCACTTTGTCAATGTTCAGGTCAGGTTCATGAAGAAGACGTCTGTGAAGGAATGGTGATGGACAAAAATATATCTGTTGTGAACAGCTTCAGATTTCTAGCCATTGGCATCTTCAATGATACGAGCATGGTCCTACAACAAAAGCACACACAGCGCCTCTACTTTCTCAGACGACTTAAGGAAATTTGGACTGCATACTTCCACACTTGGGAACTTTTTATCACTGCACACATCGACTGTATCACAGCCTGGTTATGGCCATTCCACTGCACAGGATCGCATGGCCATCCAAAAGATTGTTAGGACTGTACAAAAAAAAAAAAATCACAGTAAAGAGCTTTCATCTATCAAGGATATCTACATCAATCGCTGCTATAGAAAGGCCCTCTGCATGTTAAAGGACCCCACTTATCCTGCACAGCACGGACTGATCTCACTCTGCATCAAGCAAGCGGTATCATAGTTTCTGGACTTATACCACAGGTTTGAGGACAGTTTTTTGTCCCAGGGCTGTCCGCATTCCTAAATAGCTACCAAATGGATTGTGCTGAATGCTCTGTGTTACATGTAAATTGTGTTACATTCATTTGTTAAATGTAGTTAATTTGCTGTACTGTTGTTGTTTTAAACATTGTTGTATAGATGTATGTATAGAGCGAGAAGGCCATTGTTTCTTAACCTTGGTTTTAAACACATGCCAATAAAAGTGACTCGACATGACACTTGTCTATGAGTTGAGATCATTTCCTGCCTCACCATTGCTATAATGATGGAAGAGCAGCACGCTACTGTTATTATTAACACAAGTGGGAGACATAAGGACGAACCGACTCAAAGATTATTGCCTCACTGTGATGAGACAGTTATGTTTGTTGTAGAGACTCAAAATGTGCATCTAATTTTGCAAAAGCAGTGACGTCACAATCACACCGGTATCAGAATCTCGCACTCTTTGCGAGAAAGGTGTGACAACACCAGACAGTCCGATTACTCTTCTCAAATAATGTTGGCAATGGGTCATAAATACTCCAGGTTATTTTCAACCATTTCCCTCACATCATTGTGCGGGCGTTGTGTTTGTCATCATGCTGAAGGTTGTGTAGGACGTACGTCTCGGTTGTGTGTCACTACTTCCTCCTGATAGTCAATATAACGTTCTGTCACCAATAGGAATCGAACGTTCAATCCAGAGGGTTTTATGATGCAAAAGCGTATAGTGGGCTGATATCATGTTGATCCTTTGCACCTCCAACCTCGATTTTCTACCCACCCCACCCCACCCCACCTCACTCCTTCACTTCACTTCCGGGTTAATGCCTCAACTCCTCTGAAGGAACTATTTCACATATCTGGTTGAGCTATCTCCCTTATACAGGAGATCATACCTCCTCACCACATATATGTGTATACATAATAAATAAAAAGCCCCTTTATGAATACCTGTGGGCCTTCAGATCCAAACTTCTTCACACATGCCACTGTCAGGTGAAGCCATATGGGTCCTGTTTTGGAGGGTGGCAGGAAATGGCTTGGGTCTCATGCCTCGTGGAGGCCAAAAACCTCACCCGCAGACCGTGCTTACATGCATGGCGGATTTACCCCGAAGCGGAATGTCGACTGTTGTGCGAGCTTCTCATGGTACACGTTCGGTGCCTTTTACAGGGCTGTTCCACAAAGCCCTTGTTCATAAGCCACATCAAGAGCCCGACAGGCTCCCCTTTTTTCACAAGGGCGTCGTCTATTTCGACGCACAGGTAGTTGTGCTTTCTGTGCCGCGCGGTGCCGGACCGGCGCACGTCTGGTATCATTGTTAAACGTCAAAGGCCTCGTGTGTTAGGGAGGGAACGCAGGAACAGCTTGTAAAACGTGTTTTATCGTGGACACGTTCGAGTATCACAGCACCGGACAGGCTCACAGAAATTTCTTTGCTGTGAGGGAATGTTTAAGCTCCGGGTGTAACCCCACAAGGCCTCAAGATTAACTCTGGCCAAGGCATTTGGACCTTCTAATCTCTCCCAGGCTTGATGGCCTGAGGCAGACAGGCACAGAGGCCCGATTGTAATGCTGGCACCTTCTCGCTCACCACCCCTAAACCCCCCCGAATCAACCTTCCACAACATTACCTCCAAACCACTCACCCCTTGGGCTCCTCTGTTTCCTCCTCCTGCTTCAAACTTGAGGAAAGAAAATAGCTGGTGGGAAAAAACCCCCCCAAAACAACAAATGAGAATGATAATGCCATGTTGAAAGAAACCAGTGAGTTTTCACTCTGAATGTGGTGTGCTGTTCACTCCTCCTGTTGTTACCTCACACAAGCGAAGCGAAAAAGCGCGGTTAAGCAATTGCTTCACTCCTGTGCGTCTGGTCCGTCTGTCCGCAAACATCAGGTTATGATCGAGGAACAACTTGATTCAAATGAATGTTGTTTTTGAACATGAATTGAAAAATGAACCTGAGTTTAACAGGGCCTTGGCCCTGAATTCATGCCGATTGTACGTGCATGCGCACAGAGTAGCGAGATCAAACCGAGCTGTTTTGAGGACGTTATGAAGGACACAAACAACAGCACGTAACTAGCGTAACGGTGTTATATAGGTGGTGTATAAGGGCACTTCATCTACAACAACGGAAACTTCCAGATTTGTTTTTTCTACTACCTGTAAAGTCTTTCTTTATTTAAACTGAATCAATATGTTCAAACATTGCATGGGGTGAGGTGTTCTACGACCTCTGTAGTTAACTGCGTGGAAGTTTGTAATGGTGAAGAGGAATGTGTTTTCAGCAGTTGCTTTTGCACGATTTCACTTTTGAACCACCATTTTTTATACCAGTAAGATCCAAATGGAGTTGACACAAGAAAAGTGAAGAAGTTCCTTGAGTTGACGCAGGAGAGGAGGGTGTTTTGAGACAAATTTGGAGTTCGATGGAAAAACCTGGCTTGTGACATTTTGAGAAATGAATCGATTAACTGAAAGAGTCATCGATGTAGGAATAAGCAGAAAGGAAGACGGAGGATGACGTCTGTCTCGCTTGATTGGATGAAAGATGAAGGTGGATACCAAAGCTGAAAATGAGAGTCGTTGACAGAGAAGGATGGTGGCCGATAGAAAATCATTGATTTTGAACCTCCACCAAGGCGGAGGACTTCGTGAGGACGGAGACAAGTGCAAATCAGAGACTCACAGTCACCTGGTACACCTTGTACGGTCGGTTTTCAGCCTTTAGTCTGTTCATGCAAAACATAAATGGGATCACTATGTCAAAGATTCATCAATGAGTTTCCATCTCACGTATGACGTCGTCAGAGGAACGTTGATGTTCTCGATTGTAGTAACATTTAAAAATATAAATAAATAAAAATCGCCCCTCCAAATTCTTCATCCAGTTGTCTCTTTTGTACAAGGCATTGAGAGGGAAAGACCTGACAGGCTTTGTATGAAAGTAGGTTTAAATCGGTTTCACTCGCGCATCCCGTTGCCTGGGGGACACCACTCGAATGACTGGGAAATAGTTTGTAGAGTTACGAGTTCAGAGGTAGGCGATTTAACCTCATCCTTTTGCATCATCGGTTCAACTGCATCATTTCCATGTACAGGATTGTAATCGGCGCAATACGTTCTTCAGATAGGCCAGATACACTCATTGTTCAAATGTGGACATGGCTTTTGGGGGTTTTTTTGGTATACATTGGTCGAGCATCAATAGGAGACCTAAATCACACAACGCACAGGAGGGGCATGAGAGATCAAGAGGGCGGGAGAAGGAAGGACAAAACAGTGGGGAAACATTAAGGAGGATCTTGTGGAAGGGAGAGGGATGGATGGGGTACATGGGGTATACAAGATGGACTAACAGGACTTTTCAGGAAGGAAGACAGGGAATTTTGAAAGAGGTGGGTTTGGGGATGGATAACAGGGGTAGAAAAGATCGAGTTTTGGATGGGGGAAGATAAGCAGGTTGGTGCGTGAACAGCTGGTTTGAATGCCTGGAGGGAAAATGGTATGAATAGAGTGAGGAGTTTATTCCAAAGGCGGGAAAAAAGAGGAATGAAAGAGTGAAGGTGGCAGTCGATTCGTGATTTTGGTAGTTTTTACCAGAAGGGGTTGCTTGGCGGACGTTGAGCGAATCCTGCGAAAATATGGGCGGGACGTATCCAGACAGAGCGGGTGGGGGGGGGGGGGTGGCAGAGACCGGAGAGGAGACAGTAGAAGACAGGATGGCTGTTTGTTTCTATTAAACTCTCTTCATGAAAGTTGACTTTTCTGTCGAGCCTTATGTTGGTTTAACTCCTGCGAGAGAAAAATTTCATGTTAAAAACTTTTGGTAAAGTTTGTCTCACGTTTGTTCTAAGCTATTCGCACAGCACCCGCCCCCCCCATAGCCCCTCTCCTCTCCTTTCCCCAAATCACCTTCATTCTCTACCCAATCCAAAAATACCTAGACTCTTCAATTACAATGATACTTTGGTGCCTGAGCTCTAATGTTACTTACAAGAACACCAAAGTAATGCAATTTGATTAGCATTGGAATGGAGGAAATGAATCATCAGGGGAAACTGGTAACATGGATCTTCTTCAAGACTATTATTATATAAAACATTTCCAACCTAGCTCTGGCTTTGTGGAACTATACCTATGCATTGGAGTGAGTCTGCATGGTAATTCCATGAATTTATTACTCACCCACATTTCCATTCAATATGCTCAAATAGCCAAGATATACTCCAAACCATTTTGTAACGACCATAGATTCCTTCTGTTTCATATTCTCCACTAATCTATAATTACCACATCTCCTAAATGAAGGAAACTAAAAGCTTGTCTCATATAAGACCTCCATGATGATCTGGTGAATTTCACTGAACCCCGCCCGGACAGACAACCTAAGGGAAGTCACAAGCTCTGTAAGCCAGATACTGCCAATATCCTGGATAATAATAAGTTTTTATGTTGTGCATTTCATGTGGAAATGTATCATGGAGCTTTACAGGAAATATTAAAAAGAAAAAAAAACAAGGTACAAAAAACAAAGGATAGAAAATCAATTATTTAGGAAAGCAATCCCACAGTAGTTAGTAAAACTACAACAACAATCAGCTTCCCGAAAGCTGATCAACAAGCAGAAACAAATGTATTCTAACGATGGGAATAATGAAACTACAACAACGACAACGGCAGCTCCTAGGAACATCTCTGCACAGGATGGGTAGGACGAGTTTACATTTGTATTCCAACTTGATAGGTCAATCTGAATCTGACCTAACCACGAATCGAAATCAATTCATACCCACACATTCCCAACTTGTCCATCAGTTTCATCTGAACCATCCATAACTTTTTGAGATAAAGAAAACAAACAGGTGAATAACATACCTTCATCAACCTCGGTTGCAGTGGTAACTTTGAAAGGTTAAATGAGGAGCCTTTGCACAAGTTGTAAAAATATGAGCCCATACAGTATGAAGTAATTCTTACGAAGGTGTGATTCGTTGAACAGACTAGATTGTGAAAAGGATATGGATCATATTTGAAAGATACCTCCATAACAGATATTAACATCCATAGATCATGTACACAAAGGTATAGAGCATTCAGATTGGATAGATTATAGCACACATAACAAGACGCAGAGTGAATATAGATTTATAAAAGCTAACATCCAGGATTATATAGATATGTAGTAATATAATACTATATATATATATATATACTATATATATCAAAACATGTGGAGTGTGGCGAGCACTCCGCGATCCCCATTTGGACAGAGTCCACCACCAAAAGCGTCACTCCAACCCAGAGGCCTCGGTCGGCGGACTCTGTCAACAGACTAAGATTATGTGGTCAACATCTGTTAAACATGAAAACGGGCCTTTCCTATCCGAATTTCGGAAGCTTTTTGCCGTCATCAGGACGGCATTACTGATAATATCTGACGCAATGTGTGACACATTTCGTCGTTTATACATCAGATGCCTCATGAGTCCTTATGTTGGGCATCGCCGCGGATTATGTCTCACACGGTAAAACCGCATAATCCACAAAGAACACCCATCTGTCTGTCACCCAGATGATTGTTCCTGCTAAGCAAAACATTCAACCAGAAAGCACATGATGTGATCGGTGGGTTAAATCGAAACATGTGGAGTGTGACGAGCACTCCCAGATTCTCGATTGCGACATAGTTTACACATAAATGAAAATATATAAAAATGAAAATAAAAGTTGTCGGTGAGCGCCCGATACAATGGGAAGCCACTGGTAAGTTTCACGAGCCGACCGGACATTCGAAGCCGATACACCGAGAAAAAAAATGAAAGAACCATGGGAAGTATCCGTAAAGGAATATTAAATTATTGTTACGTCTGTGAAATTTCGCAGAACACCATAAAGTCTTAGTCAGTTAGATCGATAAGTCTGTGTTTCAGTTAAATTTCCCCACCGTTGTTTTAATGGATTTATTCGTGTCACAGGGCTGTGAGCCTTGAGGTAGTTTTTCTTCTCTCTCGTTATTTTGACAACATATCTCGCCACCATTACAACAACCCCACCAACTACGCCACAACGCCAACCACGCTACAAATCGCCACGAACAAACACCACCACCATTTAACCATCTTCGCACTAACGCCAGCTGCAAAGCCATCCTCCAGACCACGCACGACCCTTTCCACGTTCAAAAGGGGTCCGATAACGCGGGCGTAAAGAAGAGAAAAAGAAACCTCCAATGGTGCGTGTGCGGTTTCTCTCCGCCTTTTTTTTTCGCGAGGGTCTGTGTGTGACGAGATAGGGAGGCGGCTCGCTCGGCGATTGGTGGATACGAGGAGTGAGGGCGGTTGAGTTGAGAAACCGCCCCTTTTCGAGAAACTTCTCAAAAGACTCGAAGGCAGTGGTTGGAGCAAAAACGGGGAGGGACGCGAAGCGGACGCCCCCACGCGAGTTTATAAGGCCGACGAGACGCCGAGGTCTGGTCTTCTTTTCCGTTGGTGGTCGTAAGTCTTTGGTGGTCTTTGTGGTTTCGCCGTCCGGGTGGTTCATCGCTCTACCCTGGCATTTAGGTCTGTGGTTATAGCGCTCTTGATCCTGTGGAGCACTGTTCTATAGGGGCTTGGGACGGTGGAAGAAGTTGGGCACATCGGAGACGGCGGACTGAAGGCCGCAGCTCCTGCCGGCTTTTGTGGTGGCGAACTCTGCGCGTCCGGGCGAGTGAAGCGCCGCAGCAGAGAGCTTCGCACGCCAAGCGCGGAGGCGGAATCAGGCGCGGCCACGCTAACTGCGCAGGGGACGGGACGGTCACGACTCGCCGACCACCGAGGCGGGCGGGGGGGCAGGTACCTGCATCGGTGTCGTGGGCCTAGTTCGGTCAGCCTAACGGCTCACGGACATAAAGGTCCACGGACCCCGTCTACCTCCTGCCTATGGGGAGGTCTTTCTTTTTGTTTTGGTTGCATGCTGTGGCGCCGTGTCCTGTTAAGTAACACTGTATAAGTAACTGTAACATGATCTTGCACATATTCGGTTTGTATTGCTTTCTATTTGCCTTGCTTGTACATACGTGCATGATTCCTTGCTTTGTGTTGTGTGTAAATAAATATAGTACTTGCTTGTCGGAATGTTCCGTTCGTTGTGTCTTCTTTCCCATTGGAAATGCCATCTTGGCATCGTGGAATAATTAGTTGGGTTTTGAAATACCCGTTAAAATAGAATCGGATCCGGCGAGGTCGGCGATAATACCCGCTCGGTATTATCACGCAGAACGGAACGGAACCGCTTAAGTGGTTTCGTGTCCGCAAGCGACCTGCGTCAAGGTACGGTCGCCGGTCGACTGCCCGCGCAGGTACTTAGGAATTATCGGTTCGGCGAGTGACCCTATCTTGCGCGGGTAGCAGATTGGCACGGCCGTGGTGAGGTTTGAAGCCACCCGTGACAGGGTTTCCGGCGTTTGGCTTCCGGAAAGTCACGACTGAATGTCTGTTCCGGTGGGCGACGGCGGTGCTATTAGTGGAAAGCGGCGATTCGCATCGCTGGCGGGCGCGAATCGTAACAATATTACGGAGAACGGCAGCTAGGTAGAGTGGCATACGCTCCGCCTGTAATGCCTGATCCACGAGAACATATCGGGCCCAATACATTTTTGAGATATCGTGCCTATACAGTACTGATATCGTTTTTGCCTATCTCTCAATGGTGAAGAAATCACTTTAAAATTAAAATAATTCTTGTATCCAGATCGCCGGATTTCGGATCTTCCCATCGAATCATTTGTCATGCTCACCACCCAACTGCCAATAAGTTTCTCCGAATCACAGTCACAGTTATCAACATGACATACAATAACCACTCGAGGGTTATCAACACGACATCCAATAACCACTCAAGGGTTATCAACATGACATACAATAACCACTCGGGTGTTATCAACACGACATACAATAACCACTCGAGGGTTATCAATAACATACAATAACCACTCAAGGGTTATCAACATGATATAGAATAACCACTTGAGGGTTATCAATAACATCCAATAACCACTCGGGGGTTATCAACATGCCATATAATTAAAATATATATATTTCTGATAACATAATTATTTATGGGTGAACTATCGAAGAACTTGTCCGATACCTTTGTAAAATTCTTTCAGCATACCTTTTTGATGAACGGAAAAGTACCTTTTTTATGTAGGGAAAAGTACCTTTTTGATGACCGTGAACTGACATGTTATGGTTTCAACATCTTGGTGTCAGGTATTAGCCCAAAAGTAAGAATGGTTAACAGTTCAGAACTTCCCACCTCCCTCAACTCAGCAGAGATTTGAAGCTTTCTCGGCCTTGTAAACTTTTCTTGGCCCAATAGCAAGATTCCTCCCCATCTTGTCATCATCGCTGACCAGCCTGAGTTACAAGGTGGGCACTATGCCTCCAGCCCAATACCTTTAAGATACAGTACAACTGGCCACCTCCAATCTTGTGGCATATGTTGTCCCGGCATCTGATGTCCCAAACAAAGGTGGACAAAGCCTCACATTGTGCCCCTAAACAGTATGTATTGCATTGCAGGAAATCATGGAAGTTTAAAAGAAGGGCCAATAATTGACCCACCAGGTTCGCCACTGCATTTACACTGGACAAGGGCCCAAGACATCCTTGTATTGGAAAATCAAAAAGAAACTAGGAATGAAAAACGACCGTATTATACATGTCAGTCACATTGTCATTCCTCGGACCATACATGAACATACACTCAACATAACCATGAGAACCATCAACGTATGGCGAAAACCAAACGATTATTCCCGCACAATGTGTGTTGGCAGTCTATCGAAAAAGTCATCGGCACTCTCACCAGCTCGACCTGAACCTTTGCAAATGACCAACATGGCAACTAATCCTTGGGAGGTGGTTCAACTTGGCCTGTGTGGGTCATTTCCAATGTGGGAAATATGTCCTGAGCATTGTTGACAAACACTCTTGGTGGCCTTAAGCACTTATTTTGTCCTCCACCACCTATCAACCTGTCATAAGGAGCTTGACAACTTTTCTCCACCCACAGTTTGTGACATGAAATGGTGTCAGATAATGCTCTCCAGCTTGTCAGCTTGGAGGTCAGAGGGTTTTCGAGCATTCATGCAATCAAACGATGCAAAATCACATCCCACTGTACGCAATCCAGTGCAGAGATAGATAGATAGACCAATTTTCCTTACTCTGAGAAAAGCTCTTTGGACATCACACACATTAATTTTGTTTTGTTTTCACGGAGAGTGAGTAAAGGGTATTGAAGGAAGGTGAAATGGCACAGTGTCGTGTCATGGCAGGAACAGCGTGGTCGTGGTATACGTAATAACCAGAGTGGTGTCAAAGCCACCCAATGCTCGCCTGTTTATACATTTATCATTTTTCGTTTTTTAAAAGACTAGTCGAAGATATTTTTTTAAAGCATTGCAGTGAAGTCTGATCCAAATAATTTAAAAGCAATACAAGTCTGAAGAAGCGATGGTTCAGAGCGGTATTTGACGATGTAGATTGTTTCAGAAGTCAAGGATGAGACAATGTGATAATGTTTGACCAAGTTATAAAAATGATCAACATGATGTGGTACGAGTGACAGGTTATTAGCTGCAAAATGTCGAAAACCCGGTTTCGTTCAACACTTTAAAATTTGACCTTTGCATAACCTTTAAAAGTCCCAAAACAATGTTGTGGACATTAAAATAAGGAAAAGGATACGTGCTATAGCTTAATGGAGTTAGTTTTCGAAGAAGGTCAAAAACCGGTTCGATTCAACAACTTTGAAAATTTGACCTTTGTGAACTTTAAAGGTCAAAGGTCAAGGTTTATGACCTTTGGTGCAAAACTTCTCTGGAACAATCCAGGAACATATAACGTCATATAGGCTATATGGCATTTCACATCCTCGGATTTATCATACTTTGATGAAATCAGCGTAAAAACAAACTTGAAGGGGGCGCCACAGGCAAGGTGTTCAGATATGAGAAAAATGGTTTCAAGACTTTAGGTGGGGAATGACCTCAAGATTATGCATAAAAAATATTGTCATCCTAGCTCTCAAAGTTTGGGCGGTCGTCTGATTTTTATGTCAAAATTCGAAATTTTCTAAGTTCATGACCTTGTGACCTTGACCTTGGGACTAAAATGAAAATCGAGCTCCGTGGGGCTATGCAGGTGCATTGGGCTAACCAAATACCGAAACCCTGCCAGATTCGACAACCCCTCGAAGATGGATTTTTATGTCAAAATCGCAATTTTCTAAGTTCGTGACCTTGTGACCTTGACCTTGGGACGAAAATGAAAAATCGAGCTCTGTGGGGCTATGCAGGCCATTGGGCTAACCAAATACGAACCCCTGCCAGATTCGACAAACCCCTCGGAGAAGAAATTTTTTAATGCCAAAATCGCAATTTTCTAAGTTCGTGACCTTGTGACGAAAATGAAAAATCGAGCTCCGTGGGCTATGCAGGTGCATTGGGCTAACCAAATACCGAACCCCTGTCAGATTCGAACAAACCCTAGGAGAAGATGCAAATTGAAATCGGCTACCCCTAAAAACACATGTTTTTTGGCGTGGCTCCGCCATAATGGGTGCAGTACGCCCATTTTCATGAAAACACAACTAGATCATGATATAAACCTCCCACCAAAATTTCATCAGGATCGGATCAAAACCCACGAGCTATGCTCGGGACAGACAGACAGACACACAACAATAACGAATAATAGTGATCACTTATATTTTTCGTGAAAATATTTTTTCGTGAACCAATATGTATTTGTATGTTGTAATCAGTAAAAAATAGTGTGGTAGATAAACCATTAGAAAGGAAATAACTTGCAAAAAACGTTAACATTTCACGCTCAGGCTGGAGCTCAACTCAGCGGGGTATCGCTATAGCTCTCTGTTCTTCGAACAGGCGAGCTAAAAATGATATTGGGAGAGTTCACTCGGAGGATTTAAAAAATAGGTACAGGATATTGAGTAACCGACTGAGAACAAAGGGTTGTGATGTATTTTCTCGTGTTCTTCTGGAAATAGGAAAAGGAAAATAATTTATGAGAAAAGTGATGGATGTTTGGTTTGAAGAATGGTGTGGGGCAGCAATGAATTGCCTTAAGGAATCATTTTGGGGAAAAAGAGAATATTTCCAGAATGATGGCCAGAGGCTAAACAAAGGGTTTGCAGTGGGGATTGAAGAGGTGGCTTTCGGGTTTTTATAAACTAGAGGAAGGTGGAGACACTAAAAATGGAGGAACTGCAACTGATAACATGATTGATAAGGATAGCCAGGAAAAAATAATTACAGAAAGGAAAAGTTTTTAAACATTCTATACCAAAAACCAATGGTTTAAATAACAAGTAAAAAAGACACCAAGTGTCATAGCCCCTGTTGTTTTAATAATTTTGCTGTACTGAGTTAAAGGGCTAGCCCATATTTATGTACAGCTAAAATGGCCGCCCAGTCTACCAGTCGGCCATCTTTGATCAGATTGCAAAATAAAGTGAGGGATACGTGTATGCCATCACATACTGTGCTTGTGCCAAGTTTGAACAAAATTGGACCATGCATGTCTGAGAAATGGTTAGGGACACCTTTAAGTAACAAAATGGCCGCCAGTCGGCCATCTTGGATCTGGTGTCAGAAAAAAAAAATGTGGAAGTTGGTTCCACAGGCTAGAAAAAAAGAGGAAGGAATGAGTGGAGGGGAGCAGAGCCTGGATTTTGGAGGTTTAACAAGAAGAGGGTTGCTGGCAGACCGCATGCAACCTGCAGAAACCTGGTGGGGATGGAGCATGAAAAGAGTAGAGGGTGCAAGACCAGAAAGGAGGCAGTAAAAGACAGAGAGACCACTGACCTGTCAGCGAGGGTAAGTCGATAGGCCCATAGACTTAGCTTCATCACGGAGATTCCAATAATATTGAAGGCCTTGGTTTCCACGGCATCAAGCTGAGCAAGGCGTGCGGTCGGGGGTGCCAGCCCATAATGCATAGCAGTACTCTATCAAGCTGAGGATGAATGCCTTGTAGGTATATAATAGTTCAGGTGTGCTGAGGAAGGACTTTCACGGTGGAGGATGCCCAGTCGGCGACTGGCTTTGGAGGCCAACTTAGAAATGTGGTTTGTCCAAGAAAGATGAGGGCTGATAGTGAGGCCCAAAGGTTTGAGTGCCTGAACTTCTGAAATTGTTAAGGAAGTAGATGGTCGGGCCTGCCAGACGGTCCTTTCAGAGAGAGATCGTGAAATTTGTCACGATTCATTTGATTTTTTTTCCGCTAGTTGGCCAGATCATAATAATCTGAGTGTATTGAAGTAGGTGGCAGTATCATAATGTATGCATTTAATACACAAACCAAATACCCCTCAAAAGTCCACCTGTCATCATTTTTTTTGTGTTTCTTTTTGTCGTCCGTGGATGCCATTGACCTGAGCCACGATCCAAAGGGGGCTCTTTGATGACCTATTTCGTAATTGATGTTCTCATCAGCAAGATAGAGACAGTTGATAGAGACAATATTCGGGGCCATCTACATATGACGCTTGTGAAATGGTGTCATTTTTTATGTCCCACCATGCTAGACATCAACTTTCTCTTCACTCAATTACTTTATACTCATTTATCCTCCAAATATTCTCTCCCTTTATTCCTTCTCTCCTCTCCTTCCTCTTTCTACTGTGCCATTTTGTTCTATTGCATCCTGATCCATTCAGTGTTCTCTTTCCTTGCTTTTCTAAAAAAAATTCTTAGTACTCTAAAAAATTAGTATTCTACTCTAAAATACTCTAAAATCTTAGTATTCTAAAAAAAAAAACTCCCCCACACCCTCCCCCAAGCCTAAACACTAATTTTGTCCATAACATATACAAGGCAAGGCCAGCAAACACACAAATGCCTGTGAGTTAACTCTAGCTGGAATAAGACGTAAAATGGAAGAGGGAAATGGAATCCATGTATGATGGATACTTGTGACTGATGTGCTGCGTGTCCATCATCCCCAAATGACACCCATACGGATACAGGTCATGCCTGCTAGCGGAAGCTTATCACAGCTCACATACTATTGTAATAATTGCGGTTTTGCTTGTCACGGTGTGATGTTGAGACAGCAGGATATCAGAGCCTGGGGGAGGAGAGGCACCGCACACGGACAAAATCTCATGTCTGCCCGTCTGGGAATGAGAGGCGCCAAACACAGACAACATCTTGTGTCTGCCTGACAGTGCGGAGGAGTCGCCAGTTCGTTTTGATGTTTGTAACCTCAGCCTTAAACGTCCAAACACAATGGCTTTCTCAAGCCAGTGGAAGGACGAGACAGCCTGCAATAAGTACTTTATGAAACAATACACAGAATATCGAATTGCTGGAATTGGACATTTTGAAATCCATTTCACTTGTTACCTCTGCCATCGAAGGTGGACGAGGTTTATGTTTTCACTCCTGTCTGTGTGTTTGTTTGTCTGTAAGCAGGATATCTCCAAAAGTTAGACGGATTCGGACGAAACTTGCTGGACAAGTTGGGTGTGTGACAAGGATAAAATGATTGATTTTGGTGAAGATCCGAATATGGATCTGGATAATATAATTTTTAAAGTAATTATTCACCATTGAGAGATTGGCCAAAAACAAAACGACATCAAGCTGCGATGCAACGTTTCCGAATGTCAAGATCTCTGACCTTGATTTCGCAGATGATGCACTCATATTTGCAAAGACTCTGGATATCCTTTTGGGGGCCCTCGAGGTGCTGAATGAGGAGTCGGAGCCACTGGAATTACGGGTTTCCTGGATCAAAACTACGATCCTGGCTTTCAATGACATCTTGAATGCTGCTATCTTGTCTGTACCTGTTTGTAGTGAGGATGTTGAGGTCACGGAGAGATTCACTTACTTTGACAGTGATATTCATGTCTCTGCTGGCTGTGAGCCAGAGGTCGGTAACATCTGGGTCAGGTCTGGGGAGTCATGGATTCACTGGATCATGGGGTGTGGCACTGTTGGTACCTGTGCAAGAGGATAAAAGTCCGGATCTTCAGTTCCTTGGTGCTTCCAGTCTTGCTCTACGGATGTGAGACTTGGACTCTGACCAAGGATATGAGACGAATAATTTAGTCCTTCGGTACCGGGTCTCTTCAGAGAATCCTTGGCTATCGCTGGTCAAACTTTGTGTCCAATGAGCGGTTGCTGAGAGAGACTCAGATGAGATTTGTTATCTGTATAGTTTGTGAGCATCAGCTGCTGCTGTATGGACATGTGGCTCGTTTTCCTGACGTTGATCCTGCTCACCAGATTCTCTCAGTGAGGGAGTCTCGTGAGTGGAGGAGGCCAATGGGCCGACCATGTGTCTCGTGGTTGTAGCAGGTTGGTCGGCATCTCAAGGAGATGGGGATGGGCCAGGCATTTGCCTGGGGGATGGCCAGATGGATGACCCTGAATACCGGTGGAAAGTAGATGCAGTGACGCGCTTCTCCGGCACACACTCCCATTCCTAACTTGACCTCTACCATGATATTTTCTTCCCCCATTAACTCCCCCCATCCTCAAACCCACCACCTTCCAAATTTCCAGTTTTTCCTTCCTGAGATTTTGCTTCTGTATCCATTTTGTCAATCCTGTGCATTGTCCCCAACTCCTCATTCCTCCGCACTTCCCTTATTTGTCCAATTCTCCTTCTAGTTTATCCTTCAACCCTGCTGTTTATGTGTTTCCTTCCTCTTTCTACTGTTCAATTTGTTCTGTTGCATCCTGATCCGTTCAGTGTTCTAGCTCTTCCATGAGCCTTGACTTTGTATACGAAAAAAAGAAAAATAAGAAAAGAAGGTGGAACCAGTATTAGTCAGAGTAGTTGTTTTAGGATGAGTGGTAGTATCATTCACCAGTTATCTGAGAGGTACCTTATCGTGTTCTCAGTTCATCAGATCACATACAGCATGCCGTGTCCGTTAACAGATTTAGCTTTACTAAGAGCTCACACAAAACACACCAACCCACAGAAATCAGAGAGCGAATGAATTTATACTAGGGTGTGTGTGTGTGTGTGTGTGTGCGCGTGTGTGTGTGTGTGTGCGCGTGTGTGTGTCCTCCATAACTCCAAAATGATAAAATCTAGCCGCCTGAAACTTTGCATGCATACTAAGGGAACTCCAAGGAAGTGCAAGAGTGAAAATTGGGTGTTTGGGTTAATTAAAACACCCCTTTTGAAGATAATTAACGATCTTATTTAATTATATCCTTAATCAGGTGCATCCTCGGCCACATCGCCGTCTGGGATCTTTAGGCATATCCTGGGCTGGGGTCTGAAGCCGCCATATCTTTTTGGCCTGCTCAACCATACCTTGACTTGGAACAGGCCACAACGAATTCTTAACGATAGTTTTTTTTTTCCCACTTTCCTCACTCATCTTATCGAATGTTACTTATACAAAAACTAACATCATCTAACAGCTCGTCATACCTATGAATCGCTGGATACATTGCAATGCTTATAAACGGCCGGAGACGCCAGCGTTCGTGGCTTTATTGCATTTCCGCACATGCCATCACCTCGAGAATCTCTTAAACCAAGCTGAATTACAGCATTTAAGTTCCAGAATTGAACAGCAGCAGTTCCGACTCCTAAAAATGTGTTCATTTGTCCAATTCGGACATATTTGACATTTTCGGTGTCTCTGGGAGGTGTATGAATAATATGACGGTTTGGTGATTGCTAATCGCCTATCAAGCAAACCGTTTCTAATCAACTGTTTTGTTGGAGTGCTTAAGCCACTTGGCGAGCACTCTACAATATTTGCACTGTCACTGAATACTGTATGTCGATCGACTTGAACATTGTTTAGTGGCCACTCACCTGCGATGGCCCTGCATTGTTCTGCGGTGACTTTGGCATAAATGCAAATAAAAAAAATTAAAACATTTCGTTAACATCACAGCAGGATAGCAAAGAGGTAGGCACGCTCGCCCTAAGCTGTATCGCCTTGGTTCGAATCCCGACCCAGCTATAAACTGTCAATCCTCGTGTGTTTTCCCAGGCAAGGTGATTAATCAATGTGTGTGCCATTAACTGGAAGTCACATCTGCTGGAATCCCCCTCTCCTCCCCTTCCCTCACCTCCCCTCTGCCCCCTCCCATCCCGCTCCCCTCCCTCTGTCTCTCCTCCCGCCCCTCGCTCTTCCCCCCATCTCCCTCCCCACCCTATCCCTCTGTCTATCTCCGCACATATCGAAATGGTGGTTATCTCTGCATGCATCTGGACGGTGGTTATGTAAAGATGGTGGTTATCTCCATACGTGTCCAGACAGTGGTTATGTCTGGATGGACCCTCCCCTCACACTGCCTTACCTTGTCCTCCCCTCATGCTACCTTCCCTTGACGTATCTGGACAGTGGTTATGCCTGGATCGGTGGTTATCTCCGCACGTATCCAGAAGGTGTTTATCTCCATACGTGTCCAGACAGTGGTTATGTCTGGATGGACCCTCCCCTCACAGTACCTTACCATTGTCTCCCCTCATGCTGCCTTCCCTTGACGTATATGGACAGTGGTTACATCTGGATGGTGCTAATCTCTGGATGTGTCTGGACGGTGGTTATGTCCGGATGGGCCCTCCCCTCACACTGCCTTCCATTCCCCCACCTCTCCTCACTCCCCCCTCCTTCCGTTGTATTTGTTTGTACTGAATAATGCAATGA
>CM068960.1:4136339-4150843 GCA_035128595.1 Eptatretus atami
CGTGCCCCGAAATGCTGCGGAAAACGCGACCGAAAACGCGACCGAAAACGCCCCGAAACGCGACTGAATCTCTTCTCTTGAGGGGGAGGGGGGAGGGGTGAGGGGGTGGACCCTGGACTAGTTGCAATATAATCCCCCACACGAAATTTCAATATCACCACTCCCCCACTTTTTGAACGGGATTTACTCCACTGGTCTTCTGAACACTGATGGGAAGGACATATCTGGGGCTTGTGGATGTACAGGGTAAGTTTATGTTTATGTCATGTTGGGGGGATGGGGGGCTTTACGGGAGCTTTGATGCCTTTTATAAACACCGAATATTGTTTGTTTGGTTCCGGGGGCAGGAAGAGAAATGGACCAAGGTGTGAAGTTTTTTTGTTCTCAAAGTTTTGGTCCGAGGGCTCTCTTCAGGGTCGTCACTGTGCCCCTGACAGCTTCCAACTGTAGTTCGTTTGTAGTAATGTTCCCAGGGATGGTTTTTAATATCTCTGTGAGGTTCTTCATCATTGCCGTTGCTCCAATGATCACTGGTGCAATTGCAGCACTCTTCGACTTACAGGATCTTTTCACTTCATTTTTTCAGTCTTGTATTTGGTAATTTTCTTGATTTCTGTGTTGTTTAGGACCCTTTAAGACCCCGAAGACCCTTGTGACTCCCACGACCCTTTAAGACCCTCAAGACTCCAATACCCTTAACACCTTTCAGACCCCAAATAAACTTAATACCCCAAAGACCCTTAATATCCCAAATACCCTTTAAGATCCATAAGACCCTTTAGGACCTGAAGACCCTACAGACCCCATTTTAACCCTTAGACCCCAAAGAACTTCTGTCTGAGGGCCTTCTGCAGGAACACTTGAGAGTCACCTGTCATAATCTAAGGGGTCCCCATTGGTAAACAGCCTCAGTACCAAGCTAAGAGGGTACAAAATAGAATTAATGAATAAATAAATTTTCTCTGTAATTTTTTTTTCAGGTTCTGCTCATGTTGGTTGGTGGCATAATGAAAAGCGCCACGTGACAGAGGATAAAACGTGTCCATGACAACAATTTCACCCTCATTATAATCAAATGGAATGTTTTTGTGATTTTATTCTTGCCAAACCTCAGGAATTTTTCAAGATATCCGATTGAATGTTACACAGTTTATTTAAACGAATGTGTGGTATACGTACGTGTATAAAATCTGGTCAAAATTAGTCAAAGGTCAAGGTCAATGCCAAAACATGTAAAACACCGACTAGGCGACGATTAGTAAATGTATCAACAAAATTTGTTACGCACAACATTTCCATCACGTGAAACCATTGATAGGTTCAATTTTCCGAATTACCAAATTGCTGTTTCCATGGCAACTATTGTTTATTTGGATTTCACAAGTACCGTGCTATGCAGATATATATATATATATATATATTTTTTTTTTTTTAAATCACGGTGCAGTTATTCTTCTGAGCGGACACCATGTCTACAAGTAAAATGTACCACCGTGCCATAGTCCACACCACTGAATTACCACGTGTCATGGTCCACATCATCACTCTATGTACGTGTCATTGGTCCACATCATCACTTTATGTACCACGCTGTCACGGTCCACATCATCACTCTAGTGTACCACGTGTCACGCGTCCACATCATCATCTATGTACCACGTGTCATCATGTCCACATCATCACTCTATGTACGTGTCACAGTCCACATTCATCACTCTATGTACCTACGTGTCACGGTCCACATCATCACTATGTACCACGTGTCACGTCCACATCATCACTCTATGTACCACGTGTCATGGTCCACATCATCACTCTATGTACCATGTGTCATGGTCCACATCATCACTACGTTGAATTCCCGTTTCTACCGAAACACACGACAACAAATTGCTCATTTAAGGTGAGACAGCTACGAAGCCGTTGTAGACGGGGACCCTGGTCGTGTTGTTTCTAATCCCGTGGTAAGAGGGAATATTTTGTCCGTAAAGTTTGAGAATGATGATCGCTTTGAACTTGACCTTTTATGAGTCTCAAGATACAAGGTCTCAAGTAGTGTACATTTGAGTCCTTATGTTCAGAGCCTTATCGGTTTGAATCCAAGTGAAGCAGACAGGTGTGCGTGCGTGTGTGTACAGTAATATTATGCAGACTCGTGGAGGCTGGAGATCATTAATTGTGAATCAAACGAGCACATTATGTGGTCTAGATATGGTCATTGTAGAAAAGAATCTTTATATGCAACAATGGAGTGGAAAACCAGCAATGCTACTCCACTTTCGTCTGTCCCAGGCTTGTCAGGGCATCTCTGGATCCAGTCACTGCTGTGCATTCCCTTCAAACCTGCAAAGTGGTCACCATGCCGACCAATGCCACAGCACCCTGACAACCCTTGAACAGGTGATTAATGGCTGATACTACTCCTGACCTCTTGGCTGGACCTCGTAAATCCACTGCTACTGAAAGCTGACCATACAACCTCTCCCCGGGTGAATGGTTTCCTTTCAGATGATCTGTGGTTTTGGAACAACGAAGACACCTCTTCCTCGTCCGACTTCGTAACATTTTACTCCCACCCTCAGCCTCTCATCCTTCTCTGCTCCTTCCTTTTCACCTCAATTTTCTTCAATGTTTGCATGATCATGATTATTCTTGCCACTATCTACCGAGCATTGCAATCGGTTTTTAATGGAACAAATGTGTTGATGGAAGGAAGAGAAACATCTCTTTGCACTTTATCCCAAATTCGTTATGCTGTGATTAATAGCTCAACCTCACCTTGACTTAATTGTCTGGAGCAAAAGGTGCGATCCCCAATAGCCGATACTGCACGTGGTGTCCCGAATACTTCTCGCTTAATCCACACACCTGGTTCACTCCATGGACTATCGGGCAGAGCAGAAATCAGGAAACATTGCACTGGTCGCCAGCACACCTTCTGTCACTGCATTGTTTAGTTATTGAGTTTATCACAAATGGGAAGGGAGCCTTCCGGTATTTTCCATGTCCTTGGGAGCAGAGGAATTTCCCAGTCCTTGCAAACCCTGAGGTATTTTTAATGTCTTTGGGAACCTTCCGGTATTTTCCATGTCCTTTGGAGCCGAGAGGTGTTTCCATGTCCTTGGGAGCAGAGGAAATTTCCAGTCCTTGCAAACCTTGAGGTATTTTTAATTCGTTTGGACCTTCATGTGTTTCCAACATCCTTGGCGACGAGATAGTTTCCCTCCTGGAGAGACCGAGAGGTATTTCCACGTCCTTGGAGCCGAGAGTATTTCCACGTCCTTGGGAGCCGAGAGGTATTTTCACGTCCTTGGGAGCCGAGAGGTATTTTCCACGTCCTTGGGAGCCGAGAGTATTTACTCCGACGATTTCCATCCTTGGGAGCCGAGAGGTATTTTCCACGTCCTTGGAGCCGCAGAGGTATTTCCACGTCCTTGGGAGCGAGAGTATTTTCCACGTCCTTGGGACCGAGAGTATTCCACGTCCTTGGGAGCCGAGAGGTATTTTCCACGTCCTTGGGAGCGAGAGGTATTTTCCACGTCCTTGGGAGCGAGAAGTATTTCCACGTCCTTGGGAGCCGAGAGTATTTTCCACGTCCTTGGGAGCGAGAGGTATTTTCCAGTCCTTGGGAAGCCGAGAGGTATTTTCCACGTCCTTGGAGCCGAGAGGTATTTTCCACGTCCTTGGGAGCCGAGAGGTATTCCACGCCTTCGACGGAGTTATTTCCACGTCTTGGGAGCCGAGGGTTTTTCACGCTTTGGGAGCGAGAGGTATTTTCCATGTCCTTGGGAGCCGAGAGTTATTTTCCATGTCCTTGGGAGCCGAGAGTATTTCCATGTCCTTGGGGCGAGAGGTATTTTCCTGTCCTTGGAGGCCGAGAGGTTTTCCCATGTCCTTGGAGCCGAGAGGTATTTTGATGTTCTTGGGAGCCGGACGTGTTTTCCATGTCCTGTGCCGAGAGGTGTTTCCATGTCCTTGTGAGCCAGAGGTGTTTTCCATCGTCCTTGGGAAGCGAGAGTATTTTCTATGTCCTTGGAGCGAGAGGTGTTTTCCATGTCCTTGGATTCAGGTATTTCCACTCTTGGAGCAGAGGTAGTTCATCTTGAGCCGAGAGTATTTTCACGTCCTTGGGAGCCGAGATGTTTCCAGTCCTTTGGACCGAGTATTTCCATGTCCTTGGGAGCACGAGAGGTATTTCCATGTCCTTGGGAGCCGAGAGGTATTTCCATGTCCTTGGGAGCGAGAGGTATTTCCATGTCCTTGGAGCCGAGAGTATTTCCATGTCTTGGGAGCCGAGAGTGTTTTCCATGTCCTTGTGAGCCGAGAGTGTTTCCATGTCCTTGGAGCCGAGAGGGTTTTCCATGTCCTGGAGCGAGAGTTTCAGTCCTGGGCCGAGAGGTATTTCATGTCCTTGGGAGCCGAGAGGATTTTTCTATGTTCTTGGAGACGAGAGGTGTTTTCCATGTCCTTGTGACCGAGAGGTGTTTTCCATGTCCTTGTGAGCGAGAGTATTTTCCATGTCCTTGGGCGAGAGGTATTTCCCATGTCCTTGGGAGCGAGAGGTGTTCCATGTCCTTGTGAGCCGAGAGGTGTTTTCATTCCTTGTGAGCCGATGAGGTGTTTTCCATGTCCTTGGGGCGCGAGAGGGTATTTTCATGTCCTTGGGAGCGGAGGTATTTTCATGTCCTGGGAGCCGAGAGTATTTTCTATGTTCTTGGGAGCCGAGAGGTGTTTTCCATGTCCTTGTGAGCGAGAGGTGTTTTCCATGTCCTTGTGAGCCAGAGGTATTTTCCATGTCCTTGGGGCCGAGAGGATTTCAGTCCTGGGAGCGAGAGTGTTTTCCATGTCCTTGGAGCAGAGAAGGGAGGTGTTTTCCACGTCCTTGGGAGCCGAGAGGATTTTCCATGTGCCTCTGGGAGCAGAGAGTATTTTCCACGTCCTTGGGAACAGAGAGGTATTTTCCATGTCCTTGGGAGCCGAGAGGTGTTTTCCATGTCCTTGGGAGCCGAGAGGTGTTTTCCATGTCCTTGGGAACAGAGAGGTATTTTCCACGTCCTTGGGAACAGAGAGGTATTTTCCACGTCCTTGGTATCCTCGAGGTATTTTCCCTTACTTGGTAGCCTTGAGGTATTCTTCTATCGTTCTTGGGAGCCTCACGGTATATTTATTGTCCTTGGGAGCTTAGAGGTATATTTATCTTTGGTCTGTGCTTCAATGGCACCAAAGAGCGAGTCCTTGCTGTTGTGGGAAATGGCAGTTCGGCACTGGCCCTTGGAGGCTCCAACAAAAGGTTGAAGGTCATGCGATCGATATTGAACAGTCGATTCTGATACCTCAATTTCACCATTGTTCGAGCATCTTGTGGGTCAACTTTTGGGTCAATGGTCGTCATTGCAGTCCATCGTTGGAATGGACACGTAACTGCCTGTCGTTCTCATTGGCCGAAATTTAATCTGCTGTTTAAGTGTGAGTACTATTCGTGCGTTAACTCATAATGTTTGTTTTGTGAGTGTTAACTTATAATGTTTGGTTTTTGAGTGTTAACTCATTCATGTGTTAACCCATCATGTTTAGTTTGTAAATGTTAAATCATTTGTGTGTTAACTCATAATGTTTGGTTTGTGTGTATTAACTCATTCGTGTGTTAACCAATGTTTGGTTTGTGAGTGTTAACTCATTAGTGTGTTAACATATAATGTTTGGTTTGTGAGTAGTAACTCATTCGTGTGTTAACCCATGTTTGGTTTAAGTGTTAAATCATTCGTGTGTCAACATATAATGTTTGGTTTGTGAGTAGTAACCATCCATGTGTAAACCCATAATGTTTGGTTTGTGACTGTTAACTCATTGGTGTGTTAACTCATTAGTGTGTTAACATATAATGTTTAGTTTGTAAGTGTTAACTCATTCGTGTGTGACCCCATAATGTTTGGTTTGTGAGTGTTAACTCATAGTGTTTGGTTTGTAAGTGTTAACTCATAATGTTTGGTTTTCACATTCCCAAGGCTGGCACTGAAGAACACTGGTAGTGATGTGTCAAAGTGGGAATGTGTGCTCTAGTTGATATTTGGTGTAGTTCGGACAGATAAATGAATGGGTACAACGTACAAGGATAGTGTGTCCTTGGATTGTCGGGAATGCGGAGATAACACGGCCTCGACGAGCCCAGTGGTCTTCTCCTGTGTCTGGGTTTCCTTGTGTGATACTTGTGATGGACACGCGATGACAGACGCTGTTATCTTTTGTCGATGTATTTTTTTATTGCAAAAAGGACAGATTTGATGTCCAATGGCCACTGATCTGTTTCTCATTACGTTGCACCATCCGTGCCGCCTCTTTTAAGTCATCCCTGACGTGGGCAGAAAATGGCAACACGATAACGTCTCAGAATTTAATTATAAGACCTTTCAAGTTCTTCACCTCACAACAACAATGACCTTCTTGTGCACGATGATCGAAGCAAACGAACATGAAGTCCTTCTCAGCACATTCCCACCACGAGCCACCATGTTTGAGGCCTCGTTGTCCTTCCTGCTGAATTACAGCATGCTATCGACCCTCGCTGTGGTTGTTGTCTTTCCGCACAGGAGAGGGGTTGACGGTAGGTCAGGACACCGACCGAAGAGCTATTACAAACAAAAATGCTTTGTTGTCGATGTGCGTTCGGTCGTGTTTCACGGACAGGACGGTGAGTCCAAGCCACCTGGCACCATTTCGGACCCGGTCGCGACCGGTGGACGACGCGAGAACTTTGGAAGGGTCACGGCTTTTGTGGAGCCACTGCCGGGCAACGTGCAAGTGAATGTGCAAAGCAGCAGCAAGAGAAATGTAGAGAGGAAGAACTTAAGGAGAATTAAATGGATCTCCACGTGGGCCTCTCTCAGCACTGGGATTATGCTCTTTCAGGCAGCTTTGATGTGTGCTGTGCTTCCATAAGCTCCTTAGACCCGGTGAATGGTCACAAATGCCCGAGGTGCACCCTGCCGGTCGGTGTGCACAGGCAAGCACGAACGCACCACACGGTCGATCTCCGGTTAACGGATTACAGAGTTCGTTTCCTCTGAAGTTTTAATCAGGCCTCGTCCAGTCCTGGCGTTCTTCGTTAAGACTGTTTTGACAGATGTTTACACCAAGCGAGGGAGGGCGAGTGTGGGTCGAGGGCCAGGAGGTGCCTGCTTTGGCACCAATTCCGTATCGAGATCTACAAAGGAAGTCCGGTTTGTTGTACCCCACGGAGCACCGCATGTTTAGCCACAGGGTGGAACAACCGAACATTGCAGATGTGTCAACAAACTGAAGTTTGATGTCCCTGATATAACGACCGTTCTCATCTTAGTTTGTGATAACCAACATGTCATGGGCCTGCCTGAAGCGTCCCAGAAACGAACGACCTTTTGATATTTAAAAACTGATTCAACAACCACTCTTGAAGTCAGTCCAGGCCTTTGTTTGGGCTTCCCAAGGTTAGGCTTCGTTGTTCAGTGCCAATTTGAGGAATAAATGAACTAACACTCAGCTGCTCAGTGAATGTGTCATGTCACTCCCTGTTTGGCCAATTGGTAACTAGTGACCGCAGCTGGGGTCATTAATTGCCCAGCAAGCTGCTGAAGGGAAGGTGGGAGCTGCAAACAGCGGGAGCCATGGGATCCTCATTGGGTCCTCCATGTTACCGTTTGCTCTTTGTTTCTCAAGTTAAGTTCCCTTGCAACTGAGACTTCGTTACCTGCACCTGGTTACTGATAATTCCCTTGAGCACCGTCCTGCTCGATATCAGAGTGACGAGCTCGATCTGGTCGAGGATTTCTGTGTACCCCAGATGACATAAAGTGCATATTCCATCAGTTTGTTCAAACTCACAAGTTGTTTTTGATTTCTCAGAAACCTTGGATGTATCGTTTGAAAACAAACTGACTCGCAGACCCATGTATCTTTGAGTATAAATGGTTGCACGTTCTTCCTAACCCTCATCTATAAACCCCTCTGATGGGGATGTAGTTGTCCTCAGGATCCTGGTAGTTGTCCTCATCATCCTGACAGGGTCCTTCTTGCCGGTTAACATATTGAGCCAATGGCTGTGAGCCGATTCCCCCTTTGATGGAACCCCTTGGTTGACACCTGAGTGCTTCTTCTCACACCTATTTTGATGAGAAAACGGTTATTGAGCTTATTGAATGGGTTTGGCATCTTTTGTTCTGAGACTTTGAACGTGTGTAGTTGGTGGAACGCAACGATCCACCAACTACACACGATGTTATCCAACTATACACGACAATGCTCACATGATATTGTTCAAGAGGGATTTCAGTGTTTGGGTTTTCTTTTATCATCGCTTTCAATCCACATTAACAAGAACCCGTCAGACTTCCACGCACACACCGTAACTTTACTTCCATGTAAAATTATATGTATGTTCACGCACCGTAACTTTGGTTCCATGTGAAATTACATGCATGTTCACGCACCGTAACTTTAGTTCCATGTGAAATTACATGTATGATGTGCGCACACCGTAAATTTACTTCCATGTGAAATTACATGTATGATGTGCACACACCGTAAATTTACTTCCATGTGAAATTACATGTATGATGTGTGCACACTGTAAATTTACTTCCATGTGAAACTACCTGTATGTGTACACTGTAAATTTACTTCCATGTGAAATTTCATGTATGTTGACACTAAATATTATTCCATGTAAAATTACATGTTGTGCACACACTGTAAATTGTATTCCATGTGAAATTACATGTATGATGTGCACACTAAATTTGGCTCCATGTGAAATTACATGTATGATGTGCACACTGTAAATTGTATTCCATGTGAAATTACATGTATGCACACTGTAAATTTTATTCCATGTGAAATTACATGTATGATGTGCACACTAAATTTTATTCCATGTGAAATTACATGCATGATGTGCACACACGTAAATTTACTTCCATGTGAAATGACATGTATGATGTGCACACTAAATTTTATTCCATGTGAATTACATGCATGATGTGCACACACCGTAAATTTACTTCCATGTGAAATGACATGTGATGTGCACACTAAATTTATTACAAGTGAAATTACATGCATGATGTGCACACCGTAAATTTACTTCCATGTGAAATTACATGTATGATGTGCACACTAAATTTTATTCCATGTGAAATTACATGCATGATGTGCACACACCAATAATTTACTTCCATGTGAATGACATGTATGATGTGCACACTAAATTTTATTCCATGTGAATTACATGCATGATGTGCACACACCGTAAATTTACTTCCATGTGAAATGACATGTATGATGTGCATACTGTAAATTTGGCTCCATGTGAAATTACATGCATGATGTGCACACTAAATTTTATTCCATGTGAAATTACATGCATGATGTGCACACCGTAAATTTACTTCCATGTGAAATAACATGCATGATGTGCATACTGTAAATTTGGCTCCATGTGAAATTACATATATGATGTGCATCATGCCATGTGGCCCGAACATGCAGGTAAACTCCAAAAGAGCACGTGATGAAGCTGTTGAAACGGAAACAGCCACGTGATTGCTCCAACATTTCCCCACATTAGTAATTATATTATAGATTCAATGTTATGATCATCATCCTTTTGTCTTTTTAATTAAAACTTCTACAATCAGGTAGTTTGTAAATAGAACGAGCAACAACATTGTCCTCCACTGGAATACAATGTTGCTATTTTTGGAGTCACTCTTGTAACTCTCCTCGGGTGATGTGGATTTCATAAGCAGGTGGAGGTGCAGAGCTCACTACGAACAGGCCATACAATCCTTTGGATGTTTCATTGAAAATGTTCCAATTGAGTCCTGAAACCTCAGAAGCAGCAGGTACGCAAGATGTTCGGCAATACGAGCCATTCCATTCGCAATTCGCACTGCAGTGATGCCAATCGAAAAATGATTTTGCAACATGCAATGAATAATAGCCAAGGGCTGACAGGATCGACTGCAGGTGTGCACGCTCACCTGTGAGCTGTCTATCCTGGGTTTGAATCCCGACCTGGCTATAAACCGCCACCCTGGTGTTTCGCATCCAGGGCTAGGCATCAATGTGTGAGCTGTCCCTCGGACGGACGTTAAGCTGGGTGTCCAGTCTATCAGTCGGTGGACGTTAAAGATTCCATGGTGTCCTTCACCAAAAGGAAAGGAGTTATCTCTGGCACCGTGAACAGATTTCAAATTCCTTTTACTTACCTTCAGTTGAACGTCAGGCCTGGCCAGCAAGATAGTGAAAGACTTGGGACAAAAACATTCTCCAATTGATCCCATGGTGGGAACAATAAAGTAGTCGTGGTAGTAGTATTAGTTGTAGCAAACAACTGAGATATTCAGAGGAAACGGACTCTTAAAAAACTGATTAAAACTTCAGAGGCTTAAAATCTAAGGGTCCTGAGTTTGAGCCCCTGTCGTGCTGTTGAAATAACACCAGGTGGGTTGGCTCAGCCTGTCATCCTTCTGTGGTTGGCAAAATGAGTACCAGGTTACTGGTAAACAGTTGACTTGCATTCAAACGGCACAGCTGTGCTTCAGGAAACAACGAAACAACAGCAGAGTAGCCCTCCATGATTGGCTGACCCCCCCCCCCACTTTTGACTTCCTGAGTGACTCATAGTGAAGCTTAGCCATTGTCTTCTCCCCCAACCACAGACAACTTGGTGGCCTTTGTTTTTAACGACCACTGTTGAGGTCTTGCTCCATTGCATGTGCCCCATGCCCATAACCTCCCCTGTCCAAGCTCTCTTCTTCTTATCATTATTTTTCTTCTTCTTTCGAATGCAGCACAAGGCTGGCTGTGGGGTGTCATCATTGGCTGAGCGTGGCTGTGCCGCTGATGCAGTGCCCCCTGCTGATTATGGCAGGAATTTGCAATTTGTTCAGGGTGCCGGCGATAGCTTGCCCACTCGAAGCGAAGGGATCTTTAACGTGCACCAAGAAATACCGGCAGACCAGACTCCCATTTAACGTCCATCCGAGGGAGGGCACACACCTTGATGAATCACCTTACCTGCCTGTGAAACACCGGGATGGCAGTTTATAGCTTGGTCGGGATTCGAACCCAGGTTAGACAGCTTTGAGGTAAGTGTGCATACCTGATGTAGACCATCCTGTCTGGCCCAAGCTCTCTTACAGGTTACGAAATTCCTCCTCTTTCCTTTCTTCATTCCCTTCCTTTTTATGTCTACCCACGTAGTACCTACCCACATATGTACGCACGTACCTACCTGCCCAACCATCGTCCCACTTTCTGTACATTGCTTTATTCCCTCCATCACACATTACCTTCTCGCTCTTCAAGGATCCTACAGCTTGTATACAAAACAATGGACATGAACGGTGCAGAACATCACGCTGAATGAACTGGTGTGAAGAAATGATCTGCAGGAGGAACGAGGGAGAAGGAAGGAATCCGAAGCAGTTGAAGGACCAGCACGTGTGCCCACGAACAATGGCTGCGTGATGTTGGCAGGCTTCGGAGAGTGGCGAGCTACGTGACATGGCGGCCTTGGAGCTATGGCCTGCATTAGCCCCGAATGGCGACCTTGGGTACTTGAATACATCACGGTGTCTCGTCTGTCCTGGTCTTGTTTGTTCTATCAACAGAGAGGCCGCAGGGCTCGGCCTACCTGTCCCGCGGTCAGGTCGCCCGGGACCATGAGGCTCGGCGCCTCATTGCACACGTCACAGTCTGGGCTGTGTTACCTGTGTCACCTGTGTGTGCAGACTCCGGTCGGCTGTTTTGCTTTTCTAAACGACACGTGTGACGTCCTCTGCGATGCGAAAATGCGAACAAATGTTGAAATGCAGTTTCACAACGCAGGTGTTTCATTTGGAATGTTTGTTCAGGTGTGTTCATCTAAACGGGGCCTTGTTGTCCATTTCATGTTGTCGACGTTGCCATGCCGTGGCCTGTACGGACACGATGCACGGTGATCTGAACGTGTGACCGTCATCATCACCTGTTTGACAAACACCTCGTTAGTCTTTGGCATGACGAACATACAAAGAAACTGACGCCTTGCCTGATTGGCTGGAGACACACAAAAAGGTTTCATGAATTCGGTTCCACGGGAACCTTGGTGTTTGTTTACATGGAGGTAACTAAGCCCAACGGTCAACAGGGCGGACTGGGCCACCGGGGCGGCGTTGAAGGCATCGCTCGGAGCACGGACCTTCGGCCTGTCCAGCTGTATTTGCAAGACGGGCATCTCATGTACACAGGCTGCGTTGGATTAACAAGGACGTGGAGCTGCAGACACGGAATCCACGAGAGTTTGGAGATCCAGACAGGACAGATATGGACGGTTTGACGTCACGTGACACGATGTCCGTCCCCATATCCAGAAATTGGTTGGTTGCCATGGTAGCAACAACGGTATCGTCCGCACGTCCCCAAGTTAATGACTCGGCACCAATTGTCCTCGAATCCCAGAACAGATCACGGAGCTTAGTACGTTTGTCCAAGGAAAGGAAACGTGCACTCTCTCTCTCCCCTGGCTCTGGAATCTATGCTTGTCGTGGCAGACATAATGGACCTCTTTAGACTATTTGATCCGTTATTCAGGTTCACGGGTCCCCGTACACGTGATGTAGCAATCAATGTTCCAAGACGTGAACGGGCACTGCCTTTGGAATATTAATAACTCGCTTCCTGGTTTAATATATATATATATATATACTATCCAGAGCACATTTGTTTCATCAGGGACAATCTGGGCTTCCCATCTCCTCCCGCCGAAAGATTGGGATTGGGAATAATGAATACTCCCCATAGGGCCCAACACACAGAGGAGACTCCATGTTTTTAAAAACCGAGCATCGTCTCAGCTAGCAAGGCCCAACAAGGAAACTGCCCTTCAAAAAGGACGTCTCCTGTGAGCCCGTGACCCCCCAAGGTCATTAGTTATTTAATTCCTCTTCCGCACGCACAGAAAAAGTGCTTTTCATTGCTATTCTGCACGTGGCAGTCTGGTGTTCAACAGAGTAGGCCCCATGAGAGCAGCCTCGCAGGGCCTCATATTTTCCCAGGGATTAAGCCTCCTCTCTCTCCTTTCAGGGCCGAAGGTGGGCCACGGGTGCGGTTTGACCCGGTCCTTCGCAAGCATGGCCGATGTCCGAGTCATGCCGGAAAGGACAAAGTGTGATGTTTTCAGGCGGGCCCCATGAGCAGCCTCGCAGGGCCTCATATTTTCCCAGGGATTAAGCCTCCTCTCTCTCCTTTCAGGCCGAAGGTACCGGCCACCGGGTGCGGTTTGACCCCGGTCCTTCGCAAGCATGGCCGATGTCCGAGTCACGCCGGAAAGGACAAAGTGTGAGGTGTTCGGCCGGGTGCGCACACAATACGGGATAATGAATGGTAGCATTAAAAGAACTCTGGGAGCCAGAGGTCAATAGCTTGACAAAACATCCAGGGATGTTGAGAATAGGCCTTTGTTGATGCAACAAGTGAGGGCCATCAGACGGAGTGGTTCCTCGTTAAAAACCTGTGCATGGGCCATGTGAGCGGACACAAAGCGAGCAGTTTGTCGGAACTTTGTAAAACTGTTTGCAGCACCCGTAGATTGCCGTTCGCCGAACAAGATGTCTCTTTGTGTCGCTTCGCCTTCGTACGCGATGTATTCAAGTCTGCCCAAAACGACCCCAAGGGCATCGTCGGTCAGCACGAGCTACGTTCACCGACCGATCCAGGGACTCGGCGATGGTCGCCGGAGACGACTGGCGGCTCTTAATGAGCATGCTCCATTTTTAAGGTTTATTGTCCTCCTTCTCAAAACACCAATGTGGACAATCACCACACCTTCTGGAGCTTGGAGTTCGTGTGTGTCATCGAGAGAGTCGAGCTGAGATATCTTTTCAAGCTGTTGCCGGCTGGCTTAGTCAGCTGTCGTGGTGCCTCGACTCCGAGCATTCCACTGAACACACCTCTCCGGTCACAGGTGTGGACAAATGGCCATGTACAATCGAGGAGCAGAGCATGGAGGATCACGGTGGGAATTGTCGAAGCAATGAAGGCTCGAATTGCCTGACTGTTGAAGTACATTGTCGTACATCGGTCGTGATGTACGAGTTAACAGTCGAACAGCCGTAAGAGGACACGCTCGGTGGGATGAAGAGTTCACAGCAGGTCTGATGTCCTGGACATGTATTTTAACAATATGGAACCTTCCACCAATCCACAGTTTAAAGATGCACTTCATGGAACCCAAGCATTATTGCTCTGTTTGGTGCTCCATGTGCATTTTTCTTTGTGCAGCGACTGATGAATGATTATTGTCCGAACCTTTGTCGATCTATTTTTCCTGTGAGAACAAGGTGTCCACCCTAAACGCTGTCTGGGTACCTTCGTCATTTGGCAATACAGGGAACACTGTACCATGATGAAACGCACACGAGCAAACGATTAGCCGGCAAATTGGTGCACCTGGAGTGATATATGCGACGTAATGACACAAGGTTTGT
>CM068960.1:4150853-4166599 GCA_035128595.1 Eptatretus atami
GTGTATATATATATATATATAGATATATGTGTGTGTGTGTGTATATAAGTGTGTGTATATGTGTGTACATGTGTGTGTATATGTGGTATGTGTATGTATATTTGTTTATATGTATATGCACATGTGTATGTATGTATATGTGTGTATATATGTATGTGTGTAAGTGTGTGTATATGTGTGTGTATATAAGTGTGTGTGTATGTGTACATGTGTGTGCACATATGTGTGTGTAAATGTGTACATGTATATGTGTATGTAAGTGTGTGTAAGTGTGTGCACATGTGTATGTATGTATGTATGTATGTGCATGTGTGTATATGTGTATATGTATATGTGTGTGTGTATGTGTATGTATATGTATATGTACTGTATATGTATGTATATGTGTATGTGTATATGTATGTGCATGTGTGTGTATGTGTAAGTAAGTGTGTATGTGTATGTAAGTGTGTATTTGTTTGTGGATGTATATGTGTGTTTCTGTGTATGTGTATGTGTGTATGTATGTGCGTGTATATAAGTGTGGATATGTATGTAAGTGTGTGTATATAAGTGTATGTGTGTACATGTGTGTGTACGTGTGCGCGCGTACGTGTGGGTGTGTGTGTACGTGTGCGTGCACGTGTAAGTGTACGTAAGTGTGTGTATGTAAGTGTGTGTATCTGTATGTGTATGTGTATATATTGTTACGGCTGTGGAAATTCGCAGAGCACCATAATTAGGTCCTTAGATCAGTTATATCGATAAGTGTGTGTTCAGATAGATTTCCCCACCGATGTCTAAGGGATTTATTTCGTGTAACCGGGCTGTGAACTTTGAGTTAGCCGTTTTTCTTTTACTATCATTATTTGGACCAACCGCCATTATTACCACCACAAAGTGCCACCAACCACAACAACCACGATCACCACAACCACCTTCTCGTCAACCGCCAACATCCCACAGACAACGAACACCGCCTTCACCAACAACCACCTTAACACAACCGCCCATCCACACAACCCTCACGACCACCACAAACGCCAGCCACACCACCCTCAAGACCACCACAATGCCAGCCACACCACCATCAAGACCACCACAAAAGCCAGCCACGCCACGCATACGCCAACCACACCACCACCGCATTTCCACCTCAGCACGGTTGCGAGAAGCTGGCATTCATCGGGGAGAACGGACAACGGCCTCACCCCTCCCCCAACGAAAAAGTGCGGAAAGACGCCCGAGAAAGAAAAAGAATGGGAAAGGCCCCGATTCGGCGAGGAAAACGCCTACTTCTGGAAGCTTCGCGCGCGTGCTGGAAGGGGGGGGAAAAGGGAGGGGCGAGGCGCCGTGGAAATAAAAGGGCGCGCTGAACCAATCGGGAGGGGTCGGCTGCTGGAGGTTGTGAGGTGTGGTGAGGAGAGGAAGAGTGTCGTGTCGGAGTTGTGGGCAGTGTGTGGAGCCGCGGTAGGGAGCTGGAGAGAGAGGAGCGCAGCGGAGCCAAGGCGCGCGGCTGCCGTACGCGTGCTTACGGTGGGTCATTGGAGGGGGACGTCGAGAGTCAACCTAGCAAGTCACCACGAGGGTGAAGCTAGCCAGCCCGGTCCTCGGAGCCTTTGCGGTCTACACGGCTCCGTGTTATAAAGACCCCAAGAGGTAGTCTACCCTCGTCTGTCCTGGGGTTTTTCCTTTGTTTCTTTTGCGTGAATGTTGTGGCGCCATGCCGTAAGTAGAACTGTCGATAAGTGACTGTACATAATAAATAGACGGTGGTAGCTCTTGTCTTGCTCGCGTCTTGTCCTCTCCCCCATTCATTGCATGATTGAATACGTGCATGTTGTATGCATGACTGCATAACCGCATCTTTGATGTTTGGTTGTGAATACGTGCAAGTCGTGCATGTTTGGTTGTGAAATAAATGTGCTTGTTTAAATGTCACCCGCGTTGCGTCCTTTCCTTGATTGAACTGCCATATTGCACTCAGGAAATATAGTGGTTGTTAAATAGCCTGATGAATACAATCGGGTCCAACGGGGCCTCGCGATAACACCCCGCTCGTTATCCCAAAACGGCGCGAGCTGCTTAAGCGGCTCGTTTCCAAGCGGGCCTCGTTGAGGTACAATCTCTCGGTAATCTACCCGCGCGATTAATTAGGTAAATCGAAGAGTTGGCGATCGGACCCTGTAGCGCGGGTAGAGTACGGACAAGGTTGTGTGTGGTTAAAACACACCCGTGGCTGCTTTTCGGCGTTGATCCGGAAGCCGCGACTGGATTGTCCGTTCGGTGGGCGAAGCGGCCGCTATTGGTTAAACGCGGTCGTTCGCACGCCGGCGGGTGGAAATCCACAACAATATATGTGTGTGTGTGTGTGTTGTTATGTATATATATTATATATATATATTTATATATATATTTTGTGTGTGTGTTTATGTATATGTGTGTATGTGTTATGTAAGTATGTGTATGTAAGTGCGTGTATGTGTATGTAAGTGCATGTATGTGTATGTAAGTGCGTGTATGTGTATGTAAGTGCGTGTACGTGTGAAATGGAAATTCAAATGGACGTTTCCTTTGAAAAGAAACAGAACTTTTTCTGTTTGCACATTGAGAGGCTCCTGGGAAAATGACCAAATCACACACACACACACACACACACCGGCAAATGAAAAGCACAAGTTCGAGCGAGAGAAGCTATACATTTTCAGATTGAGAAAAGATAAAGAGAGATAAAGATAAATAAATAAGAAAAGAATAAAAACAACAAAAATTACAAAATTAGAAAAACAAGAAATTTGGAACATCCAGTTTGCTGATGACGTCATGACCCTGTGCAGAACACTGCACCACTCTGTCAACAGGGACACTCCTGTGGCATCCATCTCTGTATATCTAGAAAAATGAAGTCATCGATTATGTGAGAACATGTCTTGGAACATGTCTTTCAATGCAGGAAAACCCCATGCTCTCACTGTCCATTGAACCCTTCGATGTACTTCTCTGGTAAACACAAGGAAGAGACGCCATCTCTGGAGCTTGTTGGACTCGCAATTTGTCACAAGTGGTCTTGGACAAACCATATTAAACATATCACACTGGCCTTTTAGGAAGGTCTTTGCCTCGGAATTCTCTGCACAGCTTCTTCAATTCTGAGTGATTGAGAGTGTAATAACATCAGAAGTAAAGGGTGTTCCAAAAAGACCTGGACAACTTCAGTTGTTAATATATTTGGAACCACAAATGATACAATGATTCCCTTTATTTAATATGAATCAGAAACTCATAAAGTTTTCTATATTTTCAGGTCTGGCGGTTCATTGTAAAAGAAAATGGCGACTCCACAGGAGAAAGCTCAGTGCATGAAATGGTTCGAGACGAGATCCGACACACAAGTTCAGCATAATTCCCTTACAAGGTGTGGAAGGAATCCGCCATTGCAGGCTGGTATCAGAGAGTGGTTCCAGAGATTTAAGGAGACTGGAAGTTGTCAGAAACAGAAAAGTACCGGTCGATGAAGCACAAGTACAGCAGACGTTGAACGAGTATGTGAATAATTTCAACAAATTCCCAGAAAATCAATTTGATGCGCATCCAGAGAACTGGGACTGAAGCGTTATGTCTATAGGGTGCAGATTCTGCAGGAACTCAAACCAAATGATGGACCCAAACACAAGGCGCTTGCCTTGGAAATGCTCAGTCGCATCTAGAGGATGATGAAGATTACCTGAAAAAGGTCATGTTTCCACAGACACGTCAAATATGTTGTCAACAACACCTTTCATGTATCGGGGAAGGTTACCCGGCACAATGTGAGGATCTGGAGCTCTGAAAATCCCCACATGGTCATTGAACATGTACGCAACAGTTTAAAGGTCAATGTGTGGTGTCGCCTTCTCCATGACTGCTTGGTGGGTCCGTTTTTCTTTACAGAGGACACAGTGACCTCAACAATTTACATGAACATGTTGTAAGGATTTGCCTTCCTACAGATTGAAGACCTGCAACCCAATATCATTTTTCAACAGGATGGTGCTCACCCTCATTGGGCCTTAATCGTTCGAGCCGACCTGAATGAAAATTTTCCAGGTCGCTGGAATGGCCGAGACGGACCAACTGCTTGGCCCCCACGATCACCAGACATGACCCCCTTGATTTATTTCTGTGGGGGTTTGTCAAAGATGTTGGCTACAACACCAAGGTGGCAAACCTGTAGGATATTCGTTCTCGGATCACAGATGCATGTGCACTGGTGGACACAAACATGCTGAGAAGAACTCGTGTACCATCTTGATGTCCTGCACGCGACAAACGGAGCTCACATTGAAGTGTATTGATGGAGTGCACAAAACGCTATGAGATTCTGTATCATATAAACCAAAGGGTATCGTACCTTTTGTGGTTCTAAATATATTAACAACCAAATTTGTCCAGGTCTTTTTGGAACATCCTGTATCATGGAGTATGGGTCCCCAGTCTTGACTGGTGCAGCTGCTTCCCATCTTCTACCCATTGAGGTGATCGAGTCCAAGTTGTCATCTCTTGACAGGCCGACCGAGACCCAAGGTTTGCCTTTTGTCCACCAGAGGCATGGTGGTGGATTCGCAGTCTTCTCTCGCCTCATTCTTCTCTTCATTTCCGAGGTCGGCAAAATGAGTGCCAGCATGCTGGTATACTGTGTCGAGTGGCGACCCATCCAGGATTGTGTCCAATAGCCAAGAAGACTGCTTAAGCAGCACCAATGATCTGCACAGAGTATGGTCCCAATCTCCTCCTCTCCTCTTCTCTTCATCCTCCCCTGATCCACTCAGATCTTCTGGAAATCCACACCTGGTTACCTTCTCCAATTCCACCTCCACTCCTTCATTCCTCTCCTCTCTCAACTGTATAACCAACTCTGTGCATCTGTTGCTGTGGTCTCATTCCCTCCCCCTTTCCAATCTTTTTTCAGTGCTGCCCATACTCCCCTCATGCTTTCTCCCCCACCAATCTCTGCTATTTTTGACTCTCACTGACCCCTTTCCCCCTTTCCTTTCTGTCCCTCATCCAAGCATGTGTGATGTCTCTATGTCCCTGTCCCCCTTTCATCCTGTCGGTGTGTGAACATGCTGTCCTCTGTCGTTTCGCTCCTCCATGAGTCTCCATTTGTGTTTATGATAAACTCCAAACACCCACCGTTGGACGAATGCAATGTATGAGGGATAGCAGTTGATCAGGTCATACATATAACAAAATGGAATAAATATAATAAATATATAACGATGTCATCCTCAGGGTATGAAATAAACTGCTCGCCAGGTGAATAAACAAACAGCACATTGTTCACAATGAAAGAAACACACATTGCTTGAGTTTGGTGTTTTAAAGTGAAGAAGTTTGAAGGACTTGTCTTTCCTTCCTTTATCGAGGCCTCACATGAACAGAGAGAGTTGATTTTGTTGTTGCCTTGTTGGTCCGACACCTGAACAACATTTGTTGTTGGTTTGCACAGCTTGTTACATCAACCATTCGCTCCCATTCGGCTGAGTTCTTTATCGCTGTGAAGTCACAGACAATGTTTTCGTAGCCTGTTCACTTCAGTGTGTGCACCAAAATCTCAACACCAATCACATAAAACGAAGGCAAACAGTTTAAACGTCAGAAACAAAGGAGATTGGTGGAAACAGTCTTTGGGTTTAATCCCACGGAAGCGTTTTTCAAAGTCGGGTTTCATAACATCCATGGAGGCCTCAGGCCTGAGTGCGTTTGGTAGCGAGTGATGTATGTATAAACATTGTAAACGTCGACGAACATGTAACATGCTGAAATCATGAGACTGACAAGACCTTTCATAAACTTCTCATAACTCGAAAACTTTCATTCTTGGGTCATTGGATAGATGCAACAAGAATGGCACTCGGCGGAGCGTGTACCACCAGCCAGCTGAACACTTCAAGAACAGCATTCAGTGGAGCGTGTACCTCCAGCCGGCTGAACACTTCAAGAACAGCACTCAGTGGAGCGTGTATCTCTGCCAAGCTGAACACTTCCACAACAGCACTCAAGTTGAATGTGTACCTGCGCCAGGCTGAACATTTCCAGAAAAGCACTCGGTGGAGCGTGTACCTCCACCAGGCTGAACACTTCCGGAACAGCACTCTTTGGAGCATGTACCTTTGCCACACTGAACACTTCGAGAACCATACTTGTTGGAGCGTGTATCTCCGCCAAGCTGAACACTTCCAGAACAGCACTCGGTGGAGTGTGTATCTCCGCCAGGCTGAACACTTCTAGATCAGCACTCAGTGGGGTGTGTACCTGTGCCAGGCTGAACATTTCCAGAACAGCACTCGGTGGAGCGTGTACCTCCACCAGGCTGAACACTTCTATATCAGCACTCAGTGGGGTGTGTACCTGCACCAGGCTGACCATTTCCGAAACAGCACTCGCTGGAACATGTACATCCGCCAGGCTGAACACTTCGAGAACAGCACTCATTGGAGCGTGCGTGTACCTCTGCCAGGCTGAACTCTTCAAGAACAGCACTCGGTGGAGTGTGTACCTCTGCCGGGCTGAACAGTTCTAGAACAGCACTCGGTGGAGCATGTACCTCCGCAAGGCTGAACCCTTCAAGAACAACACCCCCTGGAGCGTGTACCTCCATCAGGCTGAACACTTCTAGAACAGCATTCAGTGGAGCGTGTACCTTTGCCAGGCTGAACACTTCGAGAACAGCACTCGTTGGAGCGTGTACATCCGCCAGGCTGAACACTTCTAGAACAGCACTCGGTAGAGCGTGTACCTCCGCCAGGCTGAAGAGGTTATGTTTTGTACCCCACTGATATGTGGGATCTGAATGTGGACCTGAATCAAAATCGAATCTGCTTCGTCTCGTCACCGAACCAAATCATCCACAGAGTTTCATCCGAATCCATCCACAGCTTTTTGAGAAATGATATAATAGATCTCATTTTTAGCCCCGTCACTCAATGATGAAGAATCCATTTAAAATTTCTCGTACCTGGATCCAGATCTTCACAAAAATCTCATTAATTCGTCCCTATCAGACACCTAACCTGTCCACCACATTTTGTCTCAATCCGTCCACAAACAGACAAATTTACAAACAGGGGTAAAAACATAACCTCCATCCATGTTCGGTTGTGGAGGTAACGAGCAATCTGTTTGACTTGAGAAAGGATCTCGAGTGTCACCTACAACCATCCGTTACCTCCACTTTGTTTCGGGAAGAACAATCACATGTTCGGTTTCCCATTGTGGAGAAGCACGGTTCATGATGAACTGCTACCCTGGACGTTTGAACATTTTAAATCTTGGTCGACATTGGGAAGTTTTTGTCTGACACAACCGTCAGACATTTCCGGCCGGACCTCCAGCTTATGAGCAGGAACGTGTGTACAAAATCTGATCTCCTCTCGTACCATTCGTCATTGGCACCTGAAGTGTACCTTTATGAGATGATCAAAGATTTGAGCTTCTTGGTGTGGATTTATATGGGTTAGCGTTATTCATGCACAATGGACCGACATCCGATTAGGAATTCGAATGTTGGTTGCATCACGATACTGGGATGCTGTGCCTGTGAATATTGGGGACGAAATTTATGAGCTCACAATGGCCTACATTGTGAGGTTGAAAGTCCCGCAGCTACCGCTAGCAATTATTGGTTCCTTGGCTAAAGCACAGTGAGAGGGGACGGGACCACAAGTCCAACAGTTGAGTCAGGTCGAGTATCAAACCCAGAAAAGAGAGGCCGAAGGCAAGTGCGCCATCACCGCTCCATCCTGTCTGACAACATGCACCATGTAACAGAGACATTAGACAATGCAGAATGTACCAACACACATATACATATTTGTAAACACAGCACACAGTACAGCATTAGCAAGAATCTGGTGTGTATAAGTATGTCTGCAGTCCTCACTCTTCCTTTACCATGGCTCGTCTACTTTGCCTTGGTAAACAGATTCTCAATCACTGACGATATTTATCTGCTCGACTTGTATCCAGACAAAAGGACATGGTATATGTCTCAAGGCATCGAGCGTTGGCAGACGTGTCGTTTGTACGTGAAAAGGGTTTTACTTGCTAGTATTGTGAGGACGAGGTTTCTCTGTTAATCCTCATTACTGGCTTATCATAATGAAAACAGAACTGAGCAACGCATGACGTTCGCAATCCTCGCTCCTGGAATGGCACTCACAACAAAAGGGACAGTGTGTGTAACTCGACTGAACAGATTCACACTCTGACAGTATTTATTGGAGTTGTAAGAAAACCAAAATGGAGAAACACAAAGACACAAGACAATTGCTGATGGATCAAGGCCCTTTTGCCAAACATGCTCCGTCCTTCAAAAGGAAGACCCATCTATTTTGCCCAGAAGGATATTGGGAAAGTTTCCAGTGCAAAGGTCAAGTGAACTTCAAACACATGCCGGACATCAAACACAGCGATGTATATCAGTAAAAAGAATGAACGTATGGACCTTTCGGTTGGCGCCATTGTTTCAACCCTGTATTGTACATAAGAAAGTTTATCGAGGATGAGCATACCCGATTTAAAAAACACGCACGCACACACACACACACACACACTTCTGTTCTAGTAATACAGTTTATACACGTACACATGCATAAATCACATAAAAGTGACAAACACAAAGATTTATCTTTAAACAGAGTTCTTTGAAAGAGGAATTCAAGTGGGAAATTATCAAAATTAAATTTAAAAAATATATAAACACACAGAACACAAAATGTCGATCTCTACTCTCAGCCTTCACAACCAGATCATGGTAAACACCGGGTCCGATGGACCTTCTTGTTTTTATATATGTATCAATGTCGAAGTGAGGTGTGGATTATATTAAAAGGAGATCGCACAAAGAGTTAAACAAAACGATGTCCTGTAAAAATAAAATTACACATTTTCAGCGAACGAGACACCTCCCGAGGAACCAACCGCACGGCACCGCAGAGCCCAACACAGGAGAAAACACTTGGCTGTCTAATCGATGTTCCATTGAGAGCACGGACACTTTTACCGAAACGAACAACCAAGCAGCTTAAAGAGCGCTCGCCAAGTGGCTTAAGCACTCAAGCGAGCACTCCAATGAAAAGGTTGATAAGAAACGGCTCGTTTGACACGCGATTAGCAACACATTAAACATACACCTCCCAGAGCTAACGTCTCCGGGTGTTTATAAGCATTGCAATGAACCCAGCGATTCGTAGCGATGATGAACCAGGCATTCGATAACATGAGAGGAAAGTGAAAAAATAAACTTCTTCATTAAGAAATCGTTGTGGCCTGTTTCAAGTCAAGGCATGCTTGAGCAGGCCAAAAAAATACTTTTGTGCAGGGCCTGCCACCACTTTCCAAGACCCAGTTTTGGCAGGGCTTGCCTGCCGCATTTTCCAAGTCCAGTTTTGTGAAGGGTGCCCTGCCGCCTTTTCCAAGGCCCAGTTTTGTGCAGGGCCTGCCACCACCTTTTCCAAGACCAGTTTTGTGCAGGGCCTGCCCACCACCTTTTCCAAGGCCAGTTTTGTGCAGGGCCTGCCACACCTTTTCCAAGACCCAGTTTTGTGCAGGCTTGCCTGCCGCATTTTCCAAGGTCCAGTTTTGTGCAGGGCCTGCCTGCCGCCTTTCCAAGGCCCAGTTTTGTGCAGGGCCTGCCTGCCGCCTTTCCAAGGCCCAGTTTGTGCAGGCCTGCCCCCACCTTTTCCAAGGCCCAGTTTTGTGCAGGGCCTGCCTACTGCCTCCCTTTCCAACGCCCAGTTTTCCCGAGTTTTCCCAACCATGAATGAGAACTCTTGCTCCATTTTATTCAGGCATATATTCTTTGCAGGCCTTGTTTTGACATCACACCGGTCATAATCATCCATACACTAACTTTAACGGTCATTTCATTGCAAAAGCACATTCGAGGCATGCTATGATATAATTATTTTCTGTAAACAATGAATTGTTTGTTTGGCGTGCCAATGTTTTTAAAAGGCTTGTGATGGATACCTTTTCACAAAAAGGCTCTGCAGAGTGAAAACATGAATCATCCCACAAACACCACGAAGATTTTCCTGGAATTCACATTCAGCCTCTTATAACGTACTGTATTATCAAAGTAATTATCAGCACAACATGAACACGATTTCAGTGTCTGAAGGAGCAATTGCACAAAATACTATTTACTTTATAGTGGAACGTTGCTGATAGTCCATCTGGTGAATGTGACTCATCCCACAAACACCACGAAGTAGTATACATACCTCCGGGTTTTCGAACATTCCCTCCAAGGTAGTCAGCATCATGCACTGCGGTCATGTGTAATTGAATTATTTTGTCCTGGAAAACCTTCACAACCTCCATGAAGACGGCGTGCAATAAAACTCGTGGATCGGGTGAAGCAGGATGATTGACAGCGCGGTTCAAGCATTAATGCTTGGAAGGGATCCAGTTCGACTGGAGGAAGAACAGACCAAGAGACAGAGCGTTAACAATATTCGCAATGTGGAGCAAAAGTTGTGATGCTGAAGGTGTTTGGGAAGACCTGTAATTTGATCATTGTTCCACTCTTTGTTTAGAGGCGGGAAAAAATTTTAATCCTGAAATTTCAAAATCAACTAGAACGTCACTCGGTAGAGCGCATACCTCCACCGGGCTGAACAGTTTACATTTTGTATCCCACTGATAGGTCGGATCCGGATTTGGACCTGAACCAAAATCGAATGGGCTTGTTCTTGTCACCGAACGAACTCATCCACCAAGTTTTGTCAGAATCCATCCATAACTTTTCAAAATATCATGATATATATCGTTTTTGGCCACATCTTTCAATGGTTTCTATTTATTCATATGCAGCCTGTAGCCTGTGGCTGCTTGGCTGCATCATTGACATTTTCTGGGGGCACAGCTGTGTCCCTGATGCAGTGCCCCCTGTTACCAGTAAGCCTGTACCCATTTTTGTCGACCTCAGAAGGATGTCAGGCTGAGTCAACCCTACCTGGTATTAATTCAACAGCACGACAGGCTTGAACTCAAGACCCAAAGATCTTCAGCCAGCCACCTTAACCGTTAAGCCAACACCAGTCTTTCTCAATGGTGAAGAATCACTTTTTTAAAAATATTTTTAAAAAACTCCAGTACCTGGACCTGGATCTTCACCAAAATCGAATCGATCATTCCTTGGCACACACCCAACTGTCCACCAAATTTCGTCCGAATTAGTCCATAACCTATGGAGATATCCTGCTCACAGACAGACAGACAGACAGACAGGTGAAAACAACCTCCACCCACTTTTGGGGTGGAGAAAACACGTACTTTTAATTGGTTGCATAGAAAAATGACATCACAATTGTTGCAGGAGACAAAGAAAACAATCAATACACACACCATTTAATGTCACTTTCTTTTTTAGAAAAAGTTTCAAACAAGGAACAAAGTTTCCCCATCCGAGTAATCAGCACTATGTGTGACCCTTCCCCCTCTGTCCCTCATTCCAACCAGTTGCAGAACTATTTCTTGGTAATTCCTTTGATCATGTTCTTCTGGTACGTCGCCTTCACAGCTCCCTCCCATAACATCTCCATCAAGTTGAGGTCTGAAGTTAGGGAGGGTTTATCAGGTGCCTTGACCTTGCTCTTTAAAAGAAATTGCCTCAGTCAGATGGCCCTATGTTTGGCATCATGTTATGTTGGAGATAGTAACTGGACCCGAATATATTTGGAAGTCCGTGCTGCTTCAAACATCTCGATCAATAAATAATAACATTCAGACGATCTTTTTGAAAGCATGGTAAGCCTGGTGTTGGCTTAACGGTTAAGGTGGCTGGGTTTGTTGTGGGATTGTGATAGATGAATGTATGCCTGGTGTTTGCTTAATGGTTAGAGTGGTGTGTTTGGGATCCGAGGATCCTGAGTTCGGATCCTCCTCTGCTGTCAAATTAATACCAGGTGGGGTTGATTCTGCCTGTCATCCTGAGGTTGGCAAAATGAGTGCCAGCTTGCTGGTATCCTGTGTCGGAGTGGTGACCCATCCAGGATTGTGCCCAATAGCCAAGGAGACTGCTGAGGCAGCACCAATGCTCTGCACACAGTATGGTCCCAATGGATGGATGGATGGACGAAAAACAATGAAGAATGACACCACAATCCTCTTCTGGATTACCATCACGATATCTTTTGATGTTGCTCCATCACAATCCCACAACAAAAGTAAAATGTCAAAAGTTGTCGTGATGGTAATCCATAAGAGGATTGTGGTGTTGCACTGTGGTATCGTAATGTGGTGTCATTCCTACCTTGTTTGGTTTTTTTTTTTTTTTTGAGATTTAATCCATCCATGTTTTTAAATGGTTTTTTTGGGGGGGGGTTCTTTTTTTTATTTTTTGCATCAGCAGGTGGAGAGCCAACGCTAATTCTCATGTCCAGGCTTGCTGTGCAGAGAGAAGAAATCGGTGCTGTAGACTCCAAACCTGCTGGGCAGTTACAAGCTTAGTCTGGACGATTTGGACAAAGAAATAAATGTTTTCCAGCTGTAGCAGGAGATTAAATAAATCAGAGCGCTCTGGATGAAAGCCTTCGCAGGTCATGCAAATCCCAATGGGTTTGAGCGGTTGCCAAATACACCAAAGGGTGAAATGAAAGTGATATTAAACTAGGTTATAATACCTGAACTTTCTTTTCAGGGGTTCATCTTGAAGAAGACATGTGTCCATGTTCGATGATGACACATCTTATTTAAGAGATTATCTAATGACAAATGTTCATGGTTGGAGACAATCGTCTTTGAAGTTATGGTTTACCTGCTCTTTGAAATGTAGGCGTTTGGGTAATATATATTGACATATCTCTCTGATGTACCACGCTCCACATAGCGTCATTGCTACCGAAGCATCTTCCTGAGCAAGGGTTATACTGTGTGATTTGTCATTGCCTTCCCAGCAGTAGACAGGAAATTGTGATTTGGCCATTGTGCTGGCAATCGCTGTTTTCCTGAAGGACACGGTGGGTCTTGAATGTCCACTGATTAATTCTGGCACCGGCAGTCGAGACGTCCATCTGAGGGACGGCACACACATTGATGAATCACCCTGCTTGTGAAACACCGGGATGACAGTTTATAGCTGGGTCGGGATTCAAACCAAATCTGGACAGCTTAGAGACGAGTGTTCGTACATCTAGGCCATCCTGACAACCTGTGAGTAATATATTGTTGCGGGCCGGCAGGGTTGGGTGAGAAGACCACAAGGTGGGGGAAGCTACGTCGATTCCAACCAGACTCCCCGGAATTGTAGGCCGTCGCTCACGGATAATTCCGTGACGCGACGGGTCGCTTAGGCCTAAGTCACATTTGCTCTACGGCTAGGATACGGCGGCTGTACCCCCCCTGAATTGACAGAAACGTGCGGCGGCCGCAGAGTTTCTGAGGTGGCCTCAGGGTGGCCCTACGCCGTATGGCTATCTTTTACAGGCCGTAGGGGTCGCTGTGGAATTATAGCACGGAGTAATAACTTTTTTCATTTCTACGTTGGCCGTAGCAATTCGACAAGCCAAGCTGTGACGTAGATGTGTTCCACGTCGACCGTACGTAGGGCGTACGGTGGGCTTGCGTTATTCGTGCGGCTGCCGTAGGCTCTTATCAATGAAAAATTAATTTTGCCAACCCCCAAAAAATTACAACAACAAAATAATATATATATATATTACGTTCGCCTTAGGGCCCCCCTGCGGTGGCCTTGTGGTCTGTGTGACTACCTGCGGGTAACGCAGGGTCGACGCACGGTTCCCCTACGCCCACCGTGCGTCCTACGTACGGCCTCCGTGGCAGTCTGCGTCGACCGTGCGTCCACCGTGCCTACCGCTAGAGATCGGAGTATAGGTGTTTGCCTATACTCCGAACTGGTATATTCAGTTATATATATATAGTTATAGTATATTCAGTTATATATACTGGTATATTCCGAACTGTTATATTTTTATTTCAGTAAAAAAGAACTGGTATATATACCCACTCGTTACCTCCGTCTGGCCGCACGTTCGCCTTAGGGTCCCCCTGCGGTCGCCTTGCGGGCACCTTGAGGCTACCTTGCGTCTGCCTTGAAAATTCTATGGCCACCGCAGGGACGCCCTAAGGTCACCGTGCGACATCAAATCAAAGACCGTACGGCACCCCACGTTTTGGTCTCCACAATTTCTAAATACCCCGTGCGGCTCCCCGAAAAATAAAAACATATTGACTGCTACATTGTGTGACCGTGGAAATACTGGCGGCCGCCTATAATTGCTAGTGACCGTAGATTTTGTAGACCCTACGGCCCCGTGCCAAATGTGACTTAGGCCTTAACCGACCGTGGCGCCAATAACTCAACCGCGTGACCTAGGGTCGTCCCGTCTAGAATCGAGTTACCTAATTAACCACGCGGTTTAACCACCGGGGAACCACGCCCTCGGTACGCCTTGTCCGAACTGGATCACTCTACCGGATCGGATGCAGCCGAGTGGCACTGCCAAGGACTACCGGCTAAAGTAGGAACGGATCGTTGAGAATAAAGACCCGGCTAAACTTAGATTCGAACCATGCTGGACCAATGAGGGAAAAGACAAAGGCGAGCTGGGAACATTTCTCCAATTAGATTTATTTACAATAAACGAGGAAAAGCATGTGGCGCAACAAAAGGTTTATTGGGGATGTAATGCAGGGAAAGAAGAGAGGTGTGGGGTGCGACATTTCCAATGGGATGTGGGTTTCCGGAACCATATGCATACAACATACAGTTGGCCTGAGTCAGTTATTCCATTAATATACTTAGTGTAGTTAGGTCCCTTCCTTGTGTTTAGTCGGAAGACAAGGGAGTGCGTTGCAATGGGCGAAGTTAGAATTAACAAATCATTTTTCCCTTTTATTTTATTCCCTCCTTTCTGAGGTAAATTCATCTCGCTTGACTACCCTCGTTTCGCTGGCCACAGCGTACCACCGTCTACCCGCTGTATCCGGAGTCTCGTTTTCTGAGGCAAAATTGCGACGTTCGCATGGAAGCCGCATCGGCATCCACCTTCCAAACCCAGACACGCGCGGCATGGGCGGGCCAAACTAGCGTCTGGCCGAAACCCCACCCAGAAAGGCGGACCACATGAAGGCCCGGTCCAATGGGATGCTCGGATCGGACGATGACATCGATTTCGCCATGGCTCCTCCCCGAGCTCCGTGATCTATAAAGTACGGAGCAATCCTCAGAGTGGGGGCGAAGTTGGGGTGGATGGAAAGGAAGAAGTCGGTCGGAGTTGTTGGATGCAAAGGTAATGAGTTGAATGGGAAGGTTGTCGTTGGATGGGAAGGTTGTTGTTTTGTGGGAGACCGTTGGAAGGAGAAGTGCGAAAGGGAATTCAAGGAGTTGTTGCGAAGGTGTTCCGGCTGCTTGGCTCTGTTTACGTCTCACCTCGATGGCCAGCCTACTGCTCCCCACCCGACACGACCTCGACCAAACCTCTTGTCTGGTCCTGCTACTGCTCAACTCTCGCCATTTTGGACTCCGCTCAAGCTCCTGCTGCAGACGCGATTACCACACGTGCGGCTGTGGACCGAACTGCACAGCTTTTGTCGGGTGCCACACCACGGAGCATCCTTCCCGGAAACGCTCAGGTACCAAAAACTGTGACCTCAACTCCCTCCCTCCCTGGCTGCAAAAGTCCTTTGCCTTTCATTGGGTTTATTTGTCTGAGTGTGTGTCTGAGTGTGTTGGCGCCTGTCCGTTAGATAAGCCTGTATAA